>CM022303.1:97044023-97138913 GCA_011799875.1 Thinopyrum elongatum | reverse complement strand
AGACCTATCAGTGACCCCACTTATCCCGACTGCCGCGCTGGATCGTCAGAAGACCCGATCAATGGGATTGAAGACCAGGACCCGACACCGCACATCACCCCCCTTAGTTGTAACGACACTGCAGCGTTACTATCGAGTGCCGAGGGTGAAACCTCTTGTAGCACTTCTGATGTTAACTCTGTAGAGTAGCTATTCGGTCGTGGTCATCGAGGGTGATTCCTCCTTCACCGCTTCCGATAACGACGCTGTCGTACAACACCTCAAGTGTGGACCCAGTGAGGGTGATTCCTCCTAGTTCACCTTGACGGATACATCGAGTGGGAATTCAATGAGGGTGATACCTCAGATTCCCTGATGTTATGGACACACGGATACTTGGACTTTACAATGTTACTTGGAAAGGCGGGTCGACCCTGAGGGGTACCCGCGTGTGATGTGAAGGCGGGTTGCCAGTGTGGTGCCCGAGTGGTGAATACGAGGCGCGGCCGGGCATTCTTAACCCTTGCCGCAAGTCCTCGAGACGGGGCGACGGGGTCACATCTTTCGTGAGTCTCTGCTCGTTACCGCAAGCCCTAGTCCTAACGATTTGGATATTTGATCCGAGCAGGCCTCTGGCCTGATAGCACTAACCATCACGTGGGCATAGTATGGGTGTTCTGCATCGTAGCATCAGCCGAAAGCTCTGTCAGACGTCTAGTTCAGCCTTGCGGCCGGGACGGACCGGCGCCCCCCTGGTGCCTGGCTTCCCCCTGCACGCAACGACTCGGAGTGCACAGGGCGATGGCCCAAGACCTCTGAGCGCTTAGGATGTAGACCGACGGGGACCTCTCTGCTGAGTTGTAGGTAGGGTTGCGATGTGTCGTTTGGCCGAGGCCGGGCATGACCCAGGAAAGTGTGTCCGGCCGAAGTTAATCGAGCGTGTTGGGTAAGTTGGTGCACCCCTGCAGGGAAGAACACTTCTATCGATAGCCGGTCCTACGGTAAAGGACACTCGGAGTTGTATCCTGATTGATACAATTTAGAACTGGATACCTGTGATGAGACCTGTATATATGGCTCTGGGATTGCTTCTCGCAGGGAGTCGAGAAGGGATCTCAGGACGAGGTTGATGAATGTATGGCTCTGGGATTGCTTTCTCGCAGGGAGTCGAGGAAGGATCTCTGGGTGAGGTTGATATTATTACTGCTACATTATATGGTATTGTTCTACTCTCTTCTACTGCTGCAAGACCGCTGAAGATGCTAGTCTTCGATAGGACTAGGCCTTCTCTCTATTCTGGCATTTCTGCAGCCCAGTCCACATATACAGCCTCCCCTTGAAAATGTTGCATATGTAGTGTAGATCCTTGCTTGCTGAGTACTTCTGAGTACTCACGGTTGCTTTGTTTTCCTTTTTTCTCCCCATATCAGTTTGACGTGACCAGAGGACGGAGCCCCCTGAGACAGATGCCCCGACGATCGTTACTACTACTACCCAGAGGATGGATACTACTACGAGTTGACTGACGACCAGGAGTAGGATCGGAGGGTCCCAGGCAGGAGGCCTTCGCCTTTCGATCGTAGTGTTTTATTTTGCCCCGCCTTTCTAAAGGCCTTTCTGTTTCTATTTCATATCTGTACTCAGATATCTGATGCTTCCGCTGACGCTTGTTCGCAAGCTTATGTATTCGAGCCCTCGAGGCCCCTGGCTTGTAATATAAAGCTTGTATGACTTTATTTATGTTTTAGAGTTGTGTTGTGATATCTTCCCGTGAGTCCTTAGGCTTGATCGTGTGCATTTGCGTGTATGATTAGTGCACGATTAGGCCGGGGGCGTCACAAGTTGGTATCAGAGCCGACTGCCTGTAGGAACCCCCTTTCCAACTCCTTGGCCAAAGTTGAGTCTAGAAACCGGAAAACTATTTTCTAACTTGGCTGTGTGGCTTACGGGCCCACGTCGCCAATTGGGAGGTATTAGTATCTTTTATTCCTCATCTTTACTCTGGGACTCTGACCTCTCTTCCTTTCGGGTTAACTAAAGTTTACTAACGCCGACACTTAGGATCTCGTAATTCTCGTCCACCCGGAGAGCTGGATATATGTGCGATTTCCCTGACATTGATCTGATTAGTCTGATAATCATTTTCCTTTCCATTGTTTTGTTTAACCTTTCTCTCCGAGATCAGTTATACTTCTCCTTGTCTTTTGACAATCATGAGTTTCCTCTGTTTCAGATGGATCGTTTGTTTCCACCACACCCTGCGACGCAGCTACCAGCTGTTCGAGCAGGGATACATCCAGAGTACATTCTTTATCCACTGGGGCAGATGTCAATCCGTTACAATACCCCAGTACTGTCTCCTCCAGATACCCGCAAAGACTTTGTGATTTATTGTGATGCATCCCGTGAAGGATTAGGCTGTGTCCTAATGCAAGAGCGCAAAGTGATTGCCTATGGCTCTCGTCAGTTGCGCCCACATGAAGAGAATTATCCGGTACATGATCTAGAACTAGCTGCTGTCATCTATGCACTACAGTTATGGCGACATTACCTCCTCGGTAATCGTTGCGAGATATACACGGATCATAAAAGTCTGAAGTACTTGTTCACTCAACCTTCTCTAAACCTCCGTCAGCAAAGATGGATGGAGGCCATTGCGGACTATGATTTGGGTATATCCTATACCCCTGGCAAGGCTAACGTGATGGCTGATGCCTTAAGCCGCAAGTCCTATTGCGACAACCTCATGGTTAGGCGAGCTCAACCTCGTCTTTTTGAACAACTGTGCAAGCTAAATCTGCGTATTGTTCCACAGGGTTCTCTTAATAACCTTGTGATACAACCAGATCTTGAGAAAGCTGTTAAGAATGCGCAAGCTCAAGATGCTGAAGTTGATCTGATGAAGAAGAGTCTTCACCTTGAAAAGTACAGGGATTTCTCGCTGTCTGAAGATGGAACCTTGTATTTCAGAAACCGCATTGTCGTACCTCGCTTCGAGCTTATGACTGACAAGGTTATGAAGGAGGCACATGACACCCCATTGTCTATTCATCCGGGTAGCACCAAGATGTATCGTGATCTCCGTCAAAGGTACTGGTGGTCTAGAATGAAGCAAGACATTGCTCGATATGTTGCTGAATGTGATGTTTGTCGTCGCGTTAAAGCAGAACATCAGAAGCCTGCTGGAATTCTGCAACCACTTCCTATTCCTTTATGGAAATGGGACAAGGTTCAGATGGATTTCATTACAGGACTTCCCAGGTCACAGAAGGGTCACGATGCTATTCTTGTCGTCGTCGACCAACTCTCCAAAGTTGCACACTTTCTGCCTGTCAAGGAGACGATCACTGCTAGTCAGTTAGCAGAGTTATATATCTCCAGAATTGTTTCACTCCACGGTATTCCAAAAGAGATCAGCTCAGACCGTGGCAGCATATTCACTGGTCATTTCTGGGAAAGTTTTCAAAAGGCTATGGGAACTCATATTACCTGGAGTTCAGCTTATCACCCCCAATCCCAAGGCCAAGTTGAACGAGTCAACCAAGTGCTTGAAGACATGTTGCGAGCTTGTGTTATATCGTTTGGCAAGAAGTGGGAAGAATCTCTTCCATATGCCGAGTTCTCCTATAACAACAGCTATCAAGCCAGTCTGAAAATGGCCCCCTTTGAAGTTCTCTATGGACGTAGATGTCGAACCCCTCTGAATTGGTCAGAAACTGGGGAACGACCTCTTGTTGGACCGGACATTATTCAACACGCCGAAGAACAAGTCCGTATTGTCCGAGAAAACCTCAAAGCGGCTCAGGACCGCCAGAAGAGCAACTATGATCGCAAACGATGGGGTTTGACTTATCAACCTGGTGATCAAGCTTATCTTCGTGTCACCCCGATGAAAGGCACTCACCGTTTTGGAATCAAGGGCAAGCTAGCTCCGCGCTACATTGGTCCTTTCCGCATTATTGCTAGACGTGGTCAAGTGGCGTATAAATTGGATTTGCCGCCGCAATTCTCTCATATCCACGACGTCTTCCATGTGTCGCAACCTCGTAAATGCTTCAAGGAATCTCCGCACCGAGCAGTGGATCACGAGATGCTCGAATTGCATGATGATCTATCTTATAAGGAGCATCCGATCCGCATCCTCGATGAAGCTGAACGTCGAACCCGTCAGAAGGTTACCAAGTTCCTCAAAGTGCTGTGGTCAAACCATACTGAAGATGAAGCCACTTGGGAACGCGAGGATCATCTTCGCAAGGAATACCCTGAACTTTTTCCTTCTACTTCTTAATTCTCGGGACGAGAATTCTTGTTAGTAGAGGAGATTTGTAACACCCCCAGTGGTTAACTACAGTAACCACCCCTTTTGATTATGCCAAGTCAGCATGATTAACAGTGCATGATCATCATTTGCACCATAATGCATTTCAACTTCTAACTCAAAATTCAAATTAAAACTAAAGTGGAAAATAAAAGTTGCCCGAACCTGAAAACTAAAATGTGCATCATGTTGCAAATATTCCCATAGCATTTATAAAAATGATTGCAACATTTGTTGGAATTGTAAAAGGACTCGAACAACAAGGAACAACAGCAACATAACACTGTTTAATCCTTTTTCAATTTAAATAAAATCCAAACAAAAAGATATGGACCCCAAACCAATTTCTAGCAGTGACAAATAATACACTGTAAATAATGGAGCAAGTCTCATATTTTACAAAAGTTTCTTTTGGACTAAAAATAAAAGACACAAACAGAAAAAGGAATAAAAGAAAAAAAAGAAAAAAGAAAAAAAAAAAAGGAAAAGGAGAAAACCCCCCCCACCCCCCCCCCGACGGGGCTCGGCCCAGCAAGCACCGGGCCGCCAGGCAGGGCCCAGCCGGCGCCTACATAGCCGGGCTACCACCCCCCCCACCCCGGTAACCCTAGCCCAAACCCCCCCATCCCACCCCCCACTTCCCCCCACCCTCTCCCTCCCTCACGCCGCGCGCTTTGGGGGCTCACAATAAGAGAAAAGAGCAGTAGAAAAAAGAAAGAAAGAAGTACAGAAAAGAAGAAGCAAGAAGAGATAAAAATAAGTAAGGAGAGAAAATGAGGAAGGGGAAAAAGAGCCAGAACAATGTAGGTGAGCGATACAATCGGTAAAACGTCTAGAATAGAGACAAAACAGCACCGACGCCGACGAGCGCGCTCACCGCCCGGCCTCACCCCGCTCCGCTCGCCTCCTGCGACGCCTCACCTGCTCGCGGCACCCGACTGCGCTCTGCCTCTGCCTTTCCTCGCCTCGCTGCTCCCCGCGCGCATCGGGCGGCCGACCTTGACGCCTACGCGCCCCCAAGCGCGCCCACGGCCCTCCTCCGACGTGGCGCCCGCTGCTCCGCGGCAACGCACCCTTTGCCCTCGTCAGTCCAAAAGAGTGGGAAGAGGGAAGGAACGAGAAAGAGTGGAAGTGAGGAAAGCATAAGAGGGAGAGATGGAGGAAATAGAAAGCAAGAGAAAAAGAGCAAGGAAAGAAATGAGGGGTACAAAAGCAAAAACAAAAAAAAAAAACATACAAAAACAATAAAAACCCCCCCAACAAAAAGCGACAGGGTCTGCGCAACGTAAGCCGACCTGGCCTCGCCGGCGCTGGCCGCGCCCGACACGGCCGGCCTGGCCAAGCCCCCGCCCGCCACGGCCGCCGGCGCACCGGCCGTGGTCGCCGCCTGCCCCGCTCGACCTCGCGTGCGCCTGGCCTTTGGGCCTGGACACGTCCGGCCCCCTGGCAGTGTTGCCCGGACATTGTCCGGCCTGCCAGTGGGCCCTGTGCCCTGTTAGCTGTTAAGAAAAAAAAATGTAAAATAATAATAATAATTAAATTAATGATTAATTAGTTAATTATTTAATTAGGTAATTAATTAAAGCTAGTTAACTAGGGTTAGTTAACCTAATCTGTTGATTAGGGTTTAATCTGATTAATTAGTTTAGAGACAATGACAGGTGGGACCCACTGGTCCTGACATCATGCTGACGTCATGATGACGTCAGCAAGCACTATTCTGGATAATGTTAATTTAAATAATTAAATAAATTCTGAAAATTAATTAAAACTTTAGAAAATCATATCTTTTAAACCGTAACTCTGATGAAAATACTTTGTACATGAAAGTTGCTCAGGACGACGACATGAATCTGAATACGCGGTCCGTTCGTCCGCCACACGTCTCTAACTATCCGAACATACAACCGTTCCTCTCCGGTCATCTGTTTGACAAATGTCCGGAACCGGGAAAACATTCCCGGATGGATCCCTCCTTCCTCAGTGACGTGCAACCGTACGTTAGGACACACCCGGCACTGCGTATTGTCATGTCATACTTTGTGTAGCACTTGCTTGCTTAATATTTATACTGTTTCCTCCCCCTCTTCTCTCTCGATAGAGCCCGGTGCCGACGCAGCTCCGGTGATTGGTTCCAGTACTGACGACCTTGCCCTGGCCGCCGAGCAACCAGGCAAGCCCCCCCCCCCTTTTGATCATACCGATATCGCCCATTCTAATTTCTCATGCTTGCATTAGAATTACTGTTGCTGCTGCTTTACCTATTCTGATGCATAGCCTGTTCATTGTAACCTGCTGTTGATAATTACCTACATATCCTAAACTGTTTAGTCTAGGCTGGGTAGAGACCTATCAGTGACCCCACTTATCCCGACTGCCGCGCTGGATCGTCAGAAGACCCGATCAATGGGATTGAAGACCAGGACCCGACACCGCACATCACCCCCCTTAGTTGTAACGACACTGCAGCGTTACTATCGAGTGCCGAGGGTGAAACCTCTTGTAGCACTTCTGATGTTAACTCTGTAGAGTAGCTATTCGGTCGTGGTCATCGAGGGTGATTCCTCCTTCACCGCTTCCGATAACGACGCTGTCGTACAACACCTCAAGTGTGGACCCAGTGAGGGTGATTCCTCCTAGTTCACCTTGACGGATACATCGAGTGGGAATTCAATGAGGGTGATACCTCAGATTCCCTGATGTTATGGACACACGGATACTTGGACTTTACAATGTTACTTGGAAAGGCGGGTCGACCCTGAGGGGTACCCGCGTGTGATGTGAAGGCGGGTTGCCAGTGTGGTGCCCGAGTGGTGAATACGAGGCGCGGCCGGGCATTCTTAACCCTTGCCGCAAGTCCTCGAGACGGGGCGACGGGGTCACATCTTTCGTGAGTCTCTGCTCGTTACCGCAAGCCCTAGTCCTAACGATTTGGATATTTGATCCGAGCAGGCCTCTGGTCTGATAGCACTAACCATCACGTGGGCATAGTATGGGCGTTCTGCATCGTAGCATCAGCCGAAAGCTCTGTCAGACGTCTAGTTCAGCCTTGCGGCCGGGACGGACCGGCGCCCCCCCTGGTGCCTGGCTTCCCCCTGCACGCAACGACTCGGAGTGCACAGGGCGATGGCCCAAGACCTCTGAGCGCTTAGGATGTAGACCGACGGGGACCTCTCTGCTGAGCTGTAGGTAGGGTTGCGATGTGTCGTTTGGCCGAGGCCGGGCATGACCCAGGAAAGTGTGTCCGGCCGAAGTTAATCGAGCGTGTTGGGTAAGTTGGTGCACCCCTGCAGGGAAGAACACTTCTATCGATAGCCGGTCCTACGGTAAAGGACACTCGGAGTTGTATCCTGATTGATACAATTTTTAGAACTGGATACTTGGATATGAGGCTCTGGGATTGCTTCTCGCAGGGAGTCGAGAAGGGATCTCCGGACGAGGTTGATGACTGTATGGCTCTGGGATTGCTTTCTCGCAGGGAGTCGAGAAAGGATCTCTGGGTGAGGTTGAGACTTAATGATACTACTACATTATATTGTATTGTTCTACTCTCTTCTACTGCTGCAAGACCGCTGAAGATGCTAGTCTTCGATAGGACTAGGCCTTCTCTCTATTCTGGCATTTCTGCAGCCCAGTCCACATATACAGCCTCCCCTTGATAATGTTGCATATGTAGTGTAGATCCTTGCTTGCTGAGTACTTCTGAGTACTCACGGTTGCTTTGTTTTCCTTTTTCTCCCCATATCAGTTTGACGTGACCAGAGGACGGAGCCCCCTGAGACAGATGCCCCGACGATCGTTACTACTACTACCCAGAGGATGGATACTACTACGAGTTGACTGACGACCAGGAGTAGGATCGGAGGGTCCCAGGCAGGAGGCCTTCGCCTTTCGATCGTAGTGTTTTATTTTGCCCCGCCTTTCTAAAGGCCTTTCTGTTTCTAGTTCATATCTGTACTCAGATATCTGATGCTTCCGCTGACGCTTGTTCGCAAGCTTATGTATTCGAGCCCTCGAGGCCCCTGGCTTGTAATATAAAGCTTGTATGACTTTATTTATGTTTTAGAGTTGTGTTGTGATATCTTCCCGTGAGTCCTTAGGCTTGATCGTGTGCATTTGCGTGTATGATTAGTGCACGATTAGGCCGGGGGCGTCACAGCGCCCTGGTGCCTAGTGGGCACCTGGGTGGCCCCCTCCAGTATTTCTTTTCTCCAATATTTTTTATATATTCCAAAATAATTCTCCGTGAAATTTCAGCTCATTAGGAGATCTGCAGAATAGGTATCTCTGACATAGCTTTTTCAGGTCCAGAATTCCAGCTGCTGGCATTCTCCCTCTTTGTGTAAACCTTGCATATTATGAGAGAAAAGACATTAGAATTACTCCACAAAGTGTTATATTGCATAAAAACACTATAAATAACAGTAGGTAAACATGATGCAAAATGGACATATCAACTCCCCCAAGCTTAGACCTAAGGTTTATCATGGATATTCAAACATGATGCATCATGGATATTCAAAGAATTTATACTAGCAACTTGTTCTTGTAGACTCGTGTTGGGCCTCCAAGCGCAGAATTTTGTAGGACAGTAGCAAATTTCCCTCAAGTGGATGACCTAAGGTTTATCAATCCGTGGGAGGCGTAGGATGAAGATGGTCTCTCTCAAACAACCCTGCAACCAAATAATAAAAAGTCTCTTGTGTCCCCAGCACACCAAATACAATGGTAAATTGTATAGGTGCACTAGTTCGGCGAAGATATGGTGATACAAGTGTAGTAATGATAGTACATATTGATTTTTGTAATAGGAACAATAAAAAACAACAAGGTAGCAAATAACAAAAGTGAGCACAAACGGTATTGCAATGCTTGAAAATGAGGCCTAGGGTACGTACTTTCGCTAGTGCAATCTCTCAACAATGCTAATATAATTCGATCACATAATCATCCCTCAATGTGCAACGAAGAATCACTCCAAAGTTCTTATCTAGCGGAGAACATAAGAAGAAATTGTTTCTCGGGTACGAAACCACCTCAAAGTTATTTTTTCTGATCGATCTATCCAAGAGTTCGTATAAAAATAACACCAAGTTATCCTTTCCGATCGATCTATCCAAGAGTTCGTACTAAAATAACACCATATGATACACATCAACCAACTCTAATGTCACCTAGATACTCCAATGTCACCACGAGTATCCGTGAGTTGATTATACGATATGCATCAAACAACACAAAGAACCTCAAAGAGTGCCCCAAGATTTCTATCAGAGAAACAAAGACGAGAACGTGCATCAACCCCTATGCATAGATTACCCCAATGTCACCTCGGGAATCCATGAGTTGAGTGCCAAAACACATATCAAGTGAATCAATATGATACCCCATTGTCAACACGGGTATTCATAGCAAGACATACATCAAGTGCTCTCAAATCCATAAAAGTATTCAATCCGATAAAAACAAAATCTCAACGGGAAAACTCAATTCATGACAACAAGATAGAGAGGGGAAAACACCATATGATCCAACTATATTAACAAAGCTCGCGATACATCAATATCGTGCCAACTCAAAAACACGAGAGAGAGAGAGAGAAAGAGAGAGAGAGTAAACACATAGCTACCGGTACAAACCCTCAGCCCCGAGGGTGGACCACTCCCTCCTCATCATGGTGGCCATAGGGATGATGAAGATGGCCACCAGTGATGATTTCCCCCTCCGGCAGGGTGCCGAAACAGGGTCTAGATTGCTTTTTCATGGCTACAGAGGCTTGCGGCGGCGAAACTTCTGATCTGGGGTTATTTCTGGGGGTTGCTGTATTTATAGGATTTTTTGGCATTAGTTTCACGCGAAGATGGGCTTCGAGGGGCCCACAAGACACCACCACACGGGCAAGGCACCTGGTGCGCCTGGTGGGCTGTGCTCACCTCCTTCACCTTCTGGTCCTCCCACAAAGCTTCTAGTGTCTCTTTTGTTCCAAAAAAATCGTCAAAAAGTTTCGTTGCATTTGGAGAACTTTTATTTTTGCACAAAAAACAACACCATGGTAGTTCTGCTGAAAACATTGTCAGTTCTAGTTAGTTCCATTCAAATCATACCAAAACCATATAGAATTGTTGTAAACATGACATGAATACTTCATAAATTATAGATACATTGGAGACGTATCACTATCATCCCTTGTTTTCTCCATGTCGACGTCTTCCTCCTCATCCGTGGTCCAACCGTAATGATCCACCTCCCCATAGACCATGGGGTTTGGGATATAATCGGCGACGTAGCTCTCTCCCTCCGAATCTTGAGACGACATATTTTCAGATCTGCCAGAAAAGCAGCACGAAACAAGAACAAAGGATATTTCCGCATTGCGGTGGTCAATACGTCCGTGGGAGTATATAAAGAATTTTTATCTTAGGAAACAAGTATACTGCAGGAAAACAGAGTCGAGAAGGTGCCCGAGGGGCCCACTACCCACTAGGACGCGCCAGGTGGGGCAGGCATGCCCTGGTGCCTAGTGGGCACCTGGGTTGCCTTCCCGGTTGTTTTTTATTTTCCTATTTTTTCTAATATTCCAAAACTGACAAAAAATATTTTTTGCGGAATTTCCGGAGTCCGTTTACTTACCGTATCACGTACCTCTTCCTTTTCAGGGTTCTGTAGTGTTCTGGAAGGTCTCTTTTATGTATTCCTCCGGTGTCATGGTTTGAATAATATTAGTTTCAACATTAATAGGTGTACCTGAGATATAGTGCTTAATTCTTTGTCCATTGACCACCTTCGGATTAGTGCCTTCGGCGTTATTGATCTTAATAGCTCCAGAGCGATAAACTTCTTCGATGATATATGGACCTTCCAATTTGGAAAGAAGTTTTCCTACAAAAAATCTAAAATGAGAATTGTACAATAGAACATATTCACCAACTTTTAATTCCCGCTTTTGGATTCTTTGGTCATGCCATCTTTTAACTTTTTCTTTGAATAGTTTGGCATTTTCATAGGCTTGGGTTCTCCATTCATCTAGTGAGCTAATATCAAATAACCTCTTTTCACCGGCAAGTTTGAAATCATAGTTGAGTTCTTTAATTGCACAATATGCTTTGTGTTCTAACTCAAGAGGCAGATGACAAGCTTTTCCATAAACCATTTTGTATGGAGACATACCCATAGGATTTTTATAAGTTGTTCTATAGGCCCAAAGTGTATCATCAAGTTTCTTAGACCAATTCTTTTGGGACCTATTGACAATTTTTTGTAATATTAGTTTTATTTCTCTATTGCTAAGTTCAACTTGACCACTAGATTGAGGATGATAGGGTGATGCAATTCTATGGTTGACATCATATTTAGCAAGCATTTTACGGAAAGCACCAAGAATAAAATGTGAACCACCATCAGTCATTAAATATCTAGGGTCTCCAAACATCGGGAAAATAACTTCTTTAAGCATTTTAATGGAGGTGTTATGATCAGCACTGCTAGTTGGAATGGCTTCTACCCACTTAGTGACATAATGAACAACAACAACATGTGTATACCCATTAGAGGAAGGAAAAGGTCCCATATAGTCAAAGCCCCAAACATCAAATGGCTCAATAATAAGTGAATGATACATAGGCATTTCCTGACGTCCACCAATATTACCAATTCTTTGACATTCATCACAAGATAAGACATGTTGGGAAACGTTGCATGGAAAACAAAAAAAATTCTAACGCACACGCAAGATCTATCCATGGAGATGCATAGCAACGAGAGGGGAGAGTGTGTCTATGTACCCTCGTAGACCGTAAGCGGAAGCGTTTGTTAACACGGATGATGTAGTCGAACTTCTTCGCGATCCAACCGATCGAGTACCGAACGTACGACACCTCCGCGTTCAGCACACGTTCAGCTCGGTGATGTCCTCGCCTTCTTGATCCAGCAAGGCGGCGAAGTAGTGGATGAGTTCCGGCAGCACGCCCGCGTGGTGACGGTGACGGTGAAGCTATCTCCGCAAGGCTTCGCCTAAGCATTACGAAAATATTACCGAGGGACAAAATTGTGCAGGGGGCGCCGCTCACAGCTAAGAGATTGTCGTCGTTATGTGTGGCGCCCCCTCCCACATATATATAGGTGGGGGAGAGGGGAGGCTGCCAGGAGGCGCCCCAAGTAGACCAAATCCTACTTGGGGTCCTCCCCAAGCAGCGCCCCCTTTCCTTATTAGGTGAGCGGGGAAAGGCAGGGGAGGGTGGCAGAGAAGGGGAAGGCAGGAGGGGCTAGCCCAACCGCTTTCCTTCCCTAGGGCCAGCGGCCAGGGAGAGGGGCGCGCCAGCCCCCTTGTGGGATGGTTTGTCCCCCTCTTGGCCCATTAGGCCCATACACCTACCGTGGGTGTCCGGAACCCCTTCCGGTGACCCGATGACTACCCGGTGCACTCCAAAACTCTTTCGGTTTCCGAATATCATCGTTCTATATATCAATCTTTACCTCCGGACCATTTCGGAGCTCCTCGTCATGTCCTGATCTCATCCAGGACTCTGAACAACATTCGATCACCAAATCATATAACTCATATAACACTATATCGTCAACGAACATTAACCGTGCGGACCCTACGGGTTCGAGAACTATGTAGACATGACCGAGACACCTCTCCGGTCAATAACCAATAGCGGAACCTGGATGCCCATATTGGCTCCTACATATTCTATGAAGATCTTTATCGGTCGAACCTTATGACAACATACATAATTCCCTTGGTCTATCGGTATGTTACTTGCCCGAGATTCGATCGTTAGCATCTTCATACCTAGTTTAATCTCATTACTGGCAAGTCTCTTTACTCATTCCGTAATACATCATCTTGCAACTAATTCCTTAGTCACTTTGCTTGCAAGGCTTCTTATGATGTGTATTACCGAGAGGGCCCAGAGATAGCTCTCCGATACACGGAGTGACAAACCCTAATCTTGATCTATGCCAACACAACAAACACCTTCGGACATACCTGTAGAGCATCTTTATGATCACCCAGTTACGTTGTGATGTTTGATAGCACACAATGTATTCCTCCGGTATCCGGGAGTTGCATAATCTCATAGTCGAAGGAATATGTATTTGTCATCAAGAAAGCAATAGCAATAAACTGAACGATCATATGCTAAGCTAAAGGATGGGTCTTGTCAGTCACATCATTCTCCTAATGATGTGATCCCGTTATCAAATGACAACTCATGTCTATGGTTAGGAAACCTTAACCATCTTTTGATCAACGAGTTAGTCTAGTAGAGGCTTACTAGGGACACAGTATTTCTTTATGTATTCACACATGTATTTGGAGAAAAGTCCATTTTACTACCCTGAATAAAATGGGTGGTTCACTTTACCCCCTGATCTATTTTTTCGCTTCTTTTACCCCTCAAACAAACCCAAACCGGACAAAACACCCCCCTGGCTGGTTTTTCTCCACCCACTGCAGATGTGGCACTAGTCAACGGCGGTTTTGACCTGGGTGGGGCCCCCTTGTCAGGTTTCTCTCTCTCTCTCTCTCTAATTGAGGCTGGGCCGGCGGCCACTCAGCCCGCACGCAGCCTCTGGCCAAGGCCAGGGCTCGGCGAGGCCGACCGGCTAGAGGAGTGGCGAGCCGGGGGAGGGGGTGAGCTGGGCGAAGCAGGCAAGGCCAGGCAGTGGCAGGCGCGGGCCGACGCAGTTAGGCGCGAGCGGGGACCGGGGTGAGCGCGAGCAGAAGGGGAGGCTCAGCGGGCGCAGCAGGGCCACCGGAGCGGGGCCACGCGGGCGGGTGCTGGAGCAGGGCAGTGCGGGCGGGGCGCTGCGGCAGCAGAGCAACGCAGGCGGCACGAGGAACAGTAGCAGGAGGCGCGGGCACATGCGAGGGAAGACGAGCGCAGGCCAGGTTCAGCGAGCGCCGGCACAGCCCCGAGCAGCAGTCGTCGCGAGCGAACGACGGTGGGAGAGCAGTGGCATGGGGAGGCGAGGCCACAGAAGGGCGCGAGCAGGTCGCGGTTGGCAATGGCGAGCGGCCGCAGCGGCTAGAGCAGAGGCGGAAGTGGCGCAGCAGTGGTCAGTGACAGTAGCGGCAGCAGCGGGCACGCACAAGCGGCAGCAGGCGGGCGCGGTGACGCGCACGCGAGGGCGGCGGAGGGGCACGGCCAGGGAGGGGGTGCGGAGCCGAGCTCCCTGCCACCGGAGGCGTGGCGCAGCCACGAGTGGCGCGAGGCGGTGGATTCCACGCCGAGGTGCTCGGGCGGTACCTCGCCGACGGCCTCCTCAGGCCGTCCTCCCGCGCCGTCTGCCTCGGCGGGGCCCAGCAGGCGCTCGCGCTGCGGGAGCTTGGTGTGGCCAGGGCTGTCGCCGTCGCGAGGAGGCGCTTCCCGCGGCTCGCCGTCGCCGGCGACGACCGTCCCTTTGGTTGGTGCGAGAGAGAGAGAGAAAGAGAGAGAGAGAAACCTGACAAGTAGGCCCCACCCCGGTCAAAACCGCCGTTGACTGTGCCACATCAGCATCGAATGGAGACAAACCTGCTGGGGGGGTGTTTTGTCCGGTTTGGTTTTGTTTGGGGTCTAGAAGGAGTGGAAAAATAGATCAGGGGGTAAAGTGAACCACCCACTTTGTTCAGGGGAGTAAAATGGACTTTTTTCTTAAGTTTCCGATCAATATAATTCTAGCATGAATAATAAACCTTTATCATGAATGAGGAAATATAAAATAACAACTTTATTATTGCCTCTAGGGCATATTTCCTACACTCTCCCACTTGCACTAGAGTCAATAATCTAGTTCACATCGCCATGTGATTAACACCCATAGTTCACATCGCCATGTGACCAACACCCAAAGAGTTTACTAGAGTCAATAATCTAGTTCACATCACCATGTGATTAACACCCAAAGAGTACTAAGGTGTGATCATGTTTTGCTTGTGAGAGAAGTTTAGTCAACGGGTCTGTCACATTCAAATCCGTATGTATTTTGCAAATTTCTATGTCTTCAATGCTCTGCATGGAGCTACTCTAGCTAATTGCCCCCACTTTCAATACGTATCCAGATTGAGACTCAGAGTCATCCGAATCGGTGTCAAAGCTTGCATCGACGTAACCCTTTACGACGAACTCTTTATCACCTCCATAACCAAGAAATATTTCCTTAGTCCTCTTAGGTAACTAAGGATAATTTTGACCGCTTGCTATTTCTTGAGCTTGCGTTGGTTTTTCCCTTGAAGAGGAAAGGGTGATGCAGCAAAGTAGAGATAAGTATTTCCCTCAGTTTGAGAACCAAGGTTTCAATCCAGTAGGAGACAACGCACAAATCACCGAATACCTGCACAAACAATCAAACAACTTGCACCCAACGAGATAAAGGGGTTGTCAATCCCTTCACGGTTACTTGCAAAAATGAGATCTGAAAGATATAGATGAAAACTAAATAAAAGATAAGGTACATATTTTTGGTATTTTTGGTTTATAGATCGGAAAGTAAAAGATTGCAAAATAGTAGATCGGAAACTTATATGATGGAAAATAGACCCGGGGCCATAGGTTTCACTAGAGGCTTCTCTCAAGATAGCAAATAATATGGCGGGTGAACAAATTACTGCCGAGCAATTGATAGAAAAGCACAAAGTTATGACGATATCTACGGCAATGATCATGAATATAGGCATCACGTCCGTGTCAAGTAGACCGAAATGATTCTACATCTACTACTATTACTCCACACATCGACCGACTACTGCCTGCATCTAGATTATTAAGTTCATGAAGAAACAGAGTAACGCATTAAGGAAGATGACATGATGTACAGGAATAAACTCAAGCAATATGATGTAAACCCCATATTTTTATCCTTGATTGCAACAATACAATACGTGCCTTGCTGCCCCTACTGTCACTTGGAAAGGACACCGCAAGATTGAACCCAAAGCTAAGCACTTCTCCCATTGCAAGAAAAACCAATCTAGTTGGCCAAACCAAACTGATAGTTCGAAGAGAATTACAAAGATATCAAATCATGCATAAAAGAATTCAGAGAAGATTCAAATAATATTCATAGATAATCTGATCATAAATCCACAATTCATCGGATCTCGGCAAACACACCGCAAAAAAGTATTACATCGAATAGATCTCCAAGAACATCGAGGAGAACATGGTATTGAGAATCAAAGAGAGAGAAGAAGCCATCTAGCTACTAGCTATGGACCCGTAGGTCTGAGATAAACTACTCACGCTTCATCGGAAGGGCAATAGGGTTGATGTAGAAGCCCTCCGTGACTGAATCCCCCTTCGGTAGGGTGCCGAAAAAGGTCCCTAGATGGGATCTCACGGGTATAGAAGGTTGCGGCGGTCGAAAAGTGTTTTCGTGGATGCCTCTGGTGGTTTGGGAATATATATGTGAATATATAGGCGAAATAATTAGGTCAGGAGGGTCACGAGGGGCCCACAAGGCAGGGGCGCGCCCTACCCCCCTGGGCGCGTGTCGTGGTTCTAAGTCTGACAGTAGAATAGGGGGTAGGTATGAGGAGGCAAGATCCTAGCTACGATGAGGTTGTGATACGCAAGATTTACGAGTTTAGGCCCTTCTCAGAGGAAGTAACATCCCTATGTCTCGGTGCCCAGAGGCTCGGTCGACTGAATTATGGGTGAGGTTAGAGGGGGTGCGAACCATTGTGCCTGAGGAGGGGGGTGGCTTATATAGAGTTCGCCAGACCCCTCCAGCCCTCGGTTACACAGGATTTAAGGTACATAAAGATGGGACGTTACTGGTAACGCCAGCAATAAAGGCATATAAATGATCATTAAGACTCCGGAGTGAATGCCTGACCGTTGCCGTTCTGAGTGACTTTAGATCTTCTGTCTTTCGAGTGATTTCTGATGTGGTCGAGTGAGTACACTCCGGTCGAATGGAATTGGGTTTTCCGAGTGGAATGCTTCTGGTCGAGTGAATGGTATTGTCCTTTGAATATCCCTGACTTTAAGGTAATGTCCTTGGGAAGGGTGTCTAGGTCAGTCCTATTACCCTACCCCAGGTACATGTCATCGTCATTAGCCCCTGAATGGTTCAGGGTTCGAGTGACAAAAGGAGTTGAAGATGGTTCCGACCCAGTTTTCACGCTTCGGGAGCGTTTTGCTTAGATTAATGAACCACAAAATGACTTCGACTTCATTTTCAGTCGCCTTGATCCATTCCTAAATTGTCGAGTGAATTTTGTTGATAAGCTTCAATTGTGGACTTGGTATGAGATCTTTGGCGCGATTGACTGCACTGTCGTTCCCGGATCTCACGGGAGTCGAAATTTGGAAAAGCGCGCGGGACGGAGAGGCCCGTAGTAAACGGAACAGATTTGGCAGGGATGCCTCGATCCTCGCGCCACCTTTCTCGCCATGTACCAAGTGCACAACTGCTGCGGGATTCGATGGGACTGCTTGGGCCCACAAGTCAGTCACTCGGTAACAAGTCCATATAAGGCGTCTGGGCTGGTGCGTTTGGCACTGTGCTCTTTATCCTCTCCTTCTTCCTCTGTTTCTCCACCGCATTCGCCACCACCTTCGACGCCGCCGCCCCGTCCAAGCGCAGCCTGCTGCGATGGGAAAGGAGAAAACGGCGGCCCTGGAGTGAGCGAAGAAGGTGACGGCGGCAGCGAAGGGCAAGAAGACGAGTCGGGGCGGGTCGTCATCTAGGTCCGGCCTGCCGCCTGGCTGGATCCAGGGCGACTGGATCAGATCCACAATCCGGAAGGAAGACATGGAGGATCTGGTCGAAGGGGGCTTGATTGCCCACCAGTCCTGGCGATTGCCGGGGAACGAGACAGAGCCGCAGTCGCAAGAGGGTGAGTGCGTCCTCCTCGCGACTCATGTCGACCGTGGTTTCTCCTTGCCTCCACACCCCTTTTTCTGGGCTTTCTTGAATTTCTTTGGAGCTCAACTTCATCACTTTTCCCCCAACACCATCACCTATCTTGCTGCATACGTTTCCCTGTGTGAGAATTTCTTGGGCTGTCGACCGCACTGGGGTCTTTTCAAACATATATTCACATGCCGCTCTCAAGCCGTAAAAAAGTCCAATCCGAGTGATGAGAGAACACATGTGATCCAGATGTGCGGGGGTCTGGGAATTCAGATGAGGGGTAGGAGCACTTTTCTGGCTATGACGCTCCCCGATTCAGTTAGAGGGTGGCAGTCGACCTGGTTCTATTGCAAAGACCAGCCGACTCCTGGTCAGTCGACTGGGCTTCCTCCCTTTTCCATGGATCGAGTCCAGCCGCCCTCTACTTTGAAAGTGAACCCAGAGGAGCGAGCAGAAGTGAATATGCTAGTTGACCGAGTAGTCCAGTTAGTCCGCGATGGGGTGACTGGCATGGACTTGCTTGAAATATTTCTCAGTCGACGCATCCAGCTACTCCAGGCTCATGATCATCCCATGTGGATGTACTCGGGTATTGATGACACCACTCGGATCCACCCGGAGGAGGTCACCGGGGAGGTAGTGGAGCGGTGGCTGCAAGGCATCACTGGTAACAAAGATAACCCCAGGGGGTCCAAGAGGGTCCCACCATTCGACAAGACCAACGAACCGGATAAGGTACAATCTTCAGTGCCGAATGTCCTTTGCTCTAATTTCCTATTTAGGCTTCAATCCGATTGATATTTGTATGATTCTTTGCTCTGCAGATATATACTGAGATGTACTCGATGCCCAACAGGGAGCAGATCCAGGAAGGAGAGGAGAGCGGAGGCGACAGCGGCGATTGGAACTCTGATGACGAGAGTGATGAAGAGCGCGAAGACTCGAGCAGTGGTGAGGAGGTCGATTCTCCACCTCGCGTGGAAAAGCGTTCCAAACAGAAGCACGACCCAGCAAGTATCCAGGGTAAAGTGGCGGCACCGACTTGACAAACTTCGAAGCGCACTCGGACATCTTCTCCGGTGCCGACGGAGAAAGCTCCAAAGCAGCTCAAGACTGCGCCGTCAAAGCCCCGGAAGGCCTTGCCCAAGATCAAGGTTGATGTTCCCGTCACCTCTGCGTAAGTGTTTCGTTTTCACCCTTTGCTCCAAGAATCTTATATTAGTCGTTGACCCATTCTCTTGCTTGACGGAGTGAACCTTGAAATTTGCAGTGCTGCTACCTCTGGGACTTCTGCTTATAAAGATGATGACGACGAGATGGAGGACGCGGTCACATCCAATGTGGGTATGACTCCTATTATCTTGTTTTTTCTTCGCTAACCACTTCTATAGTCGACTGAACTCTTGTGGTCGATTCTTTTGCAGCTCCGCAAAATGTTATTGAACTTCCAGATGACGACGAAGATGTGCCACAGCAGCTCGTGGGAAAGAGGAGCAGCACCTTGGGCAAAAAGGCACCAGCTAGCAAGACGCCTCAGTCAACGCCGGCGGCAGAACCAGCTACCCAGCAGCCTGGGGACCTCAACCGTGCTTCTGTTACTTTTGTGATTCCCTTGTCGAGTAGTCGTCCTTCAGCGTCGACTGCACAGGCCCCTGCTTCATCTATGCATCTTCATGCCTCAAGCTCTCAAGCTGCTGCTGCTAATCCACTGTCTCCACTTTTCACCGCCCATCACATCCCAGAAGACCAAGTGAGTGCTGCCAAGGAAGCCATACGCCAGGCAGGCATTATGATGGATCAGATGAAAGTGGTGCGCGAGGCCAGTCAAGCTGCCTATGATGCCGGCTCAGCACTCCAGGCCAATGTCCAGGTTAACTTACTTCCGACTACACTCCATCTTCACGCTTGTTCTGTTAGGATATGATATTTAGAAACTGCTGCTTTATTATCTGCAAGACGTCCGTGGATGAGCGTTTTGGAACCTTAATTGCACACTCATTGTCAGTCTGTACACCCACTGGGTGTTTTAATTTCTGTTGAGTAGTTTTTCCACTTGAGTCGACTAGGTTGTGTCGATTGAATCTCTGAACCAGTGGGGGCACGCAGAGTGCACCCACTGGGTGTAGTCCCTGAGACCGCCGTCGAATGTTTGATTCGGCGGGGGTCTTTGAAAAGAACTTTTCCACTCGGTCTAAGCAGATCATGTCAAGTGGAACCTGGACCAGTGGGGGCACGCTGAGCGCACCCACTGGGTGTAGTCTTTTTTTTACTTGACGGACCAAGTCAATTGAAAAGTCAAACCAGTGGGGGCACGCTGAGTGCACCCACTGGGTGTAGTCCCCGAGACTATTTGTTGAATGTTTGATTCAGCAGTAGTCTTAGAACTCTTTGAACTTGTTACTTTATTGCTCGGAAGCAACCAATCTTTGTGTCTGCCGACTGACTATCTTCTGAACACAGAAATCTTGTGATCTTGGAGCCCGGTTCGCTGACTTGGAGCAAAAGCAGATCCAGCTCAATCTTGATCTGGAGTTGGCTCAGAATAACTTGCAGAAGGCTAAGGATGACGCTGCTGGTAAGGAAAGCTTGTCGACTGGTTCTCTTGCCATCTTTTCTCCTCCTTTTTCTGATTCGAATGTTATTCTTTCTAGAAACAATGAGACGGGCTTTGGAGAAGAAGGACCTTGACCTTGCGGCTGCGAAGAAAATAGCAGAAGAAAAAACGGCACTCACTGACCAAAAGCTGGCCTCAGTCGGAAAGTTGGAGGAAGAGAATACCAAGCTGAAGACTGCTCTCGATGACGCCAACAAAGAGGTAACTCGACTGAAGAAGGATAAAGGGACCCTGACTGACAAAGTGGAAGACATCACCCGCAAGAGGAACGAGCTAGAGAATTATCTGGGGGGACTCGCCAAGAAGTTATTCCTCATGCTTGAAGGTATTTTTCCCTGTCCGATTGATTTGCTTTCGTTGACTCGTCATATAACTGTCGACTCATTATTTCTCTGTGAGTGCAGAATTCTGTCAAAACCTCGAGGAAGAGACTGGACGAGTCGAGACAAGCTTGGACCCCATCAACTCCCTTGTTAAAGATGAAGCTGCCATGAACGTGCTCCGACTGGAGTCTTGCCTTGCCAGCGCCATGAATTACCTTGCTCGACTGAAGGTTGCAGTGTCGCGGATCGACACGGCGCTCTGGCCAAGGGAAACGCTCCAAAATGATCTTGAGTCTTTGATGACTCGACTCAATGAGATTCCTGGTCGAGTGCAGGAATGGAAGAAGTCCTCTGCTCGATGCGGTGCCGACGTAGCTCTGTCCCTGGTTCGTGTTCATTGCAAGGAAGCCAAAGAAGAGAAGCTAGCAGCAATCAAGGTTGCCAATACCAAGAAACTTGACTTCCAGTCCTTCATGGAGACTTTTATCTGTGCTACTACTTGAATTGCAGATGGAATCGACCTGGATGAGTTCGTCGAGCCTGCCAGCCCTCTTGCGGAGTGAACAAAAATTTTACGATCTGATTAAATTTGCCTCGGTATGCCGAGTGGTTTTGTAACCGTTAAACTCCTTCGGGCCGGATGCCCGAGTACTTTAATCTGCGGTCTAGAACCTCATGGGGATTTGTCCGAACTTAGTTTTCCCTTAAATATGCTTATTTTTATTTCCGAGTGGAACTTGTACCTTCACTCGGAACAGACTTTTGTTGTTGTGATGCAATTCTGAGGAGAGGATCGCGGACGACCTGCACCTCGTCATTCTTGCAGATCAGGATGGAGCACACATTGTACTTGTGGCATAGCTCTGAAGGGAAGGTCGCAGTCGACCTGCACTTCATTGTCCTGACGGATCAGGATGGAGCGTGTTTTAAACTTAGGCGAGTACAGGACTGCAGCTAAGCCCCCGAGTGAGAGGGTTGCTCTTCACTCGGTGGGATTTTTTAAACTTAGGCGAGTACAGGACTGCAGCTAAGCCCCCGAGTGAGTGGGTTGCTTTTCACTCGGTGGGATTTTTCAAACTTAGGCGAGTACAGGACTGCAGCTAAGCCCCCGAGTGAGAGGGTTGCTCTTCACTCGGTGGGATTTTTCAAACTTAGGCGAGTACAGGACTGCAGCTAAGCCCCCGACTGAGAGGGTTGCTCATCACTCGGTAGGATTTTTTAAACTTAGGCGAGTACAGGACTGCAGCTAAGCCCCCGAGTGAGAGGGTTGCTCATCACTCGGTAGGATTTTTTAAACTTAGGCGAGTACAGAACTGCAGCTAAGCCCCCGAGTGAGAGGGTTGCTCATCACTCTGTAGGATTTTTTAAACTTAGGCAAGTACAGGACTGCAGCTAAGCCCCCAAGTGAGAGGGTTGCTCATCACTCGGTAGGATTTTTTAAACTTAGGTGAATCGGATTCGCGGCTAAGCCACCCACTGGGGGATTTTGGACACATGTATTAGTAACAACAATCATTTAGGAGACTGTAAAACCATGTCTTTGATGAATGAACTGAAAGGTACTCCTTATTACATCAATCTGAACACTTAAGTATAAAAACAGCGGAGTAACTCCGCATTCCAAGCGCGTGGCTCATCTTTATTCTGCTCCACATTGTAGAGGTGATACGCTCCGTTGTGGAGCACTTTGGTGACGATGAAGGGACCTTCCCAAGTGGGGGCAAGTTTGTGAGGCTGTTGCTGGTCCACTCGGAGCACAAGGTCCCCTTCCTGAAATGCTCGACCCTTCACATTTCTGGCATATAATCGACAAAGGTCTTGCTGATAAATGGTCGATCGGATCAAGGCCATCTCTCTTTCTTCTTCCAGAAGATCAACAGCATCTTCTCGAGCCCGTTCTGCTTCGGCTTCTGAAAAAAGTTCTACTCGGGGTGCATTGTGAAGCAAGTCACTCGGCAGCACAGCCTCAGCCCCATAGACCATGAAGAAGGGGGTTCGACCGGTCGACCGATTTGGTGTTGTTCTTAATCCCCAAAGGACTGACGGTAGCTCATCTACCCAAGTGCCGGCTGCATGCTTGAGGTCGCGCATCAATCGAGGTTTCAGCCCTTTGAGAATCAAACTGTTCGCTCTTTCTGCTTGTCCATTCGACTGAGGGTGGGCGACTGAAGCATAGTCGACACGAGTACCTTGGGAAGTGCAGAAAGCTCGGAACTCATCTGAATCAAAGTTTGACCCATTATCCATGATGATGCTGTGCGGAACTCCATATCTAAATGTTAACCCTCTGATGAAGCTGACAGCAGTACTTGCTTCCAGGTTTTTGATAGGTTTAGCTTCAATCCATTTAGTGAACTTGTCGACTGCTACAAGCACATGGGTGAAGCCACTCCTGCCAGTCCTTAGAGGTCCGACCATATCTAATCCCCAAACAGCAAATGGCCAGACGAGTGGAATAGTCTTCAAGGCTGAAGCAGGTTTGTGGGACATGTTGGAGTAGAACTGAAAGCCCTTGCACTTGTCAACTATTTCCTTTGCCATCTCATTTGCCCGTGGCCAGTAAAACCCTGCTCGGTATACTTTGGCCACGATGGTCCGAGAGGACGTATGGTGACCACAGGTCCCTGAGTGGATATCATTGAGGATCATTCGGCCTTCTTCTGGAGTGATGCATTTCTGAACGGCCCCAGTAACACTCTCTCTGTAGAGCCGTCCACCCATTACCGTGAAGGCTTTGGATCGACGGACAATCTGATGAGCCTCTTCTTCATCCTCTGGAAGCTCTTTCCTGAGAATATATGCAATATATGGCACTGTCCAATCGGGAATGACGACTAAAACCTCCATGATCAAGTCGACCACAGCTGGGACTTCAACTTCAGTTGGATCAGTGGAGCTCTTAGGCTGTGGGGGCTCTTCAGTGAAGGGATCTCCTTGAACTGATGGTGCGTGAATATGCTCCAAAAACACATTGCTGGGAATAGGCTCCCGCTTGGAACCTATTTTCGCCAAGTCATCAGCTGCTTGATTCTTCAGTCGGGGTATATGGTGGAGCTCTAGCCCTTCAAACTTCTTTTCTAACTTTCTCACCGCATTGCAATAACCAGTCATAGCTAGGCTCCTGACGTCCCACTCCTTCATCACTTGATTAACCACTAAATCTGAATCGCCGTAAACCATTAGGCGACGGACGCCGAGTGAAATGGCCATACGCAACCCGTACAGGAGTGCCTCATATTCAGCTTCATTGTTGGAGGAATCAAAGTGAATCTGGAGAACATATCTGAGGTTGTCGCCTCGTGGAGATACCAGGACTACTCCAGCGCCTGAACCATTCAACATCTTGGACCCGTCGAAGAACATAGTCCAATGTTCTGACTGTATCTGGGTCGGTAGCTGCTGTTCAACCCACTCGACGAGGAAATCCGCTATTGCTTGAGATTTGATCACTTTGTTTGCCTCAAACTTGATATCCAGCGGAAGGAGTTCAATCGCCCACTTTGCCACTCGACCAGTTGCATCTCTGTTGTTCAAAATTTCTGACAACGGAGCGTCGCTGATGACTGTAATCGAATGATCTGAGAAGTAATGTGCAACCTTCTTTGTGGTTAAGTAAATTCCATATACAAGCTTCTGATAATGTGGATATCTCTGCTTGGATGGGGTTAAGACTTCAGAAATATAGTACACTGGGCGTTGAACCTTGTAGGTTTTACCTTCTTCTTCCCGCTCGACCGTGAGTACTGTACTGACAACCTGTCCAGTGGCTACTATATAAAGCAGTAAAGGCTCTTTGCTGATTGGAGCAGCAAGCATCGGCTGGGTGGAAAGCAGGGCTTTGAGCTCTGCAAACGCTGCATCAGCTTCAGGAGTCCACTCGAACTTATCAGATTTCTTCATCAGTTGGTAAAGAGGCAATGCCTTTTCACCGAGACGAGAGATGAATCGACTCAAAGCGGCCAAACAACCAGTAAGCTTCTGAACGTTGTGTACACGCACAGGGTGTTTCATTCGGAGGATTGCACCAACTTTCTCTGGGTTTGCATCGATCCCACGTTCGGAAACGAGGAAACCGAGTAACTTTCCACCTAGAACTCCAAATGTACACTTCGACGGATTAAGCTTGATATCATATCTTCTCAAATTGGCAAAGGTTTCAGCAAGGTCAGTCAGCAGGTCGGAACTTTTACGCGACTTAACCACGATGTCATCCATGTATGCTTCCACATTCCGACTGATTTGAGTTAGCAGGCACTTATGTATCATGCGCATGAATGTGGCACCAGCATTCTTGAGACCAAAGGGCATGGTGACGTAGCAAAAGCACTCGAATGGGGTGATAAAAGCTATTTTTATTTCATCAGGTCCATACAGTCGGATCTGATGGTACCCGGAATATGCATCCAGGAAGGACAATCGCTCACATCCCGCAGTCGAGTCGACTATCTGATCGATGCGGGGGAGAGGAAAATGATCTTTCGAGCAGGCCCGATTGATATGCTTGAAATCAATGCACATACGAAGTGAATCGTCCTTCTTGGGAACCATGACAACATTGGCGAGCCACTCGGAGTGGTAAACTTCGCGGATGAACTCAGCCGCCAGAAGCCGAGCCACCTCTTCGCCGATTGCCTTTCTCTTCTCCACAGCGGACCGATGGAGATGCTCTTTCACAGGTTTTGCCTTTGGATTGACTCGCAAACGGTGCTCAGCTAGTCCCCTGGGTACACCCGGCATGTCAGACGGCTTCCATGCGAAGATGTCCTAGTTCTCATGGAGGAACTGGACGAGCGCTTCTTCCTATTTATTGTCGAGTGTTGCTGAGATATGAGTCGGAGCAGCACTGGGATCGGTCGGGTGAATGTGAATAGGCTTTGTTTCACCGGACGACTGAAATGCAGACTCTGAAGCAGGCTTCTTAGCACGCAACAAATCACTCGGATCTGCAGTCTTCTTATATTCTTCCATTTCTACTGCTGCCATCTGTTCATCGGCTATCTTAGAGCCCTTCTGGAGGCACTCTTCTGCTCGTTGCCGATTACCAGTGGCTGTGATCATGCCCCTGGGGCCAGGCATCTTCAGCTTGAGGTACGCGTAACACGGTCGAGCCATGAAACGGGCATATGCAGTTCTGCCCATAATAGCATGATAGGCACTGTGAAAATCCACAACTTCAAATGTCAACTTCTCCTTGCGGTAATTCTTTGAATCACCGAAAACCACGTCAAGAGTGATCTGGCCAAGTGCATCAGCTTTCTTTCCTGGAATGACACCGTGGAATCGCATGTTGCTCTCACTGAGCTTGGACATCGGAATGCCCATCCCACGGAGGGTCTCAGCATACAAAATGTTCAAGCCGCTGCCACCATCCATCAGGACTTTGGTCAGTCGGGTGCCCCCGACGACTGGGTCGACCACCAACGCTTGCCTCCCGGGGGTGGCAACATGCGGTGGGTGGTCAGATTGGTCGAATGTAATGGGAGTCTTTGACCATTTCAAATATGTCATCGTTACCGGAGCAACCATGTTTACTTCTTTGTTGATGACTTTCAGTCGACTTTTGCTTTCAATGTCAGCAAAAATCACCAAAGTGGAATTGACGTTAGGAAAACTGTCATCATCTTCTTCCTTGTCCTCATCCTTGTCAGACTCTTTTTCCTTCTCATTGGGCTGTTTCTCTCGGAACTGCTGGATTAGGAGCTGACATTGTCGAGTGGTATGTTTGGGATAAATCAGATTACCCTCTTCATCCTTCTTGGTGTGAATGTGACATGGCAAATCCAACACATCATTCCATGCTTGATATTTCACCTTCTTGGGGATCCAGGGCCCTTTGGGCTTCCCCTTGAATTTTCCTTGAGTTACAACTGTAGCTTCACCAGGACCTGCTAGCTCGGCTTTGCGTTTCTGCTTCCAACCTCCTCCGGTGTCTTGGGCGACTGGCTTGCCCTTTCCACCGCGGAGTCGATCCTCTTCTTCACCATTAGCGTACCGAGTGGCTATTTCCATCATTCGGGTCAGAGACATATCTCCTGTCCGACCGAATTTCAGGTTAAGCTCTCGATACCGAACGCCTTCCTTGAAGGCGCAAACTGCTTGGCGATGGGATACATTTTCTACTGTGTGATGTAAAGTGGTCCATCTTTGGATGTAATCCCTCAGAGTTTCATTCGGTTTCTGTACACAATGTTGCAATTCTGTCAACCCTGCAGGTCGTTTGCATGTGCCCTCGAATGTCCGGACAAACACTCGAGCTAACTCTTCCCAGCTGAATATACTGCCTGGAGCCAACTGATTCAGCCATGCTCTTGCCGATCCTTCCAACATGAGAGGAAGATGTTTCATAGCTACCTCATCATTTCCACCACCGATCTGAACAGCTACCCGGTAATCTTCCAGCCAAGTGTCAGGCTTCGACTCACCGGTGAACTTACTAACCCCAGTCGCCAACCTGAAGTTGGGGGGGATCTCAGCAGCTCTGATGGCCCTGCTAAAACACTCGGGGCCTAAAACATGTACTCTGCTTCCACTCGGGTGATCTCTGTCTCGCCCTTCTCTGTGTGCTCGGTTCCTGTCGACCAAACCTTGCACCAAAATTAACCTCGCATCAAACCCTGGCTCTCTTGGGTCGATTGGCACCCTCCGCTCTTCACTGTTCGGGCGCCTGTCATCATAACGCCGGGGCACATATGATCCGCCTCTCAGAGGGGGCGTAGGCACTCGACGATGGTCACCACGGCCGAGCCGATGATCGTACTGCTCGTGGTTCTGACCCAAGTACTGTTCTTGGCGATGCCCACGTTCCTCACGCCGCGGAGGCGATCTTGGGTTGTGAGCCGATTAAACTATGTCGGCCACCACAGATCTGCTATGGATTCTGTTACGCGACTGAGATACTGCAGTATTTTGCTCTCCTGCTGCCCGGAGCAGAGCCCGGATCTGCATCAAACCTCGTCCAGCCTCCGACTGGGATGGTTGGATGGACTCTGCTATACGAGCTGCGGCCGTAAGATTCTGAATAGGAGTGCGGTATACCTGAGGTTGAGGCAGGAACAATTGCCGCTGTCGACTGGACTCAGGAATCTGCTGCCGAGCATGTTCGTCGAGTGCATGCTGAAGGTTCTCCAGTCAAGTGCGTTCAGCCAAAGTGGCCAAGCGCGCTGCCTCCAAGGCCCGAGCCTCAGAGGTCTCTCCGACGATGGGCGTGTGGAGTGCCTCCTTGTTGCGGCGGGGGAGTTCCTCCCTCCGCTGTGAAGAGAGGGTTTCGGGGTGATATTCCTCGTGAACATGCGACGGATCACCACCGCCGTCGCCGCCACCGTTGCGACGCATGCCAGGTGGGCCGCGTGGTGTGTCGACCATCAGGACCTCCGCTGCAAGGTCGCTGCTGTCGCATTCGGACAGGGTCTCGACGGAGCCAGTCGACAGATCGAACATGCCGTAGAGAGATTCATCGGGCTCGATCGCCGCGACATGCTTCACCCACCGCTGAAGCCGCGACCGACCGGATCGCTTGCGACAACGAATGGCGGTGGACGGTTACTGCGGGAGCCGACCAATACTGGGTTGACGGCTGCCGCAGGAGGACGCCGCGGACACACGCGCAAAAGTGTGTCGCCCTGCGGACCGGGAGTGTCTCGACGTCAAGGGGGGCCTCCTGGAGCCAGGCGGAGTCATCTGCGATGAAGACGAGCGCGCCGAGATGGATCTCGCGGTCCTCAGCCGAACCTCCACCAGAAACCATGGTGCTGGGAATCGGAAAAAATCGCAACCTCATCGGAAAGTCGCTAAGACACCGCCCCACGGTGGGCGCCAACTGTCGTGGCTCTAAGTCTAACAGTAGAATAGGGGTAGGTATGAGGAGGCAAGATCCTAGCTACGATGAGGTTGTGCACGCAAGATTTATGAGTTCAGGCCCTTCTCGGAGGAAGTAACAGCCCTACGTCTCGGTGCCCAGAGGCTCGGTCGACTGAATTATGCGTGAGGTTACAGGGGGTGCGAACCCTTGTGCCTAAGGAGGGGGGTGGCTTATATAGAGTTCGCCAGACCCCTCCAGCCCTCAGTTACACAGGATTTAAGGTACATAAAGATGGGACGTTATTGGTAACGACAGCAATAAAGGCATATAAATGATCATTAAGACTCTGGAGTGAACGCCTGACCATTGCCGTTCTGAGTGACTTTAGATCTTCTGTCTTCCGAGTGATTTCTGATGTGGTCGAGTGAGTACACTCCGGTCGAATGGAATTGGGTTTTCCGAGTGGAATGCTTCTGGTCGAGTGAATGGTATTATCCTTTGAATATCCCAGACTTTAAGGTAATGTCCTTGGAAAGGGTGTCTAGGTCTGGCCTATTACCCTACCCCAGGTACATGTCATCGTCAACGCGCCCTCCACCCTTGTGGCCGCCTCGTGGCTCCTTCGACTTCATCTCCAAGTCTCCTAGGTGTCTTTTGGTCCAAGAAAAATCATCGCGAAGATTTTATTCCGTTTGGACTCCGTTTGGACTCCGTTTGGTATTTCTTCTCCATGAAGCTAAAAAAACAAGGAAAAAACAGAAACTGGCACTGGGCTCTAGGTTAATAGGTTAGTCCCAAAAATAATATAAAATAGCATATTAATGCATATAAAACATCCAAAACAGATAATATAATAGCATGGAACAATCAAAAATTATAGATACGTTGGAGACGTATCAAGCATCCCCAAGCTTAATTCCTGCTCGTCCTCGAGTAGGTAAATGATAAAAACAGAATTTTTGATATGGAATGCTACCTAACATACTTATCCATGTAATTTTCTTTATTGTGGCATGAATGTTCAGATCCATAAGATTCAAAACAAAAGTTTAATATTGACACAAAAACAATAATACTTCAAGCATACTAACAAGGCAATTATGTCTTCTCAAAATAACATGGCCAAAGAAAGCTTATCCCTACAAAATCATATAGTCTGGCTATGCTCCATCTTCATCACACAAAATATTCAAATCATGCACAACCCCGATGACAAGCCAAGCAATTGTTTCATACTTTTGATGTTCTCAAACTTTTTCAACTTTCACGCAATACATGAGCGTGAGCCATGGACATAGCACTATAGGTGGAATAGAATATGGTGGTTGTGGAGAAGACAAAAATAAGGAGATAGTCTCACATCAACTGGGCGTATCAACGGGCTATGGAGATGCCCATCAATAGATATCAATGTGAGTGAGTAGGGATTGCCATGCAACGGATGCACTAGAGCTATAAGTTTATGAAAGCTCAAAAGAAAACTAAGTGGGTGTGCATCCAACTCGCTTGTTCACGAAGACCTAGGGCAATTTGAGGAAGCCCATCATTGGAATATACAAGCCAAGTTCTATAATGAAAAATTCCCACTAGTATATGAAAGTGACAATATAGGAGACTCTCTATCATGAAGATCATGGTGCTACTTTGAAGCACAAGTGTGGTAAAAGGATAGTAACATTGTCCCTTCTCTCTTTTCTCTCATTTTTTTTATTTGGGCCTTCTCTTTTTTTTTGCCTCTTTTTTTTTATTTTTCATCCAGAGTCTCATCCCGACTTGTGGGGGAATCATAGCCTCCATCATCCTTTCCTCACATGGGACAATGCTCTAATAATGAAGATCATCACACTTTTATTTACTTACACTCAAGAATTACAACTCGATACTTAGAACAAAATATGACTCTATATGAATGCCTCCGTCGGTGTACCGGGATGTGCATTGAATCAAGAGTGACATGTATGAAAGAATTAAGAATGGTGGCTTTGCCACAAATACGATGTCAACTACATGATCATGCAAAGTAATATGACAATGATGAAGCATGTCATAATAAACGGAACGGTGGAAAGTTGCATGGCAATATATCTCGGAATGGCTATGGAAATGCCATAATAGGTAGGTATGGTGGCTGTTTTGAGGAAGGTATATGGTGGGTGTACGGTACCGGCGAAAGTTGTGCGGCACTAGAGAGGCTAGCAATGGTGGAAGGGTGAGAGTGCGTATAATCCATGGACTCAACATTAGTCATAAAGAACTCACATACTTATTGCAAAAATCTATTAGTTATCGAAACGAAGTACTACGCGCATGCTCCTAGGGGGATAGATTGGTAGGAAAAGACCATCGCTCGTCCCCGATCGCCACTCATAAGGAAGACAATCAATAAATAAATCATGCTCCAAATTCATCACATAACGGTTCACCATACGTGCATGATACGGGAATCACAAACTTTAACACAAGTATTTCTCAAATTTACAATTACTCACTAGCATGACTCTAATATTACCATCTCTATATCTCAAAACAATCATAAGGAATCAAACTTCTCATAGTATTCAATGCACTTTATATGAAAGTTTTTATTATATCCCTCTTGGATGCCTATCATATTAGGACTAAATTTATAACCAAAGCAAATTACCATGCTATTTAAAGACTCTCAAAATAATATAAGTGAAGCATGAGAGTTCAACAATTTCTATAAAATAAAACCACCGCCGTGCTCTAAAAAGATATAAGTGAAGCACTTGAGCAAAATTGCCTAGCTCAAAAGATATAAGTGAAGCACATAGAGTATTCTAATAAATCACGATTCATGCGTCTCCCTCTCAAAAGGTGTGTACAGCAAGGATGATTGTGGAAAACTAAGAAGCAAAGACTCAAATCATACAAGACGCTCCAAGCAAAACACATATCATGTGGTGAATAAAAATATAGCCTCAAGTAAAGTTACCGATAGACGAAGACGAAAGAGGGGATGCCTTCCGGGGCATCCCCAAGCATAGGCTCTTTGTTGTCCTTGAATATTACCTTGGGTGCCTTGCCCCAAGCTTAGGCCCTTGCCACTCCTTATTCCATAGTCCATCAAATCCTTACCCAAAACTTGAAAACTTCACAACACAAAACTCAACAGAAAATCTCATAAGCTCCGTTAGTATAAGAAAATAAATCACCACTTTTGGTACTGTTGTGAACTCATTCTTTATTTATATTGGTGTAATATATATTGTATTCCAACTTTTCCATGGTTTATACCCCCCGATACTACCCATAGATTCATCAAAATAAGCAAACAACACAAAGAAAACAGAATCTGTCAAAAACAGAACAATCTGCAAAGATCCGAATTGTTCTAATACTTCTGTAACTCCAAAAATTCTGAAAAATTAGGAAAACATAGGCAATTTGTATATAAATATCTTATAAGAAATTCGGGGTTTTTCAATGATCCAGTGAATTACTAAAATTCTGTGACAGGACAAAAAAGTTTCTGTTTTTCAGCAAGATCAAATCAACTATCACCGTAAGCCATCCCAAAGGTTTTACTTGGCACAAACACTAATTAAAACACAAAAACACATCTATCCAGCGGCTAGATGAAAAATTTATTGATAAAAACAGAAAATAAAAATATTGGGTTGTCTCCCAATAAGCGCTTTTCTTTAAAGCCTTTTAGCTAGGCATTGAAATTTCGATGATGCTCACATGAAAGACAAGAATTGAAGCACAAAGAGAGCATCATAATGTACATGAAAAACACACCTAAGTCTAACATACTTCCTATGCATAGGCATCTTATAAGCAAACAAATTATCAAGGCAAGCAAATCCTAGCATGTGCAAAGAAGAAGAAAGAGACAATAGCAAACTCAACGTAACGAGAGGTAATTTAATAACATGAGGATTTCCACAACCATATTTTCCTCTCTCATAATAATTACAAGTAGGATCATAATCAAATTAAAAAATGTAGCTATCACATAAAATTTTCTCTACATGATCCATATGCATGCAAAGTTGACACCCTTCCAAAATAGTGGGATTATCATCAAATAAAGTCATGACTTCTCCAAACCCACTATTATCAAAAAATTCATAAGATTGATCATACTCCAAGGTAGTGGGATAATTATTTCCTAAAGTTGACACTCTTCCAAACCCACTTTCAATATTATTGCAAACCTATTCATCATGAGGCTTAAATAAATTTTCAAGATCATAAGAAGCATCATCACCCCAATCATGATCATTGCAATAAGTAGCGGACATAACAAAACTAGCATCCCCAAGCTTGGGGTTTTGCATATTATTAGCACAATTGACATCAATAGAATTTATAGTAAAACCATTACAATCATGCTTTTTATTCAAGGAGCTATCGTGAATGACTTCATAAATTTTTTCATCACAATTTTCAGATTCACGAATTTCAAGCAAAACTTCATAAAGATAATCTAGTGCACAAAACTCAGTAGCAATTGGTTCATCATAATTGGATCTCTTAAAAAGACTAGCAAGCGAATGAGGATCCATAAACTTTTGTTTCTGAATTTTAATAAACAAACAATTATATCAAGTGGACAAGCAAACAAGCCAAGTAAGACATAGAGGCAAACGGAAAGAAGGCAAATAAAAAGGCAAATATTTTCGAAAATCATTTTAGAAGTGGGGGAGAGGAAAATGAGAGGCAAATGGCGAATAATGTAATGCAAGAGATGAGAGTTTATGATGGGTACTTGGTATGTCTTGACATGGCGTAGATCTCCCCGGCAACGGCGCCAGAAATTCTTCTTGCTATTTCTTGAGCTTGCGTTGGTTTTTCCCTTGAAGAGGAAAGGGTGATGCAGCAAAGTAGAGATAAGTATTTCCCTCAGTTTGAGAACCAAGGTATCAATCCAGTAGGAGACAACGCACAAATCACCGAATACCTGCACAAACAATCAAACAACTTGCACCCAACGCGATAAAGGGGTTGTCAATCCCTTCACGGTTACTTGCAAAAGTGAGATCTGATAGATATAGATGAAAACTAAATAAAAGATAAGGTAAATATTTTTGGTATTTTTGTTTATAGATCGGAAAGTAAAAGATTGCAAAATAGTAGATCGGAAACTTATATGATGAAAAATAGACCCGGGGGCCATAGGTTTCACTAGAGGCTTCTCTCAAGATAGCAAATAATACGGTGGGTGAACAAATTACTGCCGAGCAATTGATAGAAAAGCGCAAAGTTATGACGATATCTAAGGCAATGATCATGAATATAGGCATCACGTCCGTGTCAAGTAGACCGAAATGATTCTGCATCTACTACTATTACTCCACACATCGACCGACTCCTTTCTGCATCTAGAGTATTAAGTTCATGAAGAACAGAGTAACACATTAAGTAAGATGACATGATGTATAGGAATAAACTCAAGCAATATGATGTAAAACCCATCTTTTTATCCTTGATGGCAACAATACAATACGTGCCTTGCTGCCCCTACTGATACTTGGAAAGGACACCGCAAGATTGAACCCAAAGCTAAGCACTTATCCCATTGCAAGAAAAACCAATCTAGTTGGCCAAACCAAACTGATAGTTCGAAGAGAATTACAAAGATCTCAAATCATGCATAAAAGAATTCATAGAAGATTCAAATAATATTCATAGATAATCTAATCATAAATCCACAATTCATCGGATCTCGGCAAACACACCGCAAAAAAGTATTACATCGAATAGATCTCCAAGAACATCGAGGAGAACATGGTATTGAGAATCAAAGAGAGAGAAGAAGCCATCTAGCTACTAGCTATGGACCCGTAGGTCTGAGATAAACTACTCACGCTTCATCGGAAGGGCAATAGGGTTGATGTAGAAGCCCTCTGTGATCGAATCCCCCTCCGGCTGGGTGCCGGAAAAGGTCCCTAGATGGGATCTAACGGGTACAGAAGGTTGCAGCGGTGCAAAACTGTTTTCGTGGATGCCTCTGGTGGTTTGGGAATATATGTGAATATAGAGGCGAAAGAATTAGGTCAGGAGGGTCACAGGGGGCCCACAAGGCAGGGGGGCGGGCACTACCCCCCTGGGCGCGCCCTCCACCCTTGTGGCCGCCTCGTGGCTCCTCCGACTTAATCTCCAAGTCTCCTGGGTGTCTTCTGGTCCAAGAAAAATCATCGCGAAGATTTTATTCCGTTTGGACTCCGTTTGGTATTCCTTCTCCATGAAGCTAAAAAAAAGGAAAAAACAGAAACTAGCACTGGGCTCTAGGTTAATAGGTTAGTCCGAAAAATAATATAAAATAGCATATTAATGCATATAAAACATCCAAAACAGATAATATAATAGCATGGAACAATCAAAAATTATAGATACATTGGAGACGTATCACCGCTGTCCAGTGATCTACACCTGGATCACTATTGTACCCCCTTGCCAAACTCATGGCAAGGTACACAATAGGTCTGGCACACAGTATGGCATACTTTATAGAACCTACGGCTGAGGCATAGGGAATGACTTTCATTCTCTCTCTATCTTCTGCCGTGGTCGGGCTTTGAGTCTTACTCAACTTCACACCTTACAATATAGGCTAGAACTCCTTCTTTGACTGATCCATTTTGAACTTCTTCAAAACTTTGTCAAGGTATGTGCTTTGTGAAAGTCCTATTAAGCGTCTCGATCTATCCCTATAGATCTTGATGCCCAATATATAAGCAGCTTCACCGAGGTCTTTCATTGAAAAATTCTTATTCAAGTATCCTTTTATGCTATCCAGAAATTCTATATCATTTCCAATCAACAATATGTCATCCACATATAATATTAGAAATGCTACAGAGCCCCCACTCACTTTCTTGTAAATACAGGCTTCACCATAAGTCTGTATAAAACCATATGCTTTGATCACCTCCTCAAAGCGTAAATTCCAACTCCGAGATGCTTGCACCAGTCCATAGATGGATCGCTAGAGCTTGCACACTTTGTTAGCACTTTTAGGATCGACAAAAACTGTAGGAGATATGCCCTAGAGGCAATAATAAATGTTATTGATTATCTCCCTGTTCATAATTAGGTTTATGTTCCATGCTATAACTGCTATGGTTCTCGAGTCTGCAAATAAAACGAGGCTCGGAGGAAGACTCATATGCACGTGTGGAATAATAAACGGTAATATGTATTCCTAGTCTGGCCTCTAAGACTAGCTCAAGTATTGCATGATGGTTCTGTTTTCCTGATCATGGGCATGTCTATGCCAGCAATTTTGAGGGCACAGTGTTAGAAGAACATTTGTGTTGAATCGACCCAAATTGATGTTATGCTATGAGTTACATTCGTCACATATTAATGGTTAATAACACAGAGATGGTTAATGTTTGCAAAATTCCTTAGACCATGAGAGTGTCGAGTTTCTTCATACTTGCTTCATGAACTTTGGGGGTTGTTAAACGTCATCCGTAAATGGGTGGCTATTACGGCGGCTTACGGGTTCATGGAAAAGTGTGTCAAGTAACTTGATAGCTCGAGATTGGGATTTGCTCCTCCGACGATGGAGAGATATCTCTGGGCCCTCTCGGTGTTACGGTATCCATCATCGTCTGGCCAGACACTTTGTGATTTGATCACAGGGATGCCGGAACACGGTAACGAGAAAAGAGAACAATACCGGTAACGAGGTAACTGGCATAGTGGACAAGTTGTTGATCCACGGAAATGCCTACATGTCTAACCTCGGGTATTTGTAACATATCGTGAAGCAACAGGAATAGCGCACGGCAACTGGAGGTTCACTCGAATATTCATTCGTGTGGGTATAGGGGTCAATATGGGTGTCCACGGCTCCGATGTTGATCATTGATCGGAAGGTGTTCCGTGTCATGTCTATACTTCACCGAACCTATAGGGTCACACGCTTAAGGGTCATCTATCTGCTGAATACTAGACAGGGAGTCTGAGAGAAAATCACCGAAAAGTTTCGGAGACAACGGAAGAGTTCCGGAGAGAGAACACTGAAAAAGTTTCGGTAAAACCGAAAAGTTGTTTCGGATAAAACCATTGATCCAAAAAGGTTTCGGCAAGCACCGGGAATGTTTTGGAGGTTGCCAGATTGGTCTGGTAATTTCTGGAATTTTTCTGGAGAAAAAACCGAAAAAAAAGTTTCGGAGCTGTCGGAGTTGTTTACCGGGTAAACAAAGATGGTTTTAAATTAAACCACCATACTGGAAATGTTCCAGAGCGTGTCCAGATAATTTTAGAGGGTGTCGGAAATGTTCTGGGACCTTTCGGAATTTTCAGAAGTAATAGTCGCGGAAAACATCTTGTCCCAGCGTGAGGGGACAAGATCCCACGATACGTGGGGGCTGTTTTGGGGGCGCTCCCCTTGGGGGGGCAGCCCCTTGTGGCTGGACAAAGATGTTGGGGGGGCCCCCCATGGTGGGGGGCAGCCCCCACAAATGGTGGAGAGTGTTGGGAGAAAGGTGGGGCCCCATGGGGGAACACCATGGACAAGGGAACATGTTTTTCCCTTGTTTGGTGGGAACATGTTCTCCTTGTTTTGTGGGAACATGTTTTCCCCATGTTTAGTGGGCTGAAATTTCAGCCCCCTCCACCCCTTCCACCACTATATAAGGAGGAGGAGAGGTGCTCTACAACTCCACTCCAACTCTCTCACACAAGCCATGCATGATCTGGCATTCTCTCTCCCTCCCACGAAATAGTTTCGTAGTGCCGAAAGGCTGTCTGGGTTCCGGTGGGAACTAGTTCTGGACGGCGAAGCCCTGCCGGATAGATGACACCGTATGTGTGCAACCCCGTAGAGAGGTCGTAGTTTCGTCCTTTTGCCCGAGGGGCTGTTCGAGTGCCCTCCCGAAGGGCTGTCCGAGTGACGGTCCGAGTTCTGTGAGTCCTCCCGAAGGGCTGTCCACGACACCGTCCGGGGGACTGTCCGACCGCCTCCCGGAGGGCTGTCCGAGTGGCGGATGAGGGAGTACATCCTCGCGGTTGGGAGGTTGTAAATCCTAGCTGCGGGGATCTGCACCGATGATCGTCATCGACTCTACTTCCGCTGCGCTACGAGTCGGTAACGAAAATGATCAAACCTTGTATGCAGTCTCCATAGTGGTCCTGGGCTGGTGCGTAGGTCGGAAATTTTTTGTTTTCTGCTGCGTTACCCTACAGTGGCATCATGAGCCGTGCTATGCGTAGATGCAGGTTGCGATCTAGAATACATAGAGATGTATGGGTGTTGCACAATATAATTAGGTAGTAGATGAGTTCTATTACTGAAAATTATTTGTGCGGGTAGCAGATGAAATCTGTTACCCGATGTTCTTGTTGCTTCCCTTGAATTTGCGTAGTCCTGATCTTGACAGCATTGTGGAATCTCACAAAGTTCTGGCAATCCGCGATCCTTTCATGCTGCTCCTGAGTATGCTGATTGACAGATCAACGAAGTGCTAACAGTTCTTTGGGTTCCACTTTAGTCAAAGAAAGATGGATGTTTCGCAGACGAAAGGGCAATGCAGATATGATCTGCACGGGGGTCATGCGTATGACGAAGTTTAGTATGGGGCTCGAGATTTTTTTATCTCGGTTTTCATACACCCTGGAAAGTTAATCTAGCGACTTGGATTATCATACTTGATGATGGACGTTGGTAGCTTCGGTTTGTTTCGAAACCTTAGAAGCCACGTAAAACAAGTTTTTGCATGAACCGATTAGAGGCGTCTAACTTGGTTTTGCAGGAGGGTTTGCATGTGCATTAGATGTGGTATAGCAGTGCTCATAATAATTTGATTATGTATGAGATGACTATATGATGTAAATTGATTAACATGACCTGCGTGTCATGATTTGGCATGATGGCTGGAGCCATATGATTGCACTTTAAATGACCTGCGTGTCGACCTTGTGTAATGCATTATTTTATTAGCTATAGAGATAGCAATATTATCTGGTGCATCGACAAGGTGGTGGCAATCTTCGCGAAGGTGAACACCGACGCGAATGCTGAAGACGAAGAAATACAAGACTTCTCCGTCAGAAAGGGCTATACCATATCATGCTATTATGAATTGCCTGAGATGTTTATCCCTTATGATGCACCCTTCTTGATTGCGCGGTAGTCGCTTTTATTAGGGTGATCTCTCACAAAAATATCAAGTAGTTAGTGTTCTCCCAAGTGTAGCACCATCTACAACACGTATCTTTTCGGGGTGCGCCATGTACACATGAGCACGAACGATTAGAGAGGTGTAAGGCGGGTGAAGGTCAGACCTCACTGCGTGATCACTTGGTTGTCTTGACGTTCAGGCAGGACAGTCCTGAGCTCGGAACACACGCATCGAAAGATGGACAAGAGTCACATAGAGATGTGATTGGCAAGTTGGCCTACCGATTGAAATTCACGTCATCAGTGATGAACCCGTCAATGGCGTCGAATTGAAATGCGGATCTTGAATCACTCACAATCAATTATGAGAGATATTGATTTGAGTGGGAGCGCACTGATGAATTAACTTGTTTAAATTCTCAGTGCAATTAATTTTGAACACTGTCTAAGTGTATTTTGCATAATAGTTGTAGAATAATGGCTCGCATTTCCACCTTCCCTGTTAAAATTGGATAGCTGTTAAATATCTGGTTAAAACTTTACGGTTGGTAACGTAATGTGAGGATTGTCCTCAAGAGTGCCGAGAAGGACTTTGTCCTATCGCATACTTTGGTATTCTCTCGCTTATGCTATGGATCATGTGACTCTCATCCTTCGATCCAAAAACTAGAATTCCGTTTCAGTCAAGTGCAATATGTTTACTTCCATGAGACCCAAACTTCGAAAGTTTGGATAGTTATGTGATATTCATGGAATCTGAAAATCATTTTCAGAGACAGACAAAGGCTAAAAGATATGAGATATCCAAAGCAATGTTTGTTTGCAAACTATTAGTAAAGGAGTTTACTATGCATTAGACTGATAAGAGAGGGATCCAGAAGAACGCCTGTCATATGATGAAAGGTGAATAAAACAACAACTTAAAGAGAAAGGAAGTGTCTGAAGGATGTTAGTGTGACTTACACACCTAGGAAGTCCGGGGCTAACGCCACTCTTAAGTTCGGTGCTTCTTCTGAGAGTAGGAGAAATACTAAAAGTTAAACTGTTAGAAGTACAATGGCAAAAAGGAAAGAAGACTGGAATATCCAGCTCATGTATGAATGTCATACAAGTTTTTGATGTATAGAAGGCTGGTCAAAGATATAGTTCTTGGGAATTATGGTTAAACATGTTAATCACTAATTTTTGGGTATTGTGAGTTAATCACAAAGATACCCGCTCGATTGCATTCTGTTGCAACTCGATGTAAGAACTACTATGGCCTGAAAGACCAGCCAGAAATGAGTTTTAGGTATACACAGGGAACATAGTAAATGTTACTATACCTTCCATCGGTGTATTACCGTCTGTATTTATTTTCATAATTCATTTAGAGTTTCACAAACTCTAGCCCATTGCATAAGGTATCTTGCAAGAAGGTTGTTCATAAGAGAACTTTTGATGTTCGATGTTATGAATAACATAAGGGCCATACTTTCATTGAGAATGAGATGTATGTTATGAATAATGATAATAATATATTACCTCTGGATTTACTTTCATAAATTCATCTTAGAGTTTTAAACACTCTAGCCCATTGCATAATGTTTGTTGCAAAAGAGTTGTTCATAAAAGCAACAATTGTTGTTCAGTATTATGAATAACATGAAGGGCCATGCTTCCATCCTAGATGGGACGTATGTTATGAATATTGATGGTAATATGATACATCCATAACACTGACGCTAAATGTCGTAAGACTAAAAGAATACCACACAAGTGTGGCACTACATTTGGTCACATTGGAGAAGCCCGCATGGAAAATTCCATTATGATGGATTTTGAAGTCGTTTGATTTTGAATCATCTGACACTTGCAACTTTCCTCCGAAAGTGAAGTGACTGAAATACCGTTCATAGGCCATAAGGAACGAGCAACAAACTTATTGGTGATCATACATTTTGATGTGTGTAGTTCAATAAAGGTTGCAAGTAGTGGATTTATCTATCTTCAGAAATGACTCAAGTAGATATATGGATATTTACTTGATGAGACGTAAGTCTGGATCTTTTGAAATCATTCGAAAGGTTTTCAAATATGAAGTAGAAGTTATTGTAACAAGAAAATTATGTTTCTACAATTTGATTGTAGAAAGAAATATTTGAGTTACAAGTTTAGCGAATGTCTGATGAGTTGTGAAAAGAGTTTCATAACTTACACCTCCCGGAACACCACTATGAGTGGAAAGTCCGTGAAGATGTAATCGAACCATTTATGACATGGTAAGATCAAAGATGACATAAATAAATTTGCCATTATCCCTTTTTAAAGTGATGCTTTAGAGACTGCGGCTTTTACACTGAAAAGAGCTCCATCAGGTCTGTTGAAATGACACCATGGTATGGTACGCCCAACCATGTTATATCTTTTCTTAACATTTGGAATATGGGGCTTGTGTAAAAGGTTACAAACCTATTCCAAATCAGACAAGTGCTACTTTGTAGGTTATCCCAAGTCATTGGGTATTCCTCCCTCACTATACCGAGGCAAATAGGTTTGCCACAAAGAATGGTATGCTTTTTGAAGAAAATGGTTCTTTCAAAAAGGTGAGTGGGAGAATAATGCAACTCGACGAGATAACCAGTATCTCCGTCATCAGGTCAAAAGAAAGAGACCTTGGAAGTAATTCCGGAGTTTCCTACTGCGACTGATACGAAAGTCTCTACAATAAAATGTATGGACTTCGGTCGAACTTGCAGCTGAACCACGTAGGCAAGGCTCGTGCAAACCTCTCAGGTGCGCAAACGAGATATTGTTGTTAGACAACAATATACCTACGATACACAAGGAAGCGTTGATGGGCCCTGACTCCGGGATTGGCTAAATGCCAATGCAACCTGAGTTAGTTTCCACATAAGTGATTCAAGATTAAAACCTTGATACACCTTTCGGAAGACTTAGAGTCTAACGAATATTTATGGAACTTAAAACTGATACGGATAAAAATGTTTTATCCATAAAGCTCGACTTGTTGCAATAACAAGTTCAAAGAGTTGACTACGATGAGATTGTCTCACCGTAGCGATGCTTAAAGTCGGTTCGGGTTGAACTAGCAATTAATACATATTTCAATCATAAGATATGAAACATGGATGACAAAAGGATTTCCATCTGATGGAAATAAAACCTAGGACTTGTATCTGATACAGTCCAAAGTAATTTGTCGATCCAGAGGATGCTAGTAGGTATGCAAACTTCAGAGTTCCAGCGATGGACAGAAGAGAGCAAAATGGAGTCGGAATCTTCGTGTTTTGATGAAATGGTCAAAGGGGGTTGACTTCATCAATGGGTAACGAAGATACTTGTAATTCAAGAAAGTAAGTGGGAGCATAATAATATTTCTAAAAACCTTGTGTGCTTGACACATTGGTAATTGGAAATAAATTTCTTGACACGAATTAGGACTTCGTTTGAAAATAGTTTTTCGATGAAGTGCTTGGGCTAAAAAGCCTTTATATTAGGCATGATAATCTATGGAGATAGATTTACCTAATGGGGCTTAGCAAAGATACATATTGACAAAATGCTAAAACCTTTTAGCATTAAAAACGTCAAGGAGTGATTCTTGCCGAAGTCACATGGAAAGAGTTTTTGCATGACTCGGTGTCCCAAAACACTGATGAGCAAAATACATGATGGAGATTCCACACACTCTTGTGTTTGGATTAATCATGTATTCCATGGTATGTAAAACAACCAGATATGTCCAATACTCCCAAAGTTGTTGCGAGTATAGATACCAAAGTGATCAAAAGTATTGATCAAGGGACAACAGTGAAAAAGGGTCATTGAGTACTATAGTAGCACTGATGACAAGTTTTCTCGCAAGTAGAGAACATGAAGAGTTCGTTGTAAAAGGTTACATCGATACAGTCTTCATCATTTCTCCATGCGATTTTCGATTTAAATTGACGGTTTTGTGTAACACACAATATGGTGGCACAGTTAGTTGGAATTTGTTCAAACAAGTTACTGTGGCGAATTCTATAACAGAGGCAAAGTATGTTGCCGCTTTTAAAGCGACAAAGAAGATGTTGAATCATATAGTTCATTCATGAACTTAGTATGGTTCCAAGATGGCTTTTGTCAAGGGGACACTACTGCAAGTAGTTGCTCCATAACTCAGTCTGAGGAATCCAGGTTCGACCTGTGATTCGCATACATATCAAGCCAAGTCCACACAAAATATGACTTTTGTGAAAGTGTGAAAACGCGAGGATATGCAAAGATACACACGGAGCTGAAGTCGTCAGATCCGTTGAACATTCAGGCTATACCACAAGCGAAGCATATTTACACCGGTGTGCCACAGGTGTAAAGTGCATTAGCATTAACTAGATTATTGACTCTAGTGCAAGTGGGAGTCTGTAGGAGATATGCCCTAGAGGCAATAATAAATGTTATTGATTATCTCCCTGTTTATAATTAGGTTTATGTTCCATGCTATAACTGCTATGGTTCTCGAGTCTGCAAATAAAACGAGGCTCGGAGGAAGACTCATATGCACGTGTGGAATAATAAACGGTAATATGTATTCCTAGTCTGGCCTCTAAGACTAGCTCAAGTATTGCATGATGGTTCTGTTTTCCTGATCATGGGCATGTCTATGCCAGCAATTTTGAGGGCACAGTGTTAGAAGAACATTTGTGTTGAATCGACCCAAATTGATGTTATGCTATGAGTTACATTCGTCACATATTAATGGTTAATAACACAGAGATGGTTAATGTTTGCAAAATTCCTTAGACCATGAGAGTGTCGAGTTTCTTCATACTTGCTTCATGAACTTTGGGGTTTGTTAAACGTCATCCGTAAATGGGTGGCTATTACGGCGGCTTACGGGTTCATGGAAAAGTGTGTCAAGTAACTTGATAGCTCGAGATTGGGATTTGCTCCTCCGACGACGGAGAGATATCTCTGGGCCCTCTCGGTGTTACGGTATCCATCATCGTCTGGCCAGACACTTTGTGATTTGATCACAGGGATGCCGGAACACGGTAACGAGAAAAGAGAACAATACCGGTAACGAGGTAACTGGCATAGTGGACAAGTTGTTGATCCACGAAAATGCCTACATGTCTAACCTCGGGTATTTGTAACATATCGTGAAGCAACAGGAATAGCACACGGCAACTGGAGGTTCACTCGAATATTCATTCGTGTGGGTATAGGGGTCAATATGGGTGTCCACGGCTCCGATGTTGATCATTGATCGGAAGGTGTTCCGTGTCATGTCTATACTTCACCGAACCTATAGGGTCACACGCTTAAGGGTCATCTATCTGCTGAATACTAGACAGGGAGTCTGAGAGAAAATCACCGAAAAGTTTCGGAGACAACGGAAGAGTTCCGGAGAGAGAACACTGAAAAAGTTTCGGTAAAACCGAAAAGTTGTTTCGGATAAAACCATTGATCCAAAAAGGTTTCGGCAAGCACCGGGAATGTTTTGGAGGTTGCCAGATTGGTCTGGTAATTTCTAGAATTTTTCTGGAGAAAAAACCGAAAAAAAAGTTTCGGAGCTGCCGGAGTTGTTTACCGGGTAAACAAAGATGGTTTTAAATTAAACCACCATACTGGAAATGATCCAGAGCGTGTCCAGATAATTTTAGAGGGTGTCGGAAATGTTCTGGGACCTTTCGGAATTTTCAGAAGTAATAGTCGCGGAAAACATCTTGTCCCAGCGTGAGGGGACAAGATCCCACGATACGTGGGGGCTGTTTTGGGGGCGCTCCCCTTGGGGGGGCAGCCCCTTGTGGCTGGACAAAGATGTTGGGGGGGCCCCCCATGGTGGGGGGCAGCCCCCACAAATGGTGGAGAGTGTTGGGAGAAAGGTGGGGCCCCATGGGGGAACACCATGGACAAGGGAACATGTTTTTCCCTTGTTTGGTGGGAACATGTTCTCCTTGTTTTGTGGGAACATGTTTTCCCCATGTTTAGTGGGCTGAAATTTCAGCCCCCTCCACCCCTTCCACCACTATATAAGGAGGAGGAGAGGTGCTCTCCAACTCCACTCCAACTCTCTCACACAAGCCATGCATGATCTGGCATTCTCTCTCCCTCCCAAGAAATAGTTTCGTAGTGCCGAAAGGCTGTCTGGGTTCCGGTGGGAACTAGTTCTGGACGGCGAAGCCCTGCCGGATAGATGACACCGTATGTGTGCAACCCCGTAGAGAGGTCGTAGTTTCGTCCTTTTGCCCGAGGGGCTGTTCGAGTGTCCTCCCGAAGGGCTGTCCGAGTGACGGTCCGAGTTCTGTGAGTCCTCCCGAAGGGCTGTCCACGACACCGTCCGGGGGACTGTCCGACCGCCTCCCGGAGGGCTGTCCGAGTGGCGGATGAGGGAGTACATCCTCGCGGTTGGGAGGTTGTAAATCCTAGCTGCGGGGATCTGCACCGATGATCGTCATCGACTCTACTTCCGCTGCGCTACGAGTCGGTAACGAAAATGATCAAACCTTGTATGCAGTCTCCATAGTGGTCCTGGGCTGGTGCGTAGGTCGGAAAATTTTTGTTTTCTGCTGCGTTACCCTACAAAAACTTCCGGTTGCATCATATACAACTCTTCCTCAAGAAACCCGTTAAGGAATGCAAGGTTTTTTACATCCATTTGCTAGATTTCATAATCATAAAATGCGGCAATTGCTAACATGATTCGGACAGACTTAAGCATCGCTACGGGTGAGAAAGTCTCATCGTAGTCAACCCCTTGAACTTGTCGAAAACCTTTTGCAACGAGTCAAGTTTTGTAGACAGTGATATTACCGTCAGCGTCCGTCTTCCTCTTAAAGATCCATTTATTCTTTATGGCTTGCCGATCATCGGGCAAATCCACCAAAGTCCACACTTTGTTCTCATACATGGATCCTATCTCAGATTTCATGGCCTCAAGCCATTTTTCAGAATCTGGGCTCATCATAGTTTCTTCATAGTTCGTAGGTTCGCTGTTGTCCAACAACATGACTTCTAGGACAGGATTGCCGTACCACTCTGGTGCGGAACATGTTCTGGTCGACCTACGAGGTTTAGTAGTAACTTGATCTGAAGTTTCATGATCATCATCATTTGCTTCCTCTCTGGTTGGTGTAGGCATCATGGGAACGACTTTCTCTGATGTACTACTTTCCAATTCAAGAGAAGGTACAATTACCTCATCAAGTTCTACTTTCCTCCCACTCACTTCTTTCGAGAGAAACTCCTTCTCTAGAAAGGACCCATTCTGAGCAACAAAGATTTTGCCTTCGGATCTATGGTAGAAGGTATACCCAATAGTTTCTTTCAGGTATCCTATGAAGACGCACTTCTCCGCTTTGGGTTCGAGCTTATCAGGCTGAAGCCTTTGTGACATAAGCGTCACATCCCCAAACTTTTAAGAAATGACAGCTTAGGTTTCTTGCCAAACTACAGTTCATACGCTGTCATCTCAACTTTTTTAGATGGTGCCCTATCTAACGTGAATGCGGCTGTCTCTAATGCATAACCCCAAAATGTTAAAGGCAAATTGGTAAGAGACATCATAGAACACACCATATCTAATAAAGTATGGTTACAACGTTCAGACACACCATTACGCTGTGGTGTTCCAGGTGGCATGAGTTGTGAAACAATTCCACATTTTCTTAAATGAAGGCCAAACTCGTAACTCAAATATTCGCCTCCGCGATCAGATCGTAGAAACTTTATTTTCTTGTTACGATGATTCTCCACTTCACTCTGAAATTCTTTAAACTTTTCAAATGTTTCAGACTTGTGTTTCATCAAGTAGATATACCCATACCTACTCAAATCATCTGTAAAGGTTAGAAAATGACGATACCCGCCACGTGCCTCGACACTCATTGGACCGTATACATCGGTATGTATTATTTCCAATAAGTCATTAGCTTGCTCCATTGTTTCGGAGAAGGAAGTTTTATTCATCTTGCCCATGAGGCATGGTTTGCAAGTATCAAATGATTCATAATCAAGTGATTCCAAAAGTCCATCCACATGGAGTTTCTTCATGCGCTTTACACCAATATGACCTAAAAGGCAGTGCCACAAGTATGTTGCACTATCATTATCAACTTTGCATCTTTTGGCATCAATATTATGAATATGTGTATCACTACGACCGGGATTCAATAAACCGTTCACATTGGGTGTATGACCATAGAAGGTTTTATTCATGTAAACAGAACAACAATTATTCTCTGAATTAAATGAATAACCGTATTGCAATAAACACGATCTAATCATGTTCATGCTCAATGCAAACACCAAATAACATTTATTTAGGCTTAACACTAATCCCGAAGGTAGAGGGAGTGTGCGATGGTGATCATATCAATCTTGGGAACACTTCCAACACACATCGTCACCTTGCCCTTTACTAGTCTCCGTTTATTCTGCAACTCCTGTTTTGAGTTACTAATCTTAGCAACTGAACCGGTATCGAATACCCAGGGGCTACTATGAATACTAGTAAGGCACACATCAATAACATGTATATCAAATATACCTTTGTTCACATTGCCATCCTTCTTATCTGCCAAGTATTTAGGGCAGTTCCGCTTCTAGTGACCATTCCCTTTGCAGTAGAAGCACTTAGTTTCAGGCTTAGGTCCAGCTTTGGGCTTCTTCACGGGAGTGGCCACTTGCTTGCCATTCTTCTTGAAGTTCCCTTTCTTTCCCTTGCCCTTTTTCTTGAAACTAGTGGTCTTGTTTAACCATCAACACTTGATGCTCTTTCTTGATTTTTACCTTCGCCGATTTCAGCATCGCGAAGAGCTCGAGAATCATTTTCGTCATCCTTGCATATTACAATTCATCATGAAGTTCTAGTAGCTTGGTGATAGTGACTAGAGAACTCTGTCAATCACAATCTTATCTTGAAGATTAACTCCCACTTGATTCAAGCGATTGTAGTACCCAGACATTCTGAGCACATGCTCACTGGCTGAGCTATTCTCCTCCATCTTGTAGGCAAAGTAGAGGTCTCATGCCTCTCGACACGGGCATGAGTTTGAAATACCAATTTCATCTCTTGGAACATCTCATATGCTCCGTGGCGTTCAAAACGTTTTTGAAGTCCCGGTTCTAAGCCGTAAAGCATGGCGCACTAAACTATTAAGTAGTCACCATATCGAGTTTGCCAAACATTCATAACGTCTGCATCTGCTCCTGCAATAGGTCTGTCACCTAGCGGTGCATCAAGGACATAATTCTTCTGTGCAGCAATGAGGATAATCCTCAGATCACGGACCCAGTCCGCATCATTGCTACTATCATCTTTCAACTTAGTTTTCCCTAGGAACATATAAAAAATAGGGGACCTATATTGCGAGCTATTGATCTACAACATAGATATGCAAAAACTATTAAGACTAAGTTCATGGTAAATTTAAGTTCAATTAATCAAATTACTAATGAACTCCCACTTAAATTAACATCCCTCAAGTTATCTAAGTGATACATGATCCAAATCAACTAACCCATGTCCGATCATCACGTGAGATGGGGTAGTCATCAATGGTGAACATCTCTATGTTGATCATATCTACTATATGACTCACGTTCGACCTTTCGGTCTCCAGTGTTTCGAAACCATGTCTGTACATGCTAGGCTCGTCAAGTTTAACCCAAGTATTCTGCATGTGCAAAACTATCTTACACCCATTGTATGTGAACGTAGAGTCTATCACACCCGATCATCACGAGGTGCTTCGAAATGATGAACTTTGGCAACAGTGCATACTCGGGGAGAACACTTTTATCTTGAAATTTAGTGAAGGGATCATCTTATAATGCTACCGCCGTTCTAAGCAAAATAAGATGCATAAAGGATAAACATCACATGCAATCAAAATATGTGACATGATATGGCCATCATCATCTTCTGCTCTTGATCTCCATCTCCAAAGCATCATCATGATCTCCATCGTCAGCGGCTCGATACCTTGATCTCCATCGTTGCATCGGGGTCGTCTCGCCAACTATTACTTCTACAACTATTGCTCACGCATAGCGATAAAGTAAAGCAATTGCATGGCATTTGCATTTCATACAATAATTAAGAGACAACCCTAAGGTTCCTGCCGGTTGTCGATATTACAAAACATGATCATCTCATACATCAACATATATCACATCATATCTTGACCATATCACATCACAACATGCCCTGCAAAAACAAGTTAGACGTCCTCTACTATGTTGTTGCAAGTTTTACGTGGCTGCTACGGGCTTCTAGCAAGAACAGTTCTTACCTACGCAAAAACCACAACGATGATTTATCAAGTTTGCTGTTTTAACCTTCTTCAAGGACCAGCCATAGTCAAATTCAATTAAACTAAAGTAGGAGAAATAGACACCCGCCAGCCACCTTTATGCAAAACAAGTTGCATGTCAGTCGGTGGAATCGGTCTCATGTGCGTGGACATGTAAGGTTGGTCTGGGCCGCTTCATCCCACAATACCGCCGAATCAAAATAAGATGTTGGTGGTAAATAGTATGACTATCACCACCCACAACTCTTTGTGTTCTACTCGTGCATATCATCTACGCATAGACCTGGCTCGGATGCCACTGTTGGGAAACGTTGCATGGAAAACAAAAAAAATTCTACGCACACGCAAGATCTATCCATGGAGATGCATAGCAACGAGAGGGGAGAGTGTGTCTACATACCCTCGTAGACCATAAGCGGAAGTGTTTGTTAATGCGGTTGATGTAGTCGAACTTCTTCATGATCCAACTGATCGAGTACCGAACGTACGGCACCTCCGCGTTCAGCACATGTTCAGCTCGATGACGTCCTCACCTTCTTGATCCAGCAAGACGGCGAAGTAGTGGATGAGTTCTGGCAGCACGAGGGCGTGGTGACGGTGATGGTTAAGCTATCTCCGCAGGGCTTCGCCAAAGCGCTACGAAAATATGACCGAGGGACAAAACTGTGGAGGGGGGCACCGCAGACGGCTAAGAGGTTGTCGTTGTTATGTGTGGCGCCCTCCTCCCACATATATATAGGTGGGGGGAGAGGGGAGGCTCCCAGGAGGCACCCCAAGTAGGCTGAATCCTAGTTGGGGTCATCCCCAAGCCGCGCCCCCTTTCCTTATTAGGTGAGTGCGGAAAGGCAGGGGAGGGTGGCGCCTCCCTTTCATTTCTCCCATGAGAAGGGGAAGGCAGGAGGGGCTAGCCATCCCCCTTTCCTTCCCCAGGGCCAGCGGCCAGGGAGAGGGCGCACCAGCCCCCTTGTGGGCTGGTCTATCCCCCCTTGGCCCATTAGGCCCATACACCTTCCGGGGGTGTACGGAACCCCTTCCGGCGACCCGATGACTACCCGGTGCACTCCGAAACTCTTCCGGTGTCCGAATATCATCGTCCTATATATCAATATTTACCTCCGGACCATTCCGGAGCTCCTCGTCATGTCCGTGATCCCATCCGGGACTCCGAACAACATTCGGTCACCAAATAATATAACTCATATAACACTATATCGTCAACGAACGTTAAGCGTGCGGACCCTACGGGTTCAAGAACTATGTAGACATGACCGAGACACCTCTCCGGTCAATAACCAATAGCGGAACCTTGATGCCCATATTGGCTCCTACATATTCTACGAAGATCTTTATCGGTCGAACCTTATGACAACATACGTAATTCCCTTTGTCTATCGGTATGTTACTTGCCCGAGATTCGATCGTCGGTTTCTTCATACCTAGTTCAATCTCATTACCAGCAAGTCTCTTTACTCGTTCCATAATACATCATCTTGCAACTAATTCCTTAGTCACTTCGCTTGCAAGGCTTCTTATGATGTGTATTACCGAGAGGGCCGAGAGATACCTCTCCGATACACGGAGTGACAAATCCTAATCTTGATCTATGCCAACTCAACAAACACCTTTGGAGATACCTGTAGAGCATCTTTATGATCACCCAGTTATGTTGTGATGTTTGATAGCACACAAGGTATTCCTCCGGTATCCGGGAGTTGCATAATCTCATAGTCGAAGGAATATGTATTTGTCATCAAGAAAGCAATAGCAATAAACTGAATGATCATATGCTAAGCTAATGGATGGGTCTTGTCCATCACATCATTCTCCTAATGAAGTGATCCCATTATCAAATGACAACTCATGTCTATGGTTAGGAAACCTTAACCATCTTTTGATCAACGAGCTAGTCTAGTAGAGGCTTACTAGGGACACAATATTTGTTTATATATTCACACATGTATTTAAGTTTCCGATCAATATAATTCTAGCATGAATAATAAACCTTTATCATGAATAAGGAAATATAAAATAACAACTTTATTATTGCCTCTAGGGCATATTTCCTTCAAGACAAACTTACGAGCATCCTTAAAAAGAGTGGGCCAATAAAAACTAGATTGTAATACCTTATGTGCAGTTCTATCTCCCGCATGATGCCCTCCATAAGCTTCGGAGTGACATTTCCGTAGGATTTGTTCCTGTTCATGCTCAGGTATACAACATCTAATAATATCATCTACTCCTTCTTTATAAAGATGTGGGTCATTCCAAAAGTAATGTCTTAAATGATAGAAGATTTTTTTTCTTTTGTTGGTATATGAAACTAGGTGGTATAAATTTAGCAACAATATAATTAGCATAGTCAGCATACCAAGGAGTATTGTGAGAAGCATTTATGACAGCTAGTTGTTCATCAGGAAAACTATCATCAATAGGTAGTGGGTCATCAAGAATATATTCTAACATAGACAAGTTATCAGCTACAGGATTCTCAGCTCCCTTCCTATCAGTGATGTGTAAATCAAATTCTTGTAGCAAAAGAACCCACCTAATGAGTCTAGGTTTAGCATCTTTCTTTTCCATAAGATATTTAATAGCAGCATGATCGGTGTGAACAATTACTTTAGAATCAACAATGTAAGATCTGAATTTATCACAGGAAAACACAACTGCTAAAAATTCTTTTTCGGTGGTAGCATAATTTCTTTGGGCACTGTCTAGAGTTTTACTAGCATAATGGATAGCATTTAATTTTTTATCAGCTCTTTTTCTTAGAACAGCACTAACAACATAATCACTAGCATCACACATAATTTCAAAAGGCAAGTTCCAATTAGATGGTTGAACAATAGGTGCAGAAGTTAAGGCTTTCTTAAGTGTTTCAAATGCTTCTACACAATCATCATAAAAAACAAATGGAACGTCTTTTTGCAAAAGAGTAGTAAGAGGCCTAGAAATTTTAGAGAAGTCTTTAATAAACCTCCTATAGAAACCAACATGGCCAAGGAAACTACGAATACCTTTAATGCCTTTAGGACATGGCATTTTCTCAATTGCATCAACTTTAGCTTTATCCACCTCAATACCTCGTTCAAAAAATTTATGCCCCAAGACAATACCTTCATTTACCATAAAGTGGCACTTCTCCCAATTCAAGACAAGATTAGTTTGTTCACATCTCTGCAAGACTCGATCAAGGTTGCTTAAGCAATTATCAAAAGAAGTTCCGTAAACGGAGAAATCGTCCATGAAAACCTCAACAATCTTTTCACAAAAGTCAGAGAATATAGCAGGCATACATCTTTGAAAGGTAGCAGGTGCATTGCATAAACCAAAAGGCATACGTCTATAAGCATAAGTTCCAAAAGGGCAAGTAAAAGTGGTTTTCTCTTGATCAAGTTGTGATACAGGTATTTGAGAGAAACCAGAATATCCATCAAGAAAGCAAAAGTGTGTGCTTAGATAGTCTTTCTAGCATTTGATCAATAAAAGGTAGAGGGTAATGATCCTTTCTAGTAGCTTTGTTTAATTTCCTAAAATCAATTACCATTCTATAGCCAGTAACAATTCTTTGTGGGATAAGTTCATTTTTATCATTAGGAACAACAGTAATACCTCCCTTTTTAGGGACACAATGAACATGACTTACCCATCTACTATGAGCTATGTGATAGATTATACCTGCTTCTAGAAGCTTTAGTATTTCACTTCTTACCACTTCCTTCATCTTAGGATTTAATCATCGTTGATGATCAACAACGGCTTTAGCATCAGGTTTCATATTAATCTTGTGCTGACAGAAAGTGGGACTAATACCCTTAAGATCATCAAGAGTATATCCAACAGCAGCACGGTGCTTTCTCAGAGTTTTTAATAATCTTTTCTCTTCATGCTCTGTAAGGTTAGAACTAATAATAACATGATATATCTTCTTCTCATCAAGATAAGCATATTTTAAAGTGTCAGGCAATTGCTTAAATTCAAACACAGGATAAGCACGGTGCTTCCTCAGAGTATATTCAAATACAGAAAAATTGTGTTTAAGGATAGCTTGTTGGTCAAAGAATATTTTATCTATTTCATTTCTTTCATCCAAGTGCATATCATTTTCATGGTCTAGCAAAGATTGTTCTAGTGGATCTGTAGGAGGTACGGCAATAGAAGCAAGACCAATTATTTCATCCTTACTAGGCAATTCTTTATTACGAGGTTGCCTACGAAACTTAGAAAAATGAAACTCATGAGACACATCACCAAAGTTAACACTGACAATTTCTTTCTTGCAATCTATCTTAGCATTAACAATGTTCAAGAAAGGTCTACCAAAGATAATGGGACAAAAGTCATATTTTGGAGAACCAAGAACTAGAAAATTAGTAGTGTATTTTATTTTTCCACATAAGAGTTCAACATCTCTAACAATCCCAAGTGGTGTGATAGTATCTCTATTAGCAAGTTTAATAGTGCCATCAATATCTTCTATTTCAGCGAGTGCTCTATCATTCATAATTTCTTGGTAAAGAGTAAAAGGAATAGCACTGACACTAGCACCCATATGACATAAGACATGATAACAATGATCTCCTATTTTAACTGAGACAACGGGCATGCCAACAACAGGTTTATTTTTATCTTTAGTATCGGGTTTAGCAATTCTAGCAGCTTCAGCACAGAAGTAAATAACATGCCCAGCAATATTATCGACCAAGAGATCTTTAATCATAACAATACTAGGTTGTACCTTAATTTGTTCAGAGGGTCTAGGTGCTTTAATATTACTTTTGTTAACCATGGTTGAAACCTTAGCATGTTCCTTTATCCTAACAGGGAAAGATGGTTTTTCAATATAAACAGTAGGCACAACTGGATCAACATTATAAATGATAGTCTCATCCTTAACTATGATTGGTTCTTTAATTTCTTCTTTAATAGGGGGATGATATTTAAACCACTTCTCCTTAGGAAGATCACCGTGAGTAGCAAATGATTCACAAAAAGAGGCTACTATCTCAGAGTCAAGTCCATATTTAGTGCTAAACTTGTGAAAAGCATTGGTATTCATAAAAGATTTAACACAATCAAACTCAACCTTAATACCTGACTCTTTATCTTCGTCGAGTTCCCAATCTTCAGAGTTGCATTTAATTCTTTACAAAAGGTCCCACCTGAATTCAATAGTCTTCTTCATAAAAGAACCAGTACAAGAAGTATCTAGCATGGATTGATCATCACGAGAAAGCCGAGCATAAAAATTCTGAATAATAATTTCTCTCGAGAGCTCATGATCGGGGCATGAATATAACATTGACTTAAGCCTCCCCCAAGCTAGAGCGATACTTTCTCCTTCACGAGGCCAAAAATTATATATATAATTCCGATCACGATGAACTAGATGCATAGAATATTTTTTTTGGTGAAATTACAATTTCAATCGATTCCAATTCCAAGATTCAATATCATCACATATCCTATACCATGTCACTGCTTTCCCCCCAAAGATAAAGGGAAAACCTTCTTCTTAACTTCATCTCTGGGTAAACCTGCAAGCTTAAACAATCCACAAATTTCATTCACATGTATCAAATGCATATCAGGATGTTTCGTTCCATCTCCTGCATAAGGACTAGCTAGCAGTTGTTCTATCATACCCGAAGGAATTTCATAGCCAATATTTTCAGTAGGTGCAGTAGGTTGAGGGGCAACTCTTTGTGTTTCCGGTCGAGGTGAAGATATCCCGAACAAACCCCTCAAAGGATTGTTTTCCATAGTAACAAGTGACAGTAAATTTCAGCACGTAGTATAAGTTTTTCCTTACCAATTTCCACTTACCAAGAGCGCTTCACTCCCCGGCAACGGCGCCAGAAAAGAGTCTTGATGACCCACAAGTATAGGGGATCAATCATAGTCTTTTCGATAAGTAAGAGTGTCGAACCCAACGAGGAGCAGAAGGAAATGACAAGTGGTTTCCAGCAAGGTAATTTCTGCAAGCACTGAAATTGTCGGTAACAGGTAGTTTGATAGCAAGATAATTTGTAACAAGTAACGAGTAGCAATAGTAACAATAAGTGCAGCAAGGTAGACCAATCCTTTTGTAGCAAATGACAGGCCGAAACGATCTCAGATAATAAGTAAAACGTTCTCGAGGACCCACGGGAATTTCATCCAGTCACTTTCATCATGTTGGTTTGATTTGCGTTCGCTACTTTGATAATTTGATATGTGGGTGGACCAGCGCTTGGGTGTTGTTCTTACTTGAACAAGCCTCCCACTTATGATTAACCTCCCTCGCAATCAACCGCAACTATGAAAGAAGAATTAAGATAAAATCTAACAATATCATTAAACATATGGATCCAAATCAACCCCTTACGAAAATAGCGCATAAACTAGGGTTTAAGGTTCTGTCACTCTAGCAAACCATCATCTAATAACTACTTCACAATGCATTCCCTTAAACCTAAAGCTGGTGAAGTGTCATGTAGTCGACGTGCACATAACACCACTAAGGGAATCACACCATACACATCATCAAAATATCGAACGAATGTCAATTTCACATGATTACTTGCAACATGACTTCTCCCGTGGCCTCAGGAACAAGGGCAACTACTCACAAATTATATTCATGCTCAAGATCAGAGGAGTAATAAATATCATAATGAATCTGAACATATGATCTTCCACCAAATAAACCTGCTAGCATCAACTATAAGATGTAATCAACACTACTAGTCACCCACAGGTACCAATTTGAGGTTTTGACACAAGATTGAACACAAGAGATGAACTAGGGTTTTGAGATGAGATGGTGCTGTTGAAGATGTTGATGAAGATTGGCCTCCCCAAGATAAGAGGGTTGTTGGTGATGACGATAGCTTCGATTTCCCCCTCCCGGAGGGAAGTTCCCCCAGCAGAATCGCTCCGCCGGAGGGCAAAAGTGCTCCTGCTCAAGTTCCGCCTCGAGACAGCGACGCTCCGTCCCGAAAGTCCTCTTATTTTTTCTATGTCAAAAGACATCATATACCAGAAGATGGGCACCAGAGGTGGGCCTGGGCCCCACTATCCACCAGGGCGCGCCTGGAGGGGGTGGCGTGATACGTCCATTTTGCATCATGCTTTTATGTTAATATTTATTGCATTATGGGCTGTTATTACACATTACGGTACAATACTTATGCCTTTTCTCTCTTATTTTACAAGATTTATATGAAGAGGGAGAATGCCGGCAGCTGGAATTCCGGACTAAAAAGGAGAAAATCTGAGAGACCTATTCTGCTCAACTCCAAAAGTCCTGAAAATTTACGGAGAATTATTTTGGAATATATAAAAAATATTGGGCGAAGAAATACCAGAGGGGGACCCACTAGGTGGCTACAAGCCTGGGGGCGCGCCACTAGGGCTTGTGGGCCCCCTGGCAGGTCTTCGGTGTCCATCTTCTGCTATATGAAGGGTTTTTACCTGAAAAAATCATAAGGAAGCTTTCGGGACGAAGCGCTGCCGTCTCGAGGCGGAACCTGGGCACACTACGGGAAACAGCTAATTTGCCGTCAGGGGGCGCCTTTGCCGTCAGCTTTTCGTCGGGCAGACGGCAAAGAATGGGTTTGCCGTCATCCATAGACGGCAAAGAAAAACTGACGGCAAAATAGGCTTTGCCATCTGCGAAAAAAAAGACAGACGGCAAAGAGCTCACTTTGCCATCTGCAAAAATAAACACAGTCGACAAAGATCTTTGCCGTCTGCGTTTTTTATTACAGTGTTCGATGAGATTTTTGACTACAAGTAGTAGGAAAATAGAGAGAGGATAAATTAAACAAATTTGTCTAATGATAACTTGTGCAAATATTTTCTGGTCATTGTGCATACATACATGGAGCAAGGAGTGCCCATGAGTGTAAGAGAAAAAAAAAAAGAAATATGCATGTGCGCATAGTGCACATCTCTTGGGTTTGATGGACTAGTTGTACACGTGCATGTGCACACCATGTCACGTATCAATTCACGCATGCAAGGTAAAAAAAAAAAACTAACTACACCGTATTTGTACGTATTCGAGTATTCGCGGCAAGCACCGCCGAGTACCCGCGCATATACGTACATGGCCGAATACCCGGTTAACTAACCCTGGTGCACATAAAATACCAGCTTTATTTTGATATATATAAACAGGTTAAATTGTGCACGCTGGGTTCAATCTAAAGCACGTACATGGATTCAAGTGGTCGGCACGCGAGCAATCATAATGGGCATGCTATGAAAATTTGGAAACAAATAACATGGCATGTATCAGGAATTTTCTTTTTTGTGTGCAGTCTTGAACATCAAGAAAAATGATCAGAAGGAAACAAATCTGCGGGCTGTGCTTCGGTTGCCAATAATCCAATCCCTCGGTTGGCTATATAAGCTTAGCTACGACGAGGAGGGCCGGAGGAAGGACATCTCACGCACCCGGAGAAGAAAACCACGGCTCGCGCGACGGAAGCCAGCCAGCGCGCCCACGGCGGCGGCGCGTACGGCGGCCTGGCACGCGACGGTGCAAGTACACATGCGAGAGGATGCGGGCATGCAGGTGGCCGAGGAGATGAAGAAACAGGAGCATACCAAGCCCCATTGACCAACTTTATTTGTTACTATGTCTCCCATCTATCAGGTGCTAGAACTCACGCAGCAACATGAGCATGAAGCTCACGTTCCCCGATGGTGAGATGATTGTCTAATTTTTTTTTCTTTTCTTTTGTTTCTCCCTCACATCAAGCATGCATGCACTATACACGGAGAGTACGTACCCGATCCCGCCGTCGCCGCCGAAGACGATTTCACCGGACAAGGAGGCTACGACGACACCATCGGAGTTTGTCTACGTTGACCTCTTCGTCTTCAAGCGTCGTGTTCTTGGTTCAAGATGACCCAGGAGCAGCCGGAGCTCGCCAACGACGCAGCCCAACCGCTAGCTCTGGTGCTTTACCACGGCGGTCTACATGCCCCCGACGAACAGTTCGCGACGCACAGGTCATGGTGAACAGGTCTCCGATGCACAGGTCCATGATGTTCCAATCATGGTGTACAGGTTCGGACGCACAGGTCCTCGGCGAACGGGTCACCGGTGCACAGGTCCATGGCGCCCCGAACAGGTCTCGCGCCTTGCTTCCCGGAGGAGACGACATGGCGGAGCAGGAGCTCGCGACGACGTAGCCCGAGACAAGTCCATGACGAACAGGTCACTCCGGTGCACAGGTCCATGGCGTCCCGATCGCGGAGAAAGTCGGCGGTCTTGCTTCCAGGAGGAGACGGCGTGGTGGAACCGGAGCTCGCGACGACGTAGCCCGAGTCAAGTCCATGGCGAACAGGTCTCTCCGGTGCATAAGCCTTTGGCGTCCCAATCACGGCGAACAAGTCGACGGTCTTGCTTCCAGGAGGAGACGGCGTGGCAAAACCAGAACTCGCGACGGCGTAGCCCGAGTCAAGTACATGCCGAACAGGTCACCCGAGACAAGTCCATGTCGCCCCGAACAGGTCTCGCGCCTTGCTTCCAGTTAGAGACGACTCATGGTGGAACGGAGCTCACGACGGTGTAGCCTGAGACAAACCCATGGCGCACAGGTCACCGGTGTACAGGTCCATGGCGTCCCGATCCCGTTGAACAGGTCTAGTGTCCGGAGGAGACAGCATGGCAGAACCGGAGCTCGCGATGACGTAGCCCGAGACAAGTTCATGGCGAACAGGTATCTCCGGTGTACAAGTCCATGGCGTTCTGATCGCATTGGACAGGGCCGGTGTCCGAGAGGAAGCGGCGTGGCAGAACCAGAGCTCACGCCGATGTAGCCCGAGACGAAGCATCCATCATGGCGGACAGGTTATTGGCGTACAGGTCCCTGGTGTATAGGTCCATCGATCGCCGGCATACAGGTCACCCCTTTTGGTGTTGCACCCACCCAAGGTGACGCGGCCACTTTTCGTCGACCCCGTGGGGAGGCGCCCTTGTCTTGGCAGACCGATCAATATGGCGCCCACTGATATAAGGCGACATAACCACTACGATCATATGTCCACAAGTTCGCTAGGCGGTGCCCCCTGACAAAACGGACCATCATTGATCTGGTGTCCAGTCAAGTCAGGTGCAGCCACCGTGGCGGACAGGTCCTTGGCATACAGGTCCATTGCGTCGCCGGCGTACAAGTCTTCCTTTGGCGTAGTACCAGCCCAAGGCGACGTGATCTCTGTGGCGCCATCTTTCCACGGCCCTATGAGGCGGTGCCATTTGTCTGGACGGACCGCCCAATACTCGGCGTCTAGCCGAGACGAGGCGCCAACCACACCGGCCATGCTGATGTCAGCGTGCGATGGTTTTACACCGACGTCGGTCTCCTAAACAACTTACTCCCGTGAGGCATACCACTTGCATACCCCGACGAGTCCGCTAGGTCATCTAGAAGTCCGAGCCGAGCAGGACCCATGCAACTTCAACCCCAACTACATCATCGCCGCCAAGACCGACGAGGCGTGACGGCGAGGGTGGGCGTGGCCAGAAAGCCATGTTTTGAGCGGCGCGTGTACCGACGAGGACACGGGCTCTGCCGCTGCCCATACACCACAATCATCATGCATGGAGAACGCAACGGGAAGACGACCACACGGCTTAATCTGAGGTGTCTCGCAGAGTAACCCGCGGGAGTAATTAACCGGGAGCCTTCCGAGGCCCCGGGAACCAGAGACCGCAATCGCTACAGTCAGGCAGGCCGCGCTAGTAGGCCACGGAGCGCATATGGAAAGGGATCTTGTATTTTTGTTTCTCCATTGAGAGATTAATAAAGTGCATGTTTCTCTATCTTTATTTGTGTACTTAGTACACTGGCACGCCCGCAACATTTAATTTCCGCTGGAGCGTAGAGAGATAATAATATAATAACCCACGTTATTTTTATTATTTCTCGTGTCAAACAAATTGGCACGCCCGGTGGGACATGGTTCTCCTCCCATCTTTGCTGTGCAACAATGGTCGTCGAATTCGTCTTCAAGTGTTCTCCAACAATATGAGATGGCATCAATCCTTGGGTGCAAATTTAATTTGCCTCATCATCGGCAGGAATTGGAGGCCGAGTGCGTGTCCATAAGATGTTGCTATTGTCTAGGGGCATTCGTTGCTCCAAGGGCACAAATGTGACATCTATACATGAAGGCGGGTCTATGGAGCAGGGGGCACACCCTATGCCCTAAGTTCCTCACTAAAAGGGAAGCACCGTCAACTTCCGGAGATGGTGCACAGTTTCGGCTAATTTCATGTTCATCCCACCCGCAACTCCACCCTTCTTCATGTGTGGGGGCGCAGGGTGCATGATACACATCTTCTCCAAGGAAGGGCACAACCACGGTGGGAGCGCACTCACCAAACAACATGAATGTGACCTGGCCGTGTCCAACATTGCACCAAGGCCATGCCCCTATGATGGCAGCATGGAGGGCGAGCCTGCGGTGGCGGCATACTCGCTCGGCAGCACACGTGCCCTAGCCCCATCCCCGACAGTCGTGCAATGGGAGACAACCTGCACTGGCAGCGTCTGTGGGGGCACATGGAGAAGCTACGCACCCAGCGACGGGCACCCACGGTGGTGGCGTCACACGGTCCACAAGAAGGCGGTACTATGCATGGCTCGGCGGACACGCCAACAGCGGCAACGCCATGCTACAAGAGGCATAACAATGCATTTTTTCTCTCTACTTTATTCTTTCTCGAGGAATGACATGCATCCAGAGGAAGTTCGTCTACATGGGATCGGCTCGCATCTGGAGGAGACTCACTGAAGGGAGGCAACCCAGCCAGGAGGAGACTTTGCCTGATGTCCGTGGTGGCAGCGTCGAGGAGGACGCACCCGACAGAGGCTAGCTCGCAGCGGCGCCTTGCCGGTGGTGGTGCGATCTACGTCCGAGCTTGAAGATGCACCAATGACGGCGACCGGGTGAGTCGTGGAAGAGGCCCGGGCGTAGCACTGGGTGTGCGCTCCCATGGCGATCGCGGACAACACTAGAAGAGGCAGCGACGCCGATGTCGGCATCACGCCAAGGAGGATGATGTGCAGGCCACACCCATAGCCGAGGCGGACGCGGATGACGCTCCAGCGGTCATGGCAGCGATGCCGGACGCGCGCCGGAGAACCAGCCGGCGGTGCCTCCTCCTATCTTCTCGAACATGCTAAATCAAGCCATATGACATGTATGGCGGCCGTAAGTACACGCATCGGCGGAGGCTGCGGACAATGCGCCGGGCGGAGGAAAACGGCCGAGGAGGCGACGGCGTGCCCACGGAGGCGGCATCGCATAGATCGTGCTCATCGGGGATGGCACGCTCTGACCTCGGCTGCGCGTGCGCTAGGAGGGAGCAGGCCAAAGAATACACGTGAGGCCGCGGATGCGTTCTCCCGTGGCGTCATGCTGGCACCGATGCCCACGCCCACACATCTTGCGTGCTGGATTCGGAGGACACGCCGTGCAGAAGAACATGCCATTCATGTTAAGGTATGGTCGTGTTGTTTTCTATCTTGCAGATGGCCTACCGATGAACATGCATGGGTGTAGCACGTGTCCATGTGTGGCCATGCATGCGTAAATAAGCTCGTGAAGAAATTCCAGCGGCCACACATGCTACTCATGTTGGCAGGAGAGTACCCCGGTCGGCCCTCTTGACGCCAATGCTGGAGCCAAGGAGATGGACGGAGGGGAGCCGCAACACATAGTACGCCCCACACGCAGTAGAAATGAAGAGGCTGCGACTGTAGGCGCGCCAATGGAGTCCGGGGCACCGCGCCGAGGAGGACCACAGGCTGGGTACACTCATAGCTAGGATGGTCGCGGATGACACGCCGGCATCCGAAGATGATGAACGTCCGCCGGCGAGGCCGGTGAAGCCTTCTTTCATATGGGTTGCCACCCGCTACATCAACACAGAGTATACTCCGATGGAGGATGCACACACAGCCGGATGCAGCGACACGCGCACCAATGGATGTCACGCCGAGGAGGGTCCTGCATTGGGCATACTCGAAGTCAGCACGGAGGCAGCGGATGATGTAACGGCGGCTGCAGAGCCATGGACGCCGACGCCTAGCGTGCGCCGCGGAACAGGCCGGCGGTGCCTCCTTCTGTGGGTGCCCATACATTACATCGATTACACGCGCCAACGGAGGCCGCGGACGACGCAACAGAGGCCGAGGAGCCATGGACGCCGACGCCGGACGCATGTCGGAGAATAGACCGGTGGTTCCTTCTTCCATGTACGCCAACACACCACATCGATACACACAACTCGGAGGCGGCGAGCACCGCACCGAGGAGCACCATGCCGTGAGTACAGGAGTAGCCGGAACGCACAGCTGCAGATGACGCGCCGGCGGTCGCGGCTCCTTACACGTACCGCGGCGACGACGTACGCATACCAGAGAACGACTCAGCGATGCTTTCTTCTATCTGCACCAACACTCGCATCGGAAGTAGTCCGTGCCTTCTTCCATCTACACCGAGATCCTACACCAATGCATACGATGTACAGAAGCAGCGAAGGCATCCATCATCAAGTGAAACACCTACACGCGCCGGAAGGAGGAAGCCAGCATCCAAGGCTCCACCACCATCCACCTCTACACCGAGAAGAACAAAATCATGGCGTCCGTCTTCTTCAATGGGGACACCCGCACATTTAATGTCTATCTATCTCTCTTTTCATCTATCATTTCAGTGAGCGATGACGCACAGCGCGCACCGGTGGACGACGCACACGCTCAGTCGGAGGCAGCGACACCACGTCGCCAATATAAGTTGTGCCAAAGGTAAGCCGCAGAAGAGGCCCTAGCACTTGACGCACTTGTACCAAAGGCAGCCATGGACGACGCGCCGGCGGCTGCACCCCATGGACGTACAACGACATCGACGGACGCCTGCCGGAGAGCTTGTCGGCGGTGTCTTATTCCATGCATGCTTCCACAACGACAGTGGCAAGGCTGCCGGCGAGTAGCTTGGCGCTAAGTCTGCGCCGCCGATGACATCCGAAGGGCTGCCGGTGTGCGGCCCGGCGCCATCTACACCACCCTTGACCATGTTGGAGTCATCATCATGAACCTCCTGCTCAACGAGGAAGGCTACTACATCAACATGTCGTCACCATCTTCATCGACATCACACCCAGCGGGGACGCCGACTATATCGACACGCTGCCATCCGACTACATTGACACGGTATCGCAATCTTCGTCAAATCTTCATCTGGCGAGGTTGTCGTCTACATCGGTGCCGACGGATGTCCACATGATGTCGCCATCTGCTTTGACTTTTTGCCTGGCGAGGACGCGGATTGCACCGGGACACTGCCATTCTTCTACACCAACCATCTACACTGAGCGGAGGTCGTCCCCGTAATTGCGACGCCCCAAGGTCTTCATTGACGAGCTAGTATTGTCGTCATCTTCAAGTGCCGCCGTCATGCGGCGACACTCAAGTCTACTCCAACTTCTACATCAACACACTTCCCCAACATCGTCCAAGCTCCGATGAGGCGAAGCCACTTCACCGGCATGTCTTTCTCCGATGAAGCTATCCATCTTGCTGGGCACCGACGAGGCGAAGGCAAGTCATCCATTCCGACACCGACAAGGCGGACACCGCTAGGCCGAGCACCGACGAGGCGAAGGCCGCCCACTTCATCATCGGACAATGACAAGACGGAGGGATACAGCTAAGCAGAACCGGAGCGATGGGCGTACCGCTTTCCCTTTCACTTCATCACCACATCCCTACCATCTACACCAAGCCAACGGAGAAATCGAAGCCTTCAACAAGACACTCGGCAAGATACTTAAGAAGACGGTGACAAGGAACAGGAGAGACTGGCATGACCATCTTTTCGACTCCTTCTGGGCGTACCGCGTTACGGTTCGTACCCCAACACAGGCAACCCCGTTTTCTCTAGTTTATGGGAGTGAAGCCGTCCTACCACTAGAGGTCCAGCTACCCTCTTTGAGGGTGGCTATCCAAGATGAGATCACCCAAGACGAACAGGTACAACTACGGTTCCGGGAGCTCGATGCCCTTGAAGAGGGGCGACTTCATGCCCTACAGAACCTGGAGCTTTACCACCAGAATATAATGAGAGGCTACGACAAGCTCGTCGAGCAATGTGTCTTCCGAAAGGCGAGTTGGTCCTCTTGCTTAGGCGTCCCATCGTCGTGATGCACAAGACGAAGGGCAAGTTCGAGCCAAAGTGGGAGCAACCATATATCATCGTGCAAGTCTACGACAGAGAGAATACCAGCTCGTCGATTCCCAGGGAGTCCAACCTATGCCCCCAATCAATGGAAGGTTCCTCAAAAAAATATTTTTCTTAAAATTTTGCCTCTTTTGTTGCCTTTCGGATTTTCATTGGGGAAACTTTTCCTGTGGGCTATCGGATACATGATGCATTCTCCTTTGCATTTCATGGATACATCTAGTTTTCCCCAATTTTTACGGACCAAGTCCAACAAAAAAATGGCTTTCCCCTATCGCACTACGCTATTGATTGAAGTTTTGGCTACCATAGGACTTGTTGGAGGGCGGCACAATGTGTCGATTTGCAGGTGGAGCGGCTCCTACACCCACAATGCACGACACGTACCAGGTGTATGCTTCCGGAGGCAACGGAGATGATTACTTGGGCACTTCTGAGTATTGAGACGCCGCGCTCTTCATGTTTCCCGGCATGCCTCGTGTTCACATAGGCTCGCACTCCAGGGAAGACTATAGGAAAAGATCATGGAGGGCTGCCTGACCCAACACAAGTTGGTTTGGTGCGTAGTCACATGGCAACCCTGGGGTGCGCCACCAGAAGCCCCAGATAAAGTGCTAGAGGTTTTTTCCTAGTCCACAGAGGTGAACAGTTCCCTTCCAAGTTCCCAAGGTGGGTCCCCAAGAAATCCTGGAAGAAGAGTCCTCAAGAAGTTCGAGCCGAATGTCAAAACAAGTCCATGAAGTCCGCGGCCAATCAATCATCCGCGTGAGCAATCAAGATGAAATTCCAGAAGTCCAAGAAGCAAATTCAAGAAAGAAAATCCCAACAATCCAAGAAGCAATCAAGCGGTCCCAAGCAGTAAGGAACCCATTGGAAGGAAGGCGGGAGGTAGCTGTTCACCACTCCTCAATATGCACGAAGAAAAATCGCCAAGCCATTGTCGCAAAACCATTTACCCTGAACTTATCACACCCAAGTCTCTGGGTTCATGGGGCGTGTCCAGGGGGCATGGCGAGCTGTGGGGCCCTCAATATGATGATGGGCTAGAGTATGAATTTCTGTTGCCTCTCGGAAGCATCCCAAAACACGGCATCTTCATACACGTACACGAAGCTTATTTAAGTTGTTGAGTTGCAATCATCAAGGTCTTTCGATGATTCCCATTGACAAGTCCTTCAGTGGTCTTCTTGGATATCATGCCTATAGTTGGTGTATAACGGGAAAGCCAACATTTTAAAAACCCGCAAGCAAAAGTTTTTTTTTCTTTTTCGCCTTGTTCTATTTGGTGTTTCTTGTGCACCTCCGACATGTTTGCAGCCGTGGAGAGTCGGTTCCCGACACCGTTGATGACATTCCGACGACAAACCACTACATCGACCCACACCATGGGCGTTTGGGGGCAGCAATACCCATGCGTCGATGACATCGGAGACGACACCAACGCGCACGAGCGACGCTCGGAGGCAGCATTTGTGCACTCGCCAAAGCGGCGCCGATGCCACACCGATACCCAGTCTCCAACAACAATGAAGCTTGGGGGCAACATCATCCCCTCAATCATCCGTAAGGCCGATGGCGTCCCGGCATACCACTAGAATTGCCACATCATGAATGTTGTGGTGATTCACTCAATGGAGGGGGAGTTGTCGACGGTCTACCGACGTCTCGCCTACATCTGCACATGGAGATCATGGGAGCAGTGCAACGCGCCAGTGCAGCCAGCGTGAATCTGTGAAACCCTCCAATCAAGTCGGTTGGCACTGCAGCAGCTAGGCGGTCGCTATGAGATTGGTAAAATTTGTTTATTCTTGTTTTCAGGACAAGGCATGTTATTTCACCATGGAATGAAGACAAAATAGAGTTGCTTCGTTGGCTGGCATCGTGATTGTTATACGATTCCAACAGGGGCCTTAGAGATAGAAGTGTGGATGGACATGCCTACACAAAATCTCTTCATCACTAATCAGTCATCTTTGGAACGGCGAGCACATTGTCATCGAGATGTCGTCCCTGAACAGGTTCAGGCTGCACATGGATCATGCGCTGAGAAAAAAAAGTTATTCGCCAAGTCATGCTCGACTTGCTCCGCACTCAAACCCGACTCGGCGAGGGGGCATTTGTTCGATGAGATTTTTTACTACAAGTAGTAGGAAAATAGAGAGAGAGGATAAATTAAACAAATTTATCTAATGATAACTTGTGCAAATATTTTCTGGCCATTGTGCATACATACATGGAGCAAGGAGTGCCCATGAGTGTAAGAGAAAAAAAAAAGAAATATGCATGTGCGCATAGTGCACATCTCTTGGGTTTGATGGACTATATAGTTGTACACGTGCATGTGCACACCATGTCACGTATCAATTCACGCATGCAAGGTAAAAAAACTAACTACACCGTATTTGTACGTATTCGAGTATTCGCGGCAAGCACCGCCCGAGTACCCGCGCATATACGTACATGGCCGAATACCCGGTTAACTAACCCTGGTGCACATAAAATACCAGCTTTATTTTGATATATATAAACAGGTTAAATTGTGCCCGCTGGGTTCAATCTAAAGCACGTACATGGATTCAAGTGGTCGGCACGCGAGCAATCATAATGGGCATGCTATGAAAATTTGGAAACAAATAACATGGCATGTATCAGGAATTTTCCTTTTTGTGTGCAGTCTTGAACATCAAGAAAAATGATCAGAAGGAAACAAATCTGCGGGCTGTGCTTCGGTTGCCAATAATCCAATCCCTCGGTTGGCTATATAAGCTTAGCTACGACGAGGAGGACCGGAGGAAGGACATCTCACGCACCCGGAGAAGAAAACCACGGCTCGCGTGACGGAAGCCAGCCAGCGCGCCCACGGCGGCGGCGCGTACGGCGGCCTGGCACGCGACGGTGCAAGTACACATGCGAGAGGATGCGGGCATGCAGGTGGCCGAGGAGATGAAGAAACAGGAGCATACCAAGCCCCATTGACCAACTTTATTTGTTACTATGTCTCCCATCTATCAGGTGCTAGAACTCACGCAGCAACATGAGCATGAAGCTCACGTTCCCCGATGGTGAGATGATTGTCTAATTTTTTTTCTTTTCTTTTGTTTCTCCCTCACATCCAGCATGCATGCACTATACACGGAGAGTACGTACCCGATCCCGCCGTCGCCGCCGAAGACGATTTCACCGGACCAGGAGGCTACGAGGACACCATCGGAGTTTGTCTACGTTAAGCTCTTCGTCTTCAAGCGTCGTGTTCTTGGTTCAAGATGACCCAGGAGCAGCCGGAGCTCGCCAATGACGCAGCCGAACCGCTAGCCCTGGTGCTCTACCACGGCGGTCTACATGCCCCCGACGAACAGGTCGCGACCTACAGGTCATGGCGAGTAGGTCTCCGATGCACAGGTCCATGATGTTCCAATCACGGTGTACAAGTTCCGACGCACAGGTCCTCGGCGAACAGGTCACCGGTGCACAGGTCCATGGCGCCCCGAACAGGTCTCGCGCCTTGCTTCCCGGAGGAGACGACATGGCGGAGCCGGAGGTCGCGACGACGTAGCCCAAGACAAGTCCATGACGAACAGGTCTCTTTGGTGCACGGGTCCATGGTGTCTCGATCGCGGAGAACAAGTCGGCGGTCTTGCTTTCAGGAGGAGACAGCCTGGTGGAACCGGAGCTCACGACGACGTAGCCCGAGTCAAGTCCATGACGAACAGGTCTATCCGGTGCATAAGCCTTTGGCATCCCGATCACGGCGAACAAGTCGGCGGTCTTGCTTCCAGGAGGAGACGGCGTGGCAGAATCAGAACTCGCGATGGCGTAGCCCGAGTCAAGTCCATGCCGAACAGGTCACCCGAGACAAGTCCATGGCGCCCCGAACAGGTCTCGCGCCTTGCTTCCAGTTAGAGATGACTCATGGTGGAACGGAACTCACGACGGTGTAGCCCGAGACAAACCCATGGCACACAGGTCACCGGTGTACTACAGGTCCATGGCGTCCCGATCCAGTTGAACAGGTCTAGTGTCCCAGAGGAGACAGCGTGGCAGAACCGGAGCTCGCGACGACGTAGCCCGAGACAGGTTCATGGCGAACAGGTCTCTCCGGTGTACAAGTCCATGGCGTTCTGATCGCATTGGACAGGGCCGGTGTCCTGGACGAAGCGGCGTGGCAGAACCGGAGCTCACGCCGATGTAGCCCGAGACGAAGCATCCATCATGGCAGACAGGTTATTGGCGTACAGGTCCCCGGTGTACAGGTCCATCGATCGCCGGCGTACAGGTCACCCCTTTTGGTGTTGCACCCACCCAAGGTGACGCGGCCACTTTTCGTCGACCCTGTGGGGAGGCGCCCTTGTCTTGGCAGGCCGATCAATACGGTGCCCACTGATATAAGGCGACATGACCACTACGATCATCTGTCCACAAGTTCGCTAGGCGGTGCCCCCTGACAAAACGGACCGTCATTGATCTGGTGTCCAGTCAAGTCAGGTGCAGCCACCATGGCGGACAGGTCCTTGGCATACAGGTCCATTGCGTCGCTGGCGTACAAGTCTTCCTTTGGCGTAGTACCAGCCAAAGGCGACGTGATCTCTATGATGTCATCTTTCCACGGCCCTGTGAGGCGGTGCCATTTGTCTGGACGGACCGCCGAATACTCGGCGTCTAGCCGAGACGAGGCGCCAACCACACTGCCCATGCCGATGTCAGCGTGCCATGGTTTTACACCGACGCCGGTCTCCTAAACAACTTACTCCCGTGAGGCATACCCCTTACATACCCCGACGAGTCCGCTAGGTCGTCTAGAAGTCCGAGCCGAGCAGGACCCATGCAACTTCAACCCCAACTACATCATCGCCGCCAAGACTGACGAGGCATGACGGCGAGGGCGGACGTGGCTAGCAGAAAGCCATGTTTTGAGCGGCGCGTGTACCGACGAGGACACGGGCTCTGCCGCTGCCCATACACCACCATCATCATGCATGGAGAACGTAACGCAAAGACGATGAAGACGACCGCACGGCTTAATCGGAGGTGTCTCGCGGAGTAACCCGCAGGAGAAATTAACCGGGAGCCTTCCGAGGCCCCGGGAACCAGAGACCGCAATCGCTACAGTCAGGCAGGCCGCGCTAGTAGGCCACGGAGCGCATATGTAAAGGGATCTTATATTTTTGTTTCTCCATTGAGAAATTAATAAAGTGCATGTTTCTCTATCTTTATTTGTGTACTTAGTACACTGGCACGCCCGCAAGATTTAATTTCCTCTAGAGCGTAGAGAGATAATAATATAATAACCCACATTATTTTTATTATTGCCGTCTGCGTTTTTTATTACAGATGGCAAAGTGCGCTCTTTGCCGTATGTAATAATAAACACAGACGGCAAAGAGAAGAAACACACCTCGCGGATCGATCTCCTGGATCGATGAGGTGGCAGTATCCCCACCCCACGCTCCCGGATCTCTCCCACGCCCCATGTTCTCTCTCTCCCCACCCACTCTTTCTGCCTCCACCCGACCCCACCCACCACGCCCGTGCTCGCACCTATGACAGGAACCACCCTGATCCCCCTGTGACCGCACCACCACTCCACCACCGGCCTGCTGCCTCACCGGACCCCGCCGCCGCCAGCCTCCGCCTGCCTCCGCGCGCCGCGCCGCCCGCATCTGCGCCGCTCTGCCCGCCTCCGCGCTGCTTCGCGCGCCGCCTACCTCCGCCCGGTCGCCGGCCTCCGACCGGACGCGCGCCTCCGCCGACCTATGCCTAGGTCCGCGCTGCTCCGCGCGACGCGCGCCTCCACCCGGCCGCCCGCCTTCGCCGGCCTCCGACCGGCTGCGCGCCTCCGCCGAACTCTGCCAGCTCTGCTCGCCGCCGGCCTCCGCCTGCCCTCCGCGCGGCTCTGCGCATCGTCGACCTCCACCCTGCTTCGGGCACCGCCGGCGTAGACCTCCTCTTCCTCCCTCTTTCCAACTCGAGCCGCGGGTCTCCGCTGCTCTCCTCTGCCAGCGGCGGTGCTTGGCGCTGACAGAGTTGGCACGGTCCAATGGATCCAGGGTCCACGACTGTCTCCAGCGCCCGGACGAGGGTGGCGAGCTCCGGCGCAACGGTTGATGGCTTCAGCTCCTCAAGCTTCCATGGTGGCGTCGGTGTGCTCCTGTCCGTGGAGAAGGGAGAGGGGCGCGGCTGTTGGTTGCTGCTGCTCCGGCAAGCATGGGCACAAGGATGGTTGGAGTAGCGGCCGCCCTCCGAACGCTTCGACCGATGTTATTTAAAAAAAATAAAAAACAATCTTTGCCGTCTGTAGTTTAGTCTTGATGACAGCAAAGAAACCATTTTGACTGACAGCAAAGACCGCATTCTTTGCCGTCTATTATTTATAAGGCTGATGGTGAAGCAGATTTAGCTGACTGCAAAGTCTTTGCCATCTTCCCGATGAAAAGCTGACGGCAAAGTATTCTTTGCCGACTTATCTTTGCCGTCTGAGTTTGCCGTCTGCTTCCCGACGGCAAAATCTTTGCCGTCTGGATTTAGGTCTTTGCCGTCTGTTATCCACATACGGCAAATTACCTGTTTTCTGTAGTAGATTTAGGTCTTTGCCGTCTGTGATCCACAGACGGCAGAAGCAATCTAGGCCTTCGGTGGAGCTGTTCTGCCGGGAAAACTTCCCTCCGGGAGGGAGAATTCGAAGCCATCGTCATCACCAACGATCCTCTCATCGAGAGGGGGTCAATCTCCATCAACATCTTCACCAGCACCATCTCCTCTCAAACCCTAGTTCATCTCTTGTATTCATTCTTTGTCTCAAAACCTCGGTTTGGTACCTGTGGGTTGTTAGTTGTGTTGATTACTCCTTGTAGTTTATGCTAGTTGGTTTATTCGGTTAAAGATCATATGTTCAGATCCTTAATGATATTCAATACCCCTCTGATTATGAACATGAATATGCTTTGTGAGTAGTTACGTTTGTTCCTGAGGACATGGGAGAAGTCTTGTTATAAGTAATTATGTGAATTTGGTATTCGTTCGATATTTTGATGAGATGTATGTTGTCTTTCCTCTAGTGGTGTTATATGAACGTCGACTACATGACACTTCACCATGATTTGGGCCTAGGGGAAGGCATTGGGAAGTAATAAGTAGATGATGAGTTGCTAGAGTGACATAAACTTAAATCCTAGTTTATGCATTGCTTCGTAAGGGGCTGATTTGGATCCACATGTTTCATGCTATGGTTAGATTTATCTTAATTCTTCTTTCGTAGTTGCGGATTCTTGTGAGAGAGGTTAATCATAAGTGGGAGGCTTGTCCAAGTAAGGACAACACCCAAGCATCGGCCCACCCACATATCAAATTATCAAAATAACGAACGTGAATGATATGAGCATGATGAAAACTAACTTGACAACAATTCCCATGTGTCATCGGGAGCGCTTTGCTTTATATAAGAGTTCGTCCAGGCTTATCCTTTGCTACAAAAAGGATTGGGCCACCTTGCTGCACCTTTGTTACACTTGTTACGTGTTACCCGTTACAAATTATCTTATCACAAAACTATCTGTTACCGATAATTTCAGTGCTTGCAGAGAATACCTTGCTGAAACCGCTTGTCATTTCCTTCTGCTCCTTGGTTCGACACTCTTACTTATCGAAAGGACTACGATAGATCCCCTATACTTGTGGGTCATCATGGCGCGCCCTGGTGCCTAGTGGGCACCTGGGTGGCACCCTCCGATAGTTCTTTTCTCTAGTATTTTTTATATATTTCAAAATAATTCTCCGTGAAATTTCAGGTCATTTGGAGATGTGCAGAATAGGTATCTCTGACATAGCTTTTTCAAGTCCAGAATTCCAGCTGCCGGCATTCTCCCTCTTTGTGTAAACCTTGCATATTATGAGAGAAAAGGCATTAGAATTACTCCACAAAGTGTTATATTGCATAAAAATACTATAAATAACAGTAGGAAAACATGATGCAAAATGGACGTATCACTCCGCCACGCCGCCCGAGGGGCCCAATCCGACTGTTTAAGTCGAACGGCGGCCCCTCGACCCTAGCCAGTCCCATTTCCACCCTTGCCGTCTCGGAACACCACCTATACCATGCTCACTCTGGAGACCCAGGTGGAGCTCCTAGTGGAGATTCAGGCACGACGTGCCGCTCAGATTGCAACAGGCTTGCCTCGAGACTCTCTGGAATAGGAGGCACCGGAGCAGGAGGAGGCGGAGCAGCAGGTGCCGGAGCTAGAGGCGCCAGACCTGGACATGGAGCACACGGAGCCGGAGGAGAGGGAAGAGGAGGAAGGCGAGGCGGACCCGGCTACCAGATTCGGATGAGTGACGCGCTGGCCGAGCTTGAGGTTGCCCAAGCGAAGGAGGCGGCGGAGCAGCAAGCCATCCTCAACTCCATCCAGTCGGAGCTTGAGGTGGCGGCAAACCGCCGCTACCTCCGCCAGGCGGGCGCGGAGATGGACCAAGCCTTGGTGGAACTGGACTCCAACGAGGGGCCAGAGCTATGGGCAGAGGCCACCGACCAAGAGGCCAGTTCATCCAGCACTGCCGGCATCGAGGTTGCCTACATCTTCGATGACGAGTAGTAGTAGTATGGTAGTTTTATCTATGTAGTAGTACGTAGATTTTGTGTTGCGTGGTGTAGTATAGATTTGAGATATATGATTGCAGCGGTGATTGGTGACCGAACCCTCTCTGCGGATGCGAAAAGTGCAAGCAGTGACTGAGCTCCATAGAGCTATTTATTTTTCTTTCAACGAAAATATTTTTTCACATCTCAAAAAAATCTTAAAAAAATATACACCTGGACATATGTTTATAGCATACAAGTGTACAATTTCATAAACATATATGTTAATATGTGATGTACACAAAAAAGACACATTTATGGAGTAAAATAGGCCTTTTCTTTTTTGTTGTTATGACTGATTTGTTTTTTTTTGTACCATGCAAATAATCAAAATAATTGATGAAATTTTATACGACATAATTGAAGAACATGCATATGTATTTATAGAAAAATTTGACATTTTTTGAAACTTTTAAATATATTTTGATTTTATTTTTGAAAAAGGGCTCCATGGAGCCCGTCCTTTGCAACGCCACTCTCCTGTAGATGCTCCTGCACACACACCATCCACCTCAGCGACACATCCCGCCGCAGTGGCATAACTCCGGCGACCTCTCAACTCCGAGTCCGGACATATGCCGCTCCCCCGCGCGGGCCTCGGGCCTCCGCCGCGGGGCGTGCCCCTCCACGCTGCCGCGCACACTGCCCCGCCCATCCACCCCCCAGGTGGCACCGTGGCAGGGCCCACCGCCACCGGGGCCGACGATGCTAAGGGAGAGCGGCGTCGACGCTGGACCGACGTCTTGGGTTACTGCCCGATTCGCTCTCCGGGGAAGTTTTCTTTTTCCCTTTCCTGCTGGTGAACAGTGATCACCATCCCGTTTTTCTGAATTTTAGTCCATCTGCAGACTGCATAGTCCCTGTAGCTCAGAACAGATCGATTGTTTTGGGACCTCATTTCTTTTCCATGGTCAGAACGGATACCTGTGTTGCCTTCTATACTTGCTGTTCATGCCTATTTTTGTACCGTGTCAGCTGATGTTCTTGGTGTGAACAATCCAGGACAATTGACTGCATTTCTCTCCCAAGAGTAGTTTTTCTACACCCATCCTTGATGCACCCACGGTGCACCCACGAAAGAAAACATACCTAAACATTCAAAAAAAAATCTAAAACTTTGTGAGAATGATCATCAACAAATGTTAGAGAGGCTTGCCAATTTTGGTGGTCAAATGACATCCGAGGAGCTCTATAAAAAAGACAAAATTACTGAAAATTTCTCAAAATGTACGTGCACTGTTTGACCAAAATTTGTAATTTTGTTTTTTTGTACAGTTTTCCTCGGATGTCGTTTGATGACCAAACTTGGCAAGCCTCTTTAACATTTGTTGATAATCATTTCCACAAAGTTTCAGATTTTTTTGAAATATTTTAGTATATTTTTTTGCGTGGGTGCACCCAGTGGGGGTTCAGCCACTACTTTCCCTTCTCTCCCCTGCCAGCAGCTGTTAGCTTTATAGTATTATTTTGGGTCAAGGATGGCTGGTTTTGACGGCATTTTGGTAACTTGAAATAACAAATTGATTGATTCATTTTTAGCTTAGAACTGGCTGATTGTTTCAATACCTGTGGTACCTTCTAATTAGATACCTGGAGTACTTATTCATACCTAGTATTTCTTTGGCGTGTGAGCTGATGTTCTTGGTGTGAACTGTGAAGGACAATTGGGATTCATCTCTTCTGTCAGCCGCAGTCAGATCATAGTATTTATTTTGGTTATAGGATCGCCGGGCTATATGATTTGGCAACTTGAAAAAACAAAATCGTATGGCGACAAACTTTTTTCTTGTTACAAGTTTGGGACGGTATTTCTGGAAATCTTCGGTTTGGAAAACTCTTGGTGGGTGCGGACGTATATTATGCTCAAAACGAGGATGCATTCCTTGGTCTTATCAGCAAGATCATAATAGTTTGTACCTTATAGTTGTCCGCATGTGCAGATGTGTCCATTTATGTGGTCACCTGTTGCTGTCATAACATAGGCTAGCTAGGCTGAAATAATCTTCAATACTGACCCAAGCTGCATAGAAGTAATAAAAATAATGGAATATTGGAATCATTTTGTGTCATCCAACAATGCTCAAAAGAATGCATTAGGTCCGCATTATGAATGTCCCTTAATTTCCTGTGTTGTATCATGTAGAAGCCTCTCCACCTGTCCAGAAGGCATCCTTGATCCCAAAGAACTTGAGTTCACACGTAACGTGAGCCACTGCTAGCACACAAAAGAGAAGATCATGGATGCGGAGGATACCTGGTTTGGCACCCCCCCGGGCTGTTCAATTTTGGCCAGTCTACTCGGTTTGAAATGAGCAAAACAAGTGTGTGAATGAGGTCTGGGATGGCCACCAACTTAAGCTCTCCTTTAGAAGGAACTTTGATGGTAAGCTTATGGAACAATGATACCAACTAGTTGAAATTGGTGGGAGTATTGCTTTGTCCTCTGACCCTGACACTCTTGTGTGGCAATTGGGAAACAAGGGACAATACTCCTCTAGTTCTCTTTACACCATGTAATCAATTTCTTGGGGGGAGGGGGGGGGGGGGGGTCCAACCTGTGTTCATCCCTGCTGTCTGGAAACTCAGGGCCCCCCTAAAATCCACGTTTTCCTCTGGTTGCTCTCCTACAATAAGCTAATGACCAGAGACAACTTAGGGAAGAGGCATATCATCAAACCTCTTGATTGTGGTTTTTGTTCTGATTCAGAGTCCAGTATGCACCTGTTATTTGACTGTATAGTAGCCAAAAATGTGTGGTCCTGCATAAATGAGCTTCTGGGTGTTCAGGTTGGACTCAGTTTTGAGTCTGTTGCTAGACTGTGGGTCTCTAATAACAGAAATTCGGCTTTGAATACTGTTAGCTCAGCAATGCTTTGGTGTCTTTGGAAATATAGAAATTATATGATTTTCAATAACCCCACTTGGATCTCTGTCAACCAGGTACTGAGATTGATCTTGAACACAGTCAGGAACTGGCCTGTCCTTTCTCCAGATCTATGCAAGGAAAGGCTGGTGGCCTTTGCAATGCAGTTTGCGAGATTCCTTCTGAAACCACCGATGATCACCAGTGGATGATCCCTCCAGATGCTTTGGCATTTGACCCTTGGGGAAAGCTCAAAATCTCTGAAGATGATCTCGTCGCCTGCTGGTCCCCCCAAGCCACCGCCGCACCGCCTATGAAGACCAGGACGGCATCGCTGGAAGTCGCCTGCGTGCAGTAATCCATTTCAGTGGCGTCAGCTGCTGTCGTCCCGGGCTTGGGCATGCTTGTTTTTCATGTAATTCGCAGTAGTTTCTGTTTTTAGTTATAATCTCATTGAACTGTTGCTTCAGAACTGCTCCTCTAAGTGAGCTGATGTATGACACTACTATGTGGGTTTCATTCGAGCAGTGGAACCGAGGAGGTGCCTCCCTGTTCTTCTAAAAAGATGCGAAAAGTGCAAGCAACAACTGAGCTTGATAGAGCTCTTTATTTTTCTTTCAACGAAAATACTTCTTCACATCCCAAAAAATCTGAAAGAAATACACACAGACATATGTTTATAGTATACATGTATAAAATTTTATAAACATATATGTTAATATGTGATGTACACAAAAAAGACGAATATATGGAGTAAAATAGGCCTTTATTCTTTTTTTTTGTACCATGCAAATAATCAAATTAGTATTAGTTGATGAAATTTTATACTACATACTTGAAGAACATGCATATGTATTTATAGGAAAAAATTGACAATTTTTGAAATTTTTAAATATATTTTGATTTTGTTTTGTAAAAGGGCTCCATGGAGCCGTCCTTCGCAGCGCCGCTCTCCTGTAGATGCTCCTGCACACACCATCCCCTCAGCGACACATCCCGCCGCAGTGGCATCAACTCCGGGGATCTCCCAACTCCGACCCCGGCCATCCGCCGCTCCCCCCGCGCAGGCCTCGGGCCTCCGCCGCGGGGCGTGTCCCTCCACGTCGCCGCGCACACTGCCGCACCCCCTACAGCCCCGAGGTGGCACCGTGGCATGGCCCGCCGCCACCGGGGCCGACGATGCTAAGGGAGAGCGGCGTCGACGCTGGACCGACATCTTCGGTTACCGCCCGATTCGCTCATTGGGGAAGCTTTTTCCCCCCTTTCCTGCTGGTGAATAGTGATCACCATCCTGTTTTTACTGAATTCTAGTCCATCTGCAGTGCAGAGTGCATAGCCTCTGAAGATCAGAACAGACCGATTGTTTTGAGACCTCATTTCTTTTCCATGATCAGAACAGATACCTGCTGACGTTCTTGGTGTGAACAATCCAGGACAATTGACTGCATTTCTCTCCCCTGTCAGCAGCTGTTAGATTTATAGTATTATTTTGTGTCCAGGATCGCCGGCCTCGACGGCATTTTGGCAACTTGAAATAACCCAATTGTATGGTGACAAAAATTTCACTTATTAAAAGTTTCAGACGGAGTTTCTGGAGTTCTTCAGTTTAAAAAATCTTGGTGGGTGCATATGCTTTGTTCGATATGAGGATGTTCTCCTCGGCCTTATCAGCAAATTTATCATCGTAGTTTGTAGCTTATCCTTGTCAGCATGTGTAGCTGTTTCTGTCATAACATATTAACATGGGCCAGCTATGCTGAAATAATGCTCAATATCACCCATGCTGCATAAACGTAAGAAAAATAATGGAATATTGGAATCATTTTGTGCCATCCAACGATGCTTAAAACGAAGGGGTTGGTCCCTTCAAAGTAGCCGAGCATTAGGTCTGCCTTATGATTATCCCTTCATTTCCTCTATTGTACAAATGTAGTACCCTCCACCTGTCCAGAATGCATCCTTGATCTCAAAGAACATTGAGTTCATACATAACTTGAGTGCCTGCTAGCACACAGAAGAGAAGACTATGGGTGCGGTGGCAGAGGCCGCTATGGGCTCCGTGATCTGGAAGCTTGGTGATTTGCTGCACGACGAGTACAAGCTGTTCAAAGAAGCCAAGGACGGTATCATGTTCCTTAAAGCTGAGCTCGAGAGCATGCACATGTTCCTGAAGATCTCAGATGCAGAGGAGGAGCCCGATGAACAAACCAAGTGCTGGGTGGATGAGGTGCGTGAGCTATCCTATGACATTGAGGACAACATCTATGATTTCTTGTTTCATTCTGAACATGAGTCCAACAACATCCCCCAGCATGGCTTCAGGGGATTCATTGACAAGTGCATGAATCTGTTGAGTCACTTCAGTTCAAAAACTTTGTTTGGCCATCGTCATGATACCATAACGGAGTTTCAAGGCCTCAAGAGACGTGTTGTGGAGGCAAGCGAGCGGCGCACGAGGTACAAGCTTGATGACGCTATCTTGAAGCCAAACAACACAGCCATAGATCTTCGCCTGCTGGCACTTTATGCAGAGACAGCGGGCCTTGTTGGTATCGAGGGGCCGAAGGAGGAATTAATTCAGTTGATGATGGAAGAAAAAAGTGTCTCTCCGCAGAAGCGGAAGGTTCTCTCAGTTGTGGGATTTGGAGGCCTTGGTAAGACTACACTTGCAAATCAGATTTATCACCAACTAGGAGCCCAGTTCGAGTGTCAAGCTTTTATTTCTGTATCCCAGAAACCAAATATAAGGAAATTTTTGAGAAGTATACTTTCTCAAGCTGGTTATGTAGCCCGGAAGGATATCAACATGGAAATATGGGATGAGGATGAATTGATCAGGACACTCCAAGAATTCCTTAAGAACAAGAGGTACGCATCATGTCTGGTTTATTTCTTTTAATATTATATCTGTTTTTACTGGATAGTTTAGCTAGCTAGTATTCTGTTGGCGAAATTGCTGCAGGTCAATGCTTGTTCTTTTGAGCTTCTATATATGCCTGTGGTTAACGGGCTTACATCCCTTTTAGTAATGGTTTTGATCCTTTGGGATGGTCATTTTATTAATGCAAATTAAACCATCAAGTTTCATGAAGCCTGCTCTTTATGAATGCAATTAGTTGGTTTTTGAAAACTCTGCTGACACGTCAGAATCCAGATAAGCAACAATTCTCAAAGTTAGAAATCAGATAACTGTTTTTCGTCTATTCTGGAAGTATGGTTCCTCAAATCAACACCTCAGTTCTTCACAGAAGATTTGGCAACACATGGGATCTTCTGGCATCATGAAGGCTCAGCTAACATGCATAGTCTTATGCAGATTTTCCCCAAAGACATATGAACATTTAAAGTTTGAATGATACAGTTTTTTTTTCTTGTTTTTGTCATTTTGGCCTTTTGGGATCAATTTCAAGAACGAGTGCATACTTTCATGTGTATTTTACTTTGTGCCTGACGCTTATTATAATTAGTATGAAATTGTTTGGCAGATACTTTATTGTTATCGATGACATATGGGATGAAATCACATGGAACATTATCAGATGCGCTCTTCCAGAAACCATGAAAGGTAGCAGAGTAATAACAACTACACGAATTGATACTGTGGGTATGGTGTGCTGCTCCAATCATTGTGAGTATGTTTATAGGACGAAGTCACTAAACAACCAGGAGTCAAGACAGTTGTTTTTCAAGAGAGTATTTGGCTCAGAAGATCTTTGTCCTCCTTTTCTGGAAGAAGTTTCAGGTAAAATTTTAAAAAGATGCGGCGGCTTGCCACTCGCAATTATTGCTATATCTAGCCTTTTGGCTAGTCAACGAAGCAAACTGAAGGAGCAGTGGGAGCATGTACTGAATTCTCTGGGCTCCAACTTGGAAGTGCATCCCACCTTGGAAGGAATGAGACAAATACTAAGCCTTAGCTACAAAAACCTTCCTCATTATTTGAAGCCATGCATGCTATATATGGGTATATATCCAGAGGATTACACAATAGAGAAGAGTGATTTGGTTAGGCAATGGGTAGCCCAAGATTTTATAAGTAAAGCCCACGGGTGAGATCCGAAGAATGTTGCAGAGGGCTATTTTAATGAGCTTGTCAACCGCAGCATTGTTCAACCCGTAGATACAAATTCTAGTGAAGAGGTGTTGTCTTGTCGAATACATGATATGATGCTTGATCTTATTATACACAAGTGCAGAGAAGAGAACTTTATCACCACAATAGACGATTTACATGATATGGCTGGATTGCATGACAGGGTCCATTGACTCTCACTCAATTTGGATGGTGTAATAGATGGCACAGTCTTGGGAACCATCCATCTCTCACAAGTAAGAATGCTAGCAAGATTTGGTACCTCCGCATACAAACCTTCTTTATCACAGTTCAAGCACCTCCGGGTATTAACTCTTGAGTTTGCAAGAGCAAACCATGGACCCGTGCTACTTGACCTCACTGGAATTTGCCATTTGTTCCAATTGCGTTATCTAAAAGTTTTTGCTACTTTATTAGTGCTACCAGAAAAAAATCGGGGATTACAACAATTGGAGACATTGGAATTAGGAGCTTTGACAAACTACCTTGTTCGAGTTTCACTTCCACCAGATGTTGTTCATTTGCGCCGGTTGTTGCATTTAACTATTCCTTATGGGACCCGTATCCCCGAAGGGATTGGAAACTTGACAAGGATACGTACACTGAGATACTTTGATTTGTCATGGAACTCAATAGACAGCATAAGAGATCTTGGGGGTTTGACCAATTTGAGGGATCTTAGTATTAACTATACCAAATTTAACAGTGTGGCAGATGTAAGTAAAATACATATGGATGCTTTGAGCTATGCCCTTGAAAAACTTTGCAGCCCCGAATCTTCTTCGTGCTGCCTTCTTCGGAGACTCCATATGATGTGCAAGTTACCAAGGGTTCCCAACTCGATCGGAGAGCTCCGTAACCTCCACCACCTTGAAATTGAGGTTATAGAGGTGCTGGAGGATGATGTCAGAATCCTTGCACGGCTGCACTCACTTATCCACCTGAAATTGTACATCTTCGGAACTCCTAAACGGGTCATCATCTTTGGAATGGGATTCCCTGTTCTCAAGTGTTTTAGCATCATGTGTATCAATATATCATTCCTGACCTTCGAGGCAGGAGCAATGTCCAAGCTCCAACGGTTGGGGATAAATTTCAACGCACATGGATGGGAGCAGCTGGGTGCTCCACCTGTCGGCATCCAGCAACTGGGAGGTCTCAAGGAAGTTGGTTTCTTTTTCCTTATTCAATTGTGTGTCATATAAGCGACAATGCCTAGTTGGTTGGTATGCATGATACTATCTATAATACTCTCGACCAGCCTTAGGAATCAAATCACTATGGCGTTTCTTCTTCAAGAACAACAAGAGGTGCGCAATCGAGCGAGGCCACCTCGTGATCTCATCTCCCTTGTGAAGCTAATGCCATCCAGCTCTCCACCAGTTGTGTCAAGGTCACAACCGACTCCCCGCCCGGGAGTATCGCCTCCTTGCCCAGCCGCATGCCCGCCAAGGTCCGCTCTCGGAGCACCTTCCTGCCGTCAGACTCCATCATCCACCTCACCTTGGACGCCACTTCGTCGGCTTGGACCACCTCCTTGTCGTACCCTTCCACCGCCACGGCCAGTCCCAGCTCTTTCTCTAGGAACACTCTGTTAACCCGTTGCTCCGCGTAGAGTGGCCAGGCCAGCATGGGCACGCCGGCCATGACCGTCTCTAGCACGGAGTTCCACCCGCAATGCGTCACGAAGGCACCCACCGCATCGTGCGCCAGCACGTCACGCTGCGGCGCCCACGACTTGAGGACCAGACCCGTGCCCTTGGTCCGCTCCAGGAAGCCCTCGGGGAGGAGAGCGTCGAGGTCCGGCTCTGGCAACTTGTCCAGCTTCTTCGCCGGGTCGTCGATGTCCCTGGGCGGGCTCCGCACAACCCACAAGAACCTTTTGCCACTCGCCTCCAGGCCAATGGCCAGCTCTCTGGTCTGATTTGTGCTGAACAGGCTGCGGCTGCCGAAGCAGAGGAACACCACGCTGGCCTTGGGCTGTGTGTCTAGCCATGCCAGGCACTCTTGGCCGCGCTTCACTCCCACCTCCTCCGACTTGATCAGCGGCCCGATGCAGTAGACAGGAGGCGTCGGGAGGCCGGGAGGTGTGCAGAGGCCGGCACTGATGGCGTCCACGGCGCGCGGCTCGAGCGAGCGGAAGGTGTTGACGATGATGCCCTGGGAGCGGCAGAGGTAGGGGGAGACCCTCAGGAAAGCTCTGTACGCCGCGTCGTCACGATCCATGAGCGGCTTGAAGCAGTGCGTTGCCGGGAACGAGGGGATTCCCGGCACGTGCAGGAGCTCCTCGCCCATGTCTCGAAAGCTGGCGGTGCTCTGAGCGTGCAGCACCGGGAGGTACAAGAAAATGGCCAGAGTCTCGGCGCAGCATGTGAAGAAGCAGTAGGCGGGGATGCCGAGCTCTGTGGTGACATCCATGGCGACACTGCAGAAGAAGTCCACCACCAGGACGGCAGGGGAGGCGCTGGCTAGGAATTCACGGAGCTGCGGATTGGAGGCGCGGGTGGCCTGGAAGGTCACCGCCTCGGGGTGGACAGAGTCGACTGGCGGGAGCTCAACTGGCGGGAGGCAGTGGAAGGAGATGGAGGGGTTGGCCGCGGTGACGCTGGCCAGGAAAGGCCCGGTAGCTCCCGTGTCGTACGGCGGCTTGATGATGACGATGGTGACGGCGAGGCCGCGAGCGGCCAGGATTTTGCCGAGCTCGGCCATGGAGACGAGGTGGCCCAGGCCGGGAGCCGGGTATAGTACCACCTGCTTCCTGGTGGTTGCGGCGGCGTCCATCGATCACGTACGGCGACGATAGGCTTGTTCGGTCCCGGCCGGAGCAGTGTGGCGTCGGCTTTGCTTTGGAGTGTGTGGTGCGGATGGAGATGGCGAACCAGAGCCCCGGCAATTCATAGATGAGCAAGCGCAACGCAACCTATCGGTGGCCACGTGTTTCGCTACGCTCGGTAGCCAGTACGCACACTGGGACCGGGCCACACCACGATGGGCAAGCCCACCAGCAAAGAAAGCGACGACACCATCTTTGGCAACAGAGAGCCTGTTTGTACTTGTGCTAGGCATGCCATCGCCACTCCTTCGGTAAATACCAACGGAAATTAATCGACTGGTCACATCTGAAGTAGCTGGTCTTGGTGCAGTGGTAAATACCTTTTCCTCCAGCAAAAACAGGCGACCTGAATGTGCAGAGGACCTACCGCTGCACCAATAGAAGATCTCGCCAAGGTACAGGTACATGAGCAGCGTGGCCAGCAATGTTTGCGGTGTTGTAAGACGTAGTGTTAGATTAAATCCAGTGGGATTTACATGATTGGATCACAAGCCTAGTCATTAGATCACCTATTTGCATAATGAACAGAGGGATGATTGATGATCTTACCACCAATGGAAGAGACCATTGGTGTAGGCAATGCGAAGTCCCGTGCCTGCTCGATGCAGGCGTGATGCAGGCTCGATGTAGATGTTCGCTGCAGGTAGCGGCATCCCTTCGGGCGCCAGCGGCACTGCCCTGGCACCGGAGCAGAGATGGGAGGAGGTCTTCCCGTCGCACAACGCTCCCCCAGATTGGATTGGGGTTTAGGGATCTAGGAGGGCAGAGTAGACGCATGTGAACTGGGTCAGATCGTGCGTGGCTGGCTTCCCCCCTCTTTATATGTGGCGCTGGCGATCAGGGGACCTCAACCACGTTGGTTTGGGTCGCCCCCGATCAGGGCGCTTTAGTTGGGGTCGAGGGGTACGAACGTTGGTTCATGACCTCCCTGTTTCCCTCTTTAACGTAACTTATTTCTGGTCTTTTTTTTTTTGTTTTGGCCCATTGGGCCTTTAGATCAATACCAACATTCTCCCCCTTGATCGTTAGGCTCAATAACTTTTGCCCATTCTTCATAGGAATGATATACTAGAGTAAGGTGCTACAACAGCCAATGAAATGCCATTGAACCGCAATACTCATAGCACACATCCTATTTCGAAGTGGAATACATATTACTTTATGGGAGTGGTTTATATTAGCGGTCCTATAATTCCAGAATCAAGAGGCTTCCAATAATCCCATGCCGGCTACATGCTCACGAAATATATTGGGTGGTAAGCCTTTAGTAAGCGGATCCGCAAACATACGTGTCGTACTGATATGCTTAACATTAATAGTTTGATCCTGGATTCTATGCTGAACAACACGATACTTTAGGTCAATATGCTTGGCAGCAGCACTTGACTTGTTGTTATTCGCATAGAAAACTGTGAGCTCATTATCGCAGTACAATGTCAGTGGCTTGGAAATGCTGTCAACCACTTTAAGTCCGGGAAGGAAGTTCTTTAGCCATACAACCTGCCCAGTGGCCTCAAAACATGTTAGATATTCTGCCATCATCATAGATGAGGCAACTATAGTTTGCTTGGAGCTTTTCCACGATATGGCTCCTCCAGCGAGTGTGAATATATAACCTGACATGGATTTCTTACTATCCACACACCTGGCAAAATCAGAGTCTGAGTAACCAATAACTTCCAGGTTATCGGACTTTCTGTATGTAAGCATGAAATTTTTAGTACCTTGCATATAACGTAAGACTTTCTTTGCGGCCTTCCAGTGGTCCGGTCCTGAATTAGATTGAAATCTGCTAAGCATCCCGGTTACAAAAGCTAAGTCAGGGCGTGTACACACTTGAGCATATATGATGCTTCCGACAGCTGAAGCATAAGGAACCGACTTCATCTGATTAGTTTCATTTTGGTTCCTTGGACATTGGAATGTCCTAAACTTATCACCCTTGACTATGGGGGCAGGTGAGGAAGAGCACTTATGCATATTGTATTTCTTTAGTACTCTCTCAAAGTATGCCTTTTGCGATAGTCCTAATGTTCCTTTGGACCTATCTCGATGAATCTCAATGCCAAGGACATACGAGGCTTCACCGAGATCCTTCGTGTCAAATTTTGAGGACAAAAATCTCTTGGTCTCATGCAACATATCTTTATCGCTGCAAGCCAATAGAATATGGGGAGTGCTACGCGTCTGCCGGCGGATCTTTTTAAAAGATCTGCCGCCTGGCGAGCCGTGCGATCTAGATTGCTCAGCGCACAATTCCTCTTTGCAACAAGAGTATTGTTTCAGAAACAACGGTGACTATTGCAACAAGAGCTTTGTTTCGGAAACACATCGGTGACTATTGCAACAAAGAGCTTTGTTTCAGAAACATCGGTGCCGTTGCAAAAACATCTCTGCATATGATCCCACTTTGCAACAAGAGTTTTGTTTCCGAAACAACTATTGCAACAAGGGCTTCGTTTCAGAAAAATAAATACCGCTCAGGGCTGGGACGAATCAGCAGGGAGGGCTCCCCCAACACTGACAGCATTGACGGTGAGGCCATGCGCCGCGTCGCGCGCTGCTGGAACGATGATCGGCCGCGCGGATCTGAGGCGCTGTCGCTGACGTCGGGTGGTGGCTTGGCGATCCCGATCTAGATGCAGGGGAGGAGAGATGTGAGCGGCAGGGCGGCCGACTGCCTGGCCGGCGGTAAGTGAGGCGGCGAAAGAAAAGCGGAGGCATGGAAGTGGGGCGGCGAAGGCCCGCCTCGCCGCCGAATGATGGCTGCTGGAGCGGACCGGTGGTGAGCACGAGCGAGCACGGGCGTACTTGGCCATGTAGTCTGTTTGCAGCAAGTGCCGAGTTGCAGAAATGATTCTGAAACAAGGGTGGAGTTGCAAGAACGTGAAGTAGGTGAAGGTGACGCCTGACCGTCCGATCAACAACAGATCGAATGCTCAGGGAGGCGGACGACGCGCGCGGAAAGATCCGCCGGGTGACCACAAGCTTTTCCCATAGAATATCGTCCACATATAGGACTAAAATTGTGAACCTACTACCTTTGAATTTAACATATATGCAGTTGTCCACTTCATTTTCTTTAAAACCAAAAGTTCTAATAATCTCGTCGAACTTGAGGTACCACTGCCTTGAAGCTTGCTTCAAGCCATATATGGATTTCTTTAAACGACATGCCATATGTTCTTTTCCTTCCACGACAAAACCTTCAGGTTGAGTCATGTAAACCTCTTCTTTTAAGTCACCATTAAAAAATGCCGTCTTGACATCCATTTGATGCAGCTCCAAACCATAATGAGCTACAAGTGTCATGACAATTCTGAAAGAATCTTTGGTTGACACAGGCGAGAAGGTCTCCTTATAATCGATCCCTTCTCTCTGTGTAAAACCTTTTGCTACAAGTCTCGCTTTGAACCTTTCGACGTTCCCTTTCGAATCATATTTGGTTTTGTAGACCCACTTGCAGCCTACCCTTTTGGCTCCATCAGGAACTTCTACTAAGTCCCAAACATCATTCGAGCTCATTGATTTTAATTCGTCTTCCATGGCGACTAACCATTTGGACGAGTCTTCACTTTTAGTGGCTTCCTTATATAATGTAGGATCTTGTACCTTCCCTATGTCATTTTCATCCTCACACATGAAAGTGACATAATCGCTGGAGATGGCATTTTTCTTTTCCCGTTGTGATCTTCTCATAGGCTCATTAGTATGTGCATTTCTTTTTGCCCGAGAAGGTTGAGGATTAACACTAGGTTGAGGATCATCATTTGGCTGAGGGTCCTCATCATGCCGAGGATCTTCATTATGCTGAGGCTCCTCGTCGGATTGAGGATCCACTTCAGGTTCGGGATCACCAGTAGGTGTCTCGTGCATATTAGGCATAGGGATAAAGTTCTCTTGGACAGTCGGGGATGGAACATACACCCGCTTCTCCTCAAGATCAATCGCCCTAACCTCAGTGACTTCATTATCCTCAAAAAACACCGCTTGGCTGGTTTCCACAAACTTGGTGGTATTACCTGGGCAATAAATACGGTTTCCTTTTACTCTATGAGGGTACCCAATGAAAAAACAACTAACTGTCTTTGGGTCCAACTTCTTAATATGTGGATTGAATACTTTAGCTTCAGCTGGGCAGCCCCACACACACAAGTAATTCAAGCTCGGTTTCTTTCCCGCCCACATCTCATAAGGTGTGCTCGGTGCTGACTTAGTTGGAGCAAGATTCAAGATGTGTGCAGCTGTTTTCAATGCCTCCATGCAAAGGCTTACTGGTAAGTTTGCATGACTAAGCATGCTACGTACCATATCCATAAGAGTGTGGTTCCGACGCTCAGCAACGCCATTTTGCTGAGGTTCACCAGGCATTGAATATTGGGCAATAATTCCATTTTCAACAAGATATTTCGCGAATGGTCCTGGAACTTGCCCATAAGGAGCATGCTTGCCATAATATTCTCCCCCGCGATCAGACCGTACTACTTTGATCTTTAGGTTGAGTTTATTTTCAACCTCAACTTTATAAATATTAAATTTGTTCAAAGCTTTGGATCGATCACGTATAGGATAAATGTAGCCATAGTGAGAGAAATCATCTGTGAAGGTAATGAAGGAATCAAAACCATCCATAGACTTTACGTTAAAAGGCCCGCATACGTCAGTATGAATAAGTTCAAGGACCGTTGTGGCTCTTACTGCTCCTTTCTTAATTATTTTAACGTATTTTCACATAATACAATCAATACAACTGCCTGCATCAAAGAAATCTAGCGGATGAAGTATTTCTTCTTTAATAAATCGTTCCATTCTCCCCCTCGTAATGTGGCCCAAGCGACGATGCCACAATTTCGAAGAAGGATTGATACTTCTCCCATTCTTTTCATGACTACGTACATTCATATTCATCTCGCAGAGATTCACTGTGACGACCCCGGCTTAATCGTGCACTAATCATACACGCAAATGCGCACAATCAAGCCTAAGGACTCACTTGAAGATATCACAACACAACTCTAAAACATAAAATAAAGTCATACAAGCTTAATATTACAAGCCAGGGCCTCGAGGGCTCGAATACAAGCTCGATGGCATACAAGCGTCAGCGGAAGCATTAGATATCTGAGTACAGATATATTACAGAGAGAGAGATAAGCCTTCACAGAGGCGGGGTAAAAATAAAAACTACGATCGAAAGGCGTAGGCCTCCTGCCCTGGACCCTCCGATCCTACTCCTGGTCGTCGAACGGCTCCTCGTAGTAGTAGTACTCGCCAGGCGGATAGTAGTACTGGTCGTCGGCTGGGGCTTCTGGCTCAGGGGCTCCGTCGTCTGGTGGCATCAAATGGGAAATGGGGGAAAAAGAAAATAAAGCAAACGTGAGTACTCATCCGAAGTACTCAGCAAGCAAGGATCTACACTACATATGCATCATTGTCAAAGGAATGGCTGTATATGTGGACTGGGCTGCAGAAATGCCAGAGTAGAGGGGGAAAGCCTAGTCCTATCGAAGACTAGCATCTTCAACAATCTTCGACAGTCTTGCAGCATCAGGAGAGAGCAGATGAACATAATGTAAAGTAGTAGTAGTAATATCATCAACCTCGACCTGAGATCCTTTCTCGACTCCCTGCGAGAAAGCAATCCCAGAGCCGTACTATCCAATTTTCATCACATGTTCTAGTTGTACCGATCGGGATACAACTCCGAGTGTCCGTTACCGTAGGACAGGCTATCGATAGAAGTTTCTTCCCTGCAGGGGTGCACCAACTTACCCACCACGCTCGCTTAACTCCGGCCGGACACACTTTTCTGGGTCATGCCCGGCCTCGGCTAAGCAACACGCCGCAACCCGACCAAATACTTAACAGAGAGGTCAGCACGCCGGACTAACCTATGCCCCCAGGGGTCTTGGGCCATCGCCCCGGGAACTCCTGCGCGTTGCGTGGGCGGCCGGAAGCAGACCTAGCAACCCCTTAATACAAGCGCGGTTGCGTAACCAGTCCAATCCAGCGCGCGCCGCTCAGTCGCTGACGTCCATTAAGCTTCGGCTGAAGTATACGACGCAGAACGCCCATACTATGCCCACGTGATGGTTAGTGCTATCGGGCCAGAGGCCCCTCGGATCAAATAACCAAACCGTAGTGGATTAGGAGCGCGCGGAAACGAGCAGAGACTCACGATCGATGTGACCCCGTCGCCCCGTCTCGAGGACTTGCGGCAAGGGCTAAGAATGCCCGGCCACGCCTCGTAGTTATCTCGCGGGCACCATCCAGGTCAACCCGACTCCACATCACTTCGCGTTAAGCTCGCGCGGGTACCCCTCAGGGCCGACCCGTCTTTAGTATCGGGGTTCATAGTCAAGTCATAATATCCAAGGTAACTGTGTGTCGGACACCGAAGGGAACCATGAGGAATCACCCTCGATGGAATTCCCGCTCGATGTTATCATCAAGGTGAACGAAGGAGGAATCACCCTCGAGGTCCACACTTGAGAGGTTGCGCGACGATGTCGTTATCGGGGGTGGTGTAGGAGGAATCACCCTCGCTTACCACGACCGAGTAACTAACCTACAAGGTTAACATCAGAAGTGCTAACGAGGTATCACCCTCGGCACTCGACGGTAACCCAGCAGTGTCGGCAACTAAGGGGTAGTGATGTGCGGTGCCAGGGTCTGGTCCTCAATCCCGATGATCGGGTCTTCTGATATCCAGCAGGGCAGTCGGGATCAAGTGGAGGTCTCTGTCGTGTCTCTACCCAGCCTATAATAATCAGTCTAGGATAACCAGTAAGGTAACAAAGCAGGGAACAATAATCAGGCTATGCAGCAGATATAGGAAAACAGTAGCAGTAGCAGTTCTAATGCAAGCATAAGAGAGAAAAGAGTAGGCGATATAGGCATGCTCAAAATGGGGGTGCTTGCCTGTTTGCTCGGGGGCAAGGGCAAGGTCTTCAGTAGTATCGTCGGGGACGTAGTCGTACTCCTGTGCGGCGTCTGCCTCGGGAGCTACGTCAACGTCGGGGGCTACCGAGAGAGAAGAGGGGGAAGAAACAGGTAAACATAATGCAAACAAATGCAATACGGTGCGTGTGATGCTATGATGCAGTGCAGGGTTGCCTAAATATGCATCTAAGTCATTTTAGTTATTTTTAGAATTATTCTGGGATTTAATATCCGACGTGTGTGCACTATTCATCTGTCGGATTCGGGTCCGGAGTTACGAGTTCTTCTACGTAGGAGGTTCCGATGGAGAAACAGACGGCACGATCAGACTCGTCTCGTCGTTCTGAGCAACTTTCATGTTTTAACTTTTTCGATCCGAGCTACGGTTTAAAAGTTATTAATTTTTAAAGATTATTTGAATTTCCGAAATTATTTTATTTATCAGAAAATGAATTATGACGTCAGCATGACGCGCTGCTGACGTCAGCAAGTCAACAGTCGGCTGACTAAGTCAAATATGACATGTGGGTCCAGTGGGACCCACATGTCAGCCTCTGTTTACCTAAACAGTGAGTTAAACTAATCTAATTAGCTAATTAGGCTTCTGGTCCCACATGTCATAGACTCATTAGGGTAATTAGTTTATTTTTATTTCTAAAACGTTTTAATTAGATTAACAGGGAGGTGGGGCCCACGTGTCAGCGGCTGGGCCGGTCCAGTCAGCAGGGCTGACCGGTCAGCTGGCCGGTCGGGCCCCTGGGGCCCACGGATCAGTGACCCAGGGCGACCCACGTGGCGGCCACGTCGACGGCCGGCGCCGGAGTTGCGCCGGCGACCAGAAACACGGCGGCGCGTCGCCGGAGCTCGCCGGAATCACGCTACAGAGCTCGTTTCGGGGCGCGCTTGGGCGCGTTCGATAGCTGGCGTCCTCGCGCATCTAGCTGAGGCACTCGCCGGACCAGGAGATGACCGGAGCTGGGCCGGCGACGAGATCTGGCGGCGGTGGCATTCGGGAGATCGAGGGAACGGCGTTAGGAGGCACGGGAGGGCTCGGGCTTGAGCTCACCGGGCTCCTGGGAGCATCAGGAGCTCAGTGCCGTGCTCAGATAAGCACGACAGTGGCTATGGCCACGGCGGCGACGCGAACGGCGGCGAACAAAGCTCGGCCTCGACGTCGGCTAGCTACGGCGTGCGGAGAAGTAAATGGAGAAGGGTGTGAGGTGGAGGAGCTCACCGCGCGGCTCAAGAAAGGCCCCTGACAGATTTGTAGCAGCAGTGGTTGCCGGAGACGAAGGAATCGGCGGTGACCCGAGGTGGAAGACGACTCGCGCGCGGGCGATGCGGGGCTCCTTCACTCCGTCTGGTTGTTCCCGAGGATGCAGACGTCCGCGGCGATCCGTCCTAGCACCTCCAGACGACGCGGGAAGGCTGGTGGCCACGGCGGTGCCAAGACGCGGCGACGGCGGCGTCCTGTGCTCGGATCTGGAGGAAGGGGAAGAGACAGAGCGGCGAGGGAGAGAGATGGGGAATGCCAGGGGAAGCCAGGGGGGCTGAGTGGCTCCGGCCTTATCTCCTCCTCCTCCCTGTAGCGTCGGTGGCGCCGCGGTGTCGCCGGCCGACTGGCGCGCGCGCGCGCGGCCACGGCGGGGACGACACGGGGAGGAGGGAGACGGCATGGGCCGCTGTTGGACTGGGCCTGCACACTGTGCACTTAGGCCCAGCCAACAATGGCTTTCTCCTTCTTCTTTTTTTTTAACCTTTTCTGTTTCGATTTAATTAGGGCATTCCCACACTTTTGTAAAATGTGAGAGCTGTCCCCAAATATTGCAATGCAATATTATCTCTCACCAAAAAGTGGTTTGGACAGTTTTGGAGTTCATTTGAATCTGTAATGATTTTAAATGAATTAATATTGCTGTTTTGGGTGCTGTTTCATCTTGTTTGAGTCACTTGCCCAACCCCAAATATTTTGATATTGATTTTAGAAATGTTCCTGGATTATTTGTCATTTAATGAACATTTTCCCAACAGTGTTTGATCAGCTTTATAATTCACCTTTGAATTTGAGTTGATTTTCAGATGTGGATTTGAATTGGATCATTAACCCTCATGACTTGGCACTGCAAATGATCATGACTTGGCAGTTTTAACAGAGTGTCACAGAGTTTATTACAAGGGGGTGTTACAAGTTCTCCTCCTCTAAAAGAAATTCTCGTCCCGAGAATTTAGGAGGTGGAAGGGAAGAGTCCGGGATATTCTTCCCGAAGATGATCCTCACGTTCCCAAGTGGCTTCATCTTCAGTATGATTCGACCATTGCACTTTTAGGAACTTGGTCGTCTTCTGACGAGTACGACGCTCAGCTTCGTCGAGGATGCGGATCGGATGCTCCTTATAGGAAAGATCATCTTGTAGCTCGAGCATCTCATGATCCACCGCGCGGTGCGGGGATTCCTTGAAGCACTTACGGAGTTGCGACACGTGGAAGACATCATGGATATGGGAGAATTGCGGTGGCAACTCCAATTTATATGCCACCTGTCCCCATCTAGCCACGATGCGGAAAGGACCAATATAGCGAGGAGCTAGCTTGCCCTTGATTCCGAAACGACGGGTGCCCTTCATTGGAGTGACACGAAGATAGGCTTGATCACCAGGTTGATAGATCACACCCCATCGCTTGCGATCATAATTACTCTTCTGACGGTCTTGAGCTGCTTTGAGATTCTCTCGGACAATTCGGACTTGTTCTTCGGCATGCTGAATGATGTCCGGTCCAACAAGAGGTCGTTCCCCAGTTTCTGACCAATTCAGAGGGGTTCGACATTTACGTCCATAAAGAACCTCAAATGGGGCCATTTTTAAGCTGGCTTGATAACTGTTGTTATAAGAGAACTCGGCATACGGGAGAGATTCCTCCCATTTCTTACCGAAGGATATAACACAGGCTCGTAGCATGTCTTCAAGCACTTGATTAACGCGCTCAACTTGGCCTTGAGATTGGGGATGATAAGCTGAACTCCAGGTAATATGAGTTCCCATGGCTTCTTGGAAACTTTCCCAGAACTTGGAAGTGAAAAGAACACCACGGTCTGAACTAATCTCCTTCGGAATACCATGGAGAGAAACAATTCTGGCAATGTAGAGTTCTGCTAGCTGGCTAGCGGTGATAGTCTCCTTAACAGGTAGGAAATGAGCAACCTTGGAGAGTTGGTCGACGACGACAAGAATGGCATCGTGACCCTTCTGAGACTTGGGAAGACCAGTAATGAAGTCCATTTGCACTTTATCCCACTTCCATAGAGGAATAGGGAGCGGTTGCAGAATTCCAGCAGGTTTCTGATGTTCTGCCTTCACGCGACGACAAACGTCACACTCGGCAACATAACGAGCAATATCCTGCTTCATCCTAGACCACCAGTACCTTTGACGAAGATCTCGATACATTTTGGTACTACCCGGATGGATAGACAGCGGTGTATCATGGGCCTCCTTCATGACTTTGTCAGTCATCAGCTCGAAGCGAGGTACTACGATGCGGTCTTTGAAATATAATGTACCATCTTCAGCAACTGAGAAATCCCGATACTTAGCAAGGTGAAGCTCCTTCTTCATCAAGTCAATTTCAGCATCTTTGGCTTGCGCTTCTTTAACAGCCTTCAGAAGGTCTGGCTGTACCACAAGGTTATTAAGAGAACCCTGGGGAAGAATTCGCAGATTCAGCTGAGTCAGTTCTGCGTGAAGACGAGGTTGAGCTTGCCTAACCATGAGGTTGTTGCAATATGACTTGCGACTCAGGGCATCGGCCATTACATTAGCTTTGCCCGGGGTATAAGAAATACCGCAGTCATAATCCGCAATAGCTTCTAACCATCGTTGTTGTCGGAGATTAAGATCCGGTCGAGTGAATAAGTATTTCAGACTTTGGTGATCGGTATAAATTTCACACCGATTACCCAGAAGGTAGTGTCGCCATAACTTCAATGCATACATCACTGCTGCAAGTTCAAGATCATGCACTGGATAATTCTCTTCATGTGGACGCAATTGACGTGAAGCATATGCAATTACTCTCCGCTCTTGCATTAGGACGCAGCCTAATCCCTGACGAGAGGCGTCGCAATATATGACAAAGTCCTTGTGAGAATCAGGAGGAGCAAGCACTGGAGCAGAAGTGAGCTTGTCCTTGAGGGTTTGGAAACTTTCCTGACACTTGTCTGTCCACTCAAACTTAACGCCTTTGTGGAGCAGATTAGTCAGGGGCTTGGCGATCTTGGAGAAGTTCTCGACGAATCGGCGACAATAGCTGGCTAGACCGAGAAAGCTTCGGACCTGCTTGGCATTCTTCGGAGGAGTCCAGTCAAGGATAGCCTGAACACGCTCCGGGTTGACGGCAATACCGTCCTTGGAAATCACATGTCCAAGATAGGTCACTTCAGGAAGCCAGAATTCGCATTTAGAGAACTTGGCATATAATTGGTGCTCTCGAAGTCTCTCCAGAACTAGTCGAAGGTGCTCAGCATGTTCTTCTTTGTTCTTCGAATAAACCAGAATATCATCCAGATATACCACGACGAATTTGTCGAGGTAGTCCATGAATGTATAATTCATTAAGCGGGAGAAGGTAGCGGGAGCATTCGTCAGACCAAATGACATGACGGTGTACTCGTATGAGCCATAACGAGTAACGAATGCAGTCTTGGGAATATCCTCTTCGCGGACACGGATCTGGTGGTAACCCAACCTCAAGTCGAGTTTAGAAAACACCGAAGATCCAGCGAGTTGATCATATAAATCGTTGATCCGGGGAAGTGGATATTTATTCTGAATGGTTGCCTGGTTGATAGGACGATAATCTTGGACCAACCTATTCGTTCCATCTTTCTTCTTAACAAAGAGAGAAGGTGCTCCCCAAGCAGAGGAACTAGGGCGGATGAAACCCTTCCTTAAAGATTTATCAATTTCCTCCTTAAGCTCGATGAGGTGGTGCGGAGGCATCTTG
>CM022303.1:96754785-97005763 GCA_011799875.1 Thinopyrum elongatum | reverse complement strand
GCGGGTGAAAGATAATTGGCCCAACGACCAGACGATGCCAGAGTGTGCGGTTTTTATGAAAAGAGAACTCTTCTTCTCTATAAGCAATGAATATGAAATACCAATTGTGTCGTTGGAAAATGATAATTTTTGCGCACCGTCACTAAATGTCGGGAGATCGCACATCCCTTGCTTTTTAATGCGCCATCTCGTTTCTCATGTTTTCTTTCTTTCTCTCTCCCCACCACTTTACTCGGATTGTCTTGATGGTTTTCCGCCTTGAGTTGGTTTCTATACGGGGTTTCTTGGTTTTTTTGGTTGGATTTTTAAAAACTACAGTTTCTTTTTTATTTCTTCTAGTTTTCTTTAATTTCTTTTACATTTTTTTCATTCTTTCAAAGATGTTCAACAAATTTTAAAAGCTTTCACGGTTTCCAAGAATATTCATGACACTTGAAAAAATGCTCATGAATTTAAAAAAAAAATTTAAATCTTCCAAAAAATGTTAACATTTCTTATAAAATACTCACAATTTTCGAAATTGTTTACTCTAAAAAATGTTCTTGTATTAAGAAATATCAGTTGTTTTTTCATTACGAACAAACGTCCATATTATTTTCCTCTTTTTAAGTACTTTTGTGTGGTCAAGGAAATATGCAAAATACATTTTCATTTTTGAACGTCCATATACTTTTTTATCCTCTTTTTGGAAAATAGAAATGAAAAGATGCATAATATTTTGGACGGAGAAAGAATAGTTGGTGTGGTGGATCACGAGATCAAGAAGTCGAGGGTGTATTCTACGAAACACTAGATCATGATTGGCGCGCGTTGCTGCGCCTGTCTATTTTTCCAATAGAATGATAGTAATTTTTTTTAAAAAAAATAGACATGCAAGAGTAGAATTCCTATTTTCCAGTGAAAGAACTTCTGAACCATCGTGTAGGCAAACCAAATATTTGTCATTTTACTTAACTGTCATCTTCTATAATTTTCAGGTCATATTGGCCATCCTCTTAGTTTCGTGTCTACCAAGATCCGAGTCCTTTTGCTGGGTCCAGGACTAATATCTACAACATGCACTTGTTGTACTGTTATCCTGATGTTTGTGTGAGAGAGATAGCAGTCTGACTAACATAATGGTGAAAATTATAGGACCGTCGCAGTTACATATCTCAAAGTTTTTACCAATCTCAGAGGGCAATAAAAGAAAGAGTAAACACCGGAATTTGACCTCATTGTGAAATAATTAAAGGCATGGATAATATTTCCTGTAATATAATATAAATCACAGTATCCCACAATAATTGCAGACCCCGGATAGCATGACTTATGTGGATAATTCCAGCAATTACATGTCAAGTTAGCTAGATGCAAACATTTTAAAAGGGAAGTCCATCAAACCTAAATTCATGTAAAGACAAAAGATATAACTTCCCAAAGATGGTAATATAGAGTTATAGTAGCAGTAATCAAAATAATCAAATGAGTCATATAACCTCCACTCCATTCCAGGATGAAGGTGGCATGCACTGACATTCTGAAACACAGAGGGCTATGTGACCTAATGATGCTACTATATTGGGCCTCAAGAGTACAGTAGGATAGCCGACTTGTCCACACTGATGCGCACAACAATTGCAGTCAAATGTGGTTGTCAGCAAATTCAGAGAGGCAGTCGAGCAATATGAAAAAAAAAACGTCATGCCTTATATGCTAGGGTATTATTCGTTATGCCTACATTTTGTTGTTGCTATGGTGCTGGTGGTAAAATGAGATGGTATTCCAGGGAGCGTGGAGAGTAGGAACATAACAAAGCATGCTACCATGAGCATTGTGTACCAAGCAACAGTAAGTATAGTTACTCGGCAACATTCTCTTCCTTCTATGCAAGAAAAGAGCAACAGTAACTATAGTTATCAATGTAAGCATTTTTAGTGTTTGGTCCATGTGATGGTGCAACAGCAGAAGTATATCAAGAAGTGATACATATAGATGGACATCTAGCTTCAGAACGCCATATAAGATGGTCTGTTGAAGCTGCATCATGCATAATAAAACACAATTTCAGGAGTAAACCATTTGGTTCAAACTTGTACCTAATGCAGGTTCTGTCGTCTGAACCAAACAACACTCTGTCATCTTAACCAAACAACACAACAGAAAGCAAAATAAACATATTACATGTCTGCCAATTTGTCCTGCTTCTCCTTGCAGTTCAATGCGGCAACCTAATTTTGCAGAATAGAAGATCAAGCATAAATATATAATAAGCAATGATATTAATAATTGCTTTGCAAAATGGAAGACTACGCATAAATACATAATAAGCAACAGTACGTGCAGAGGTGTTAGCTTCTCCGCTACTTTTACAAAAATAATATGGCCTAGAATAGAGAATAGCAAAGACTTCTAAGGGCCTATGAGATCATCTAACCTACTATGCTCATATAACCTAATTGCAACATACATATGATCAGCATATAATATATGTGAATTTATGCTCAAAATTATCCTGAATTTGGGGACCATAGAGTTTGGTTTTTCACACGCCTTTAGACCTTTAAGATTTCAGCTTGGTGTAGAAACTCAAAAGGATCTATAAGGTCAGACCAGTGCTGGAAATTGATCTGAACAGCATCAAGCTAAGCGCCATGAATCGACAAATAAACTTCAAAACCTTACCTATATAGAGAGAGAGATCTAAGAAAAAATAAAGGCTGGCTCTCTTCTTAGTATAACCCTGATACTACAACAGTCTGGTTTACTTGGGAAATGAAGCATCAACCATTGATCTGGTGGTCTGCAGACAGCAGGGATGAAAACAACAGTAACACTTAGCAGTTGCTGGATAATATAGAGACATGAAGGTGACAAAATATGGGATTTATAATTTTCCATGCTTCTAGATATTTGAAGGCGTGAATGATACACATACATTCTGCACCATAATATCTAAGAAATAGCCATGCCGATATAAGGTAAAGAATTCCTGAACAAATATATCAGAACCACAGCCTCCAAGAATTTCCCGAACAAATGAACCAGAATCAGGATACAAATTGTGTTCGTCCTAAATAGAGGGATGCATGAGTAGTAATGTATGTGTGGCTGTCTACCTGAGAGCACCGAACTTGTATGTTCCAATTTGTCTTGGGGCAACTTCAAATTTGATGAGCGATTGGAGCAGAGAGGCGTTGAGGAAGGTCTCACACTTGGGCAATGGAACTTGTCCGGAGAAACAGCAGCCTGGAGGCGAGAAATTGCGTGGCGGCTTGATGTCAGCGGCCGATGTCGTAACTGGTAATAAGCAAAACAAAATCCAGTGCCAAGCTCCAAAATGAAATCAATCAAGCACAGTTAGCATGAACATCAACTATACGCTCAACTTTTTATATGAGGGGATATCTATTTGCTTCGTGCAAAAATGATCATGTATGAATTGAAAAGAAATACAAGGAAATACAGGGAACCCTACCCGAGCATGATGCTCAAAGATGTAGTGCTACCGGTGTAGAGAGGATGAGCGAAGAGTGTCACAGGAGGAAGAATATATAGACGTACCGCTTGACAGCGGAAGCATTGCCACATCAATCGCCATGAATGCGCGCTTAGAAACTGAAGTTTGATTGTGAGCAGTTTCCAGGAGATGAGGCGCCGGCCATCATCACCCGCGTCCCCCGTTTCCACTTCGCAGGCGGATCGACCGTGCCGGCTGGATCGGCCGTCTCCTGATTCATCCGCATCCTGCGCTTCCGCTGGATGCCCTTGTCGGCTGGATCGGCTCCCTCGCGGGCCTCGGCTGAACCGCGTTGCGTTGGATCCACTCGGCTCCCCTCGCTAGCACTCGATCCCCTCGCGCGCCTCTTCTGTTCGAGTCCGCTGCATCTGTCGACGGCACCCTTTTTTTTAAGTACAAGCGACAACTACAGCAAGCCAGCGACAGATCGGAGTTGTTAAATGGGCTGCCTCAAGCGGCCCAATTAACCAGAGGCTTCGGTTTTTTCTTCCAGAGTAGCATCCCCTTAGGACAGCTGGGCCAGAACCTGCAGAAGTTGGCCCAGTACGCTACATCAAGCTGATCTGACGGCCAGGAATGATTAAATCCGCAAAACGGACTGCCAAAAAGCCTAATGTCGTGAGAGAGCTCGGTTTAGGTTCAGTTTTACTGTCCTAAATTAGAGCGCTTCATGAAGATAAATGTATGAAACTGAAAGGAAGCCGTGTAAATTTCTAGCACGTGTCTTGATGAAATAAATTGTGAACATAATGCGTTGTCGCCCAAATATGTGTGGAATGACCTTTACAAACACGTGAGAGAATACCGTAGACCATTTGAGGTTTGTAAGAGCAACTCTAGCTGATCCCCTGAAAGGCTATAACTGGCACCTAGCTAGCCGATCCTCTCTAAAAAGAATAGTGGAGTAAATTTTTTACTCCGCCTCGCGCCTAAATATGCTCGGCCAGGACAGCGCGGAATTAAAATTCTGCCTCTCTCGCATTCTCCCCCCCCCCCCCACTGCCTCTTCGCTGGCGCACCTCCCGGCTACATTCCACCGGCCCCGCCGCTACCTCGCTGCCTCCCTTGGCCCTCCCTGCCCTTCTGCCTGACTCCGAGCATTCGCCGGCCGTCGCCATCGCCGGAATCAAGGTGAAACGTCGCCGCCGTCGCCTTAACCGATTCGTCGGATTGCTCTCGAATCTTATTCCTGGTTGGCGGCCGCCGCGTATGACCTTGCATGCGCACCGTTGTACGTCTTCCCCACGCGTCGTGGCCCGCCGGTTTGGCCTGAACACCTTCGGCCGGCCGGCACACCACCACCATCTTGCAAGTGTTCGACGGGTTGCTTAGGTGAATTTTTTATTTTTTTTCTTCTTTCATTTTGTTTTATATGATCGAATTGAACCAAGCCGTTTGAATTGAAGATGAAGAGGATGAGAGAGATGATTTTCAAGGACTCATCGTCATCCAAAGAGGAAGAATACGACGAAGACCTTGAAACTGTTCTTGGCATGATTTTCAGTGATGCATTCGGCAGACGAGGAGATGATCATAGTTTGGCCGGATACATCTCAACCATGATGGAGCAGAGGGCCTGATTGATTGTATCTGCGTTGGTATTTCCCCGAAGAGGAGAGGATGATGCAGCACAACAAAGGTAAGTATTTCCCTCAGTTACGAAACTAAGGTTATCAATCTAGTAGGAGAACCAATCAACACTATGTAAACAACACTTGCACACAAACAACAAAAACTTGCAACCCAACGCGTAAGAGGGGTTGTCAATCCCTCCTCGGTATTGAGATAGATTAAATTGTATGAGATTTGATAAATAGATCTAGCGAAAACACAAAATAAAATAAATAAAGGAAAAACGCAGCAAGATATTTCTGGTTTTATATGATAGGAAAATAGACCCGGGGGTCGTAGTTTTCACTAGAGGATTCTCTCGAGAAAATAGCAAACAGTTGGTAAATAAATTACTGTTGGGCAATTGATAGAAAAGCGAATAATCATGATGATATCCAAGACAATGATCATGTATATAGGCATCACGCCCAAGATTAGTAGACCGACTCCTACCTGCATCTACTACTATTACTCCACACATCGACCGCTATCCAGCATGCTCTAGTGTATTAAGTTCATGGAAAATCGGAGTAATGCAATAAGAACGATGACATGATGTAGACAAGGTCTATTCATGTAGGAATAGACCCCATCTTTTTATTCTTAATAGCAATGATACATGCGTGTCATGTCTTTTTCTGTCATTGAGATTGAGCATCGCAAGATCGAACCCATCACAAAGCACTTCTTCCCATGGCAAGAAAAATCAATCTAGTTGGCCAAACCAAACCAAAAATTCGGAGAAGAAATACGAGGTTATAACAATCATGCATAAAAGAGTTCAGCAAAGACTCAAATAATATTCATGGATAGAACTGATCATAAACTCACAATTCATCGGATCCCAACAAACACACCGCAAAAAAAGAGTTACATCAAATAGGTCTCCAAGAACATCGAGGAGAACATTGTATTGAAGATAAAAAAAAGAGAAGAAGCCATCTAGCTACTAGCTACGGACCCTTAGGTCTGTGGTAAACTATTCACGCATCATCGAGGGGGGGCAAACAAGAGAGTTGAATACCCCTCCGTGATCGTTGACCCCTCCGGTAGAGTGCCGGATAAGGCATCTAGATTGGATCTCGTGGTTCTGGATCTTGCGACGGCTGGAATTGTTTTTCATCGACTCCCATAGGGTATTTGGGATTTTAGAGTATTTATAGAGGTGGAGGTCGTTGGAGAAGCTTCCCGTGGGCTCCACTACCCAGCAGGGTGCGCCTGGGGCCTCTGGCGCGCCTTGGTGCCTAGTGGGCCCCATGAGCCTCCTCCCGTGTGCTCCTTTGGCTCCCTGAGCGTCTTCTGTCCAGAAAAAAATCTCCAAAAAGTTTCATGGCATTTGGACTTCTTTTGGTATTGATATTCTGCAAAGTAAAAAACAATCAAAAAATAGCAACTGGCACTAGGCACTATGTCAATATGTTAGTCCCAAAAAATGATATAAAGTTGCTAGTAAATGAATATAAAATATTCAAGATTGATAATATAATAGCATGAAACAATAAAAAATTATAGATACGTCGGAGACGTATCAGCATCCTCAAACTTAATTCCTGCGCGTCCTCGAGTAGGTAAATGATAAAAACAGTTTTTTTGATGTGGAGTGCCGCCTAACATGTTTATCTCATATTCTTTTCTTTTGTAGTATGGACATTTGGACTTTAGGCGATTCAAAGCAATAGTCTATAATTGACATGAGAACATCAATACTCAAGCATATCAACAAGCAACCATATTTTTCAAAATATCAACGCTAAAGAAAGCTATCCCTAGCCCATTATACTCAATCATTGATCCATTCATGAAACACACTCAAATATTAGCTATGCCCAATGCACAAGTATGATAATAGTGTTCCCTAGTTGGTTCTTTATAAGAGAAGATGGAGACTCAATATAAATAAAAATTGCATAAAGTATATAGAAAGGCCCTTCACAGAGGGAAGCAGAGATTTGTAGAGGTGCCAGAGTTCAAAGCTTAAATTGAGAGATAAAATTGTTTTGAGAGGCATGCTTTTCCTGTCAACGAAAACGACCAAGAATTCCCAATACTTTCCATGCTAGATAAATCATAGGCGGTTCCCAAATATAAAATAAAGTTTGTTCCTTTTCCACCATTCTTTCACAATCCATGGCTAGCAGTATCCAGGGATTCCTTCCATGCCAACACTTTCCAAGTAATTTATTATTGACAACATAATTTTTTTTTATTTCGGGGCTGGGCATCCCTATTACCTGCCACACTTTCGTGCAATGACAAGTGAATAAATACTCATCTTAAGAATAACATTTCTAGCATGGAAAATATTGGCCACCCCCTGTCGCTTCATGAGCGGTACGGGCACACAAAAAAGAAATTCATTTTGAAAATTAGAGTTGGCACATTAAAATTTACTTGGAACGGCATGGAAATACCGCATATAGGTAGGTATGGTGGACTCATTGGCACAACTTGATTTAAGGAGTTTGGATGCACAAGCAGTATTCCCGCTTAGTACAAGGAAAGGCTAGCAAATAGATTGAGAAGCAACCAACCAAAAAACAAAAAACGATCATAAACGAGCATTAGACATAACTAACACCAAATAATGCACCACAAGTAGGATATAACTTCATTGCATAACTATTGACTTTCGTGCTTGCATAGGGAATCACATACCTGAACACCAATATTCTTACTAAAGTATAATTACTCACCAACATGACTCACATATTACTATCTCCATATCTCAAAACTATTACAAGGAATCAAGTTCATAATGTCCAATGATCTTCATGAATGTTTTTATTATATCCCCCCTTGAATATCTATCACTTTGGGACTAATTTCATATATTACCATTGCTACTAACAAGGCTCTCAAACAAATTTAAGTGAAGCACAAGAGCATAAATATTTCTTCAAAATAATTTTCATCTCTCAAAATAATATAAGTGAAGCAATGAGAGGATATTTCTTCAAAATTTTACTAACTCTCAAAATAATCTAAGTGAAGCATGAGAGCATATTTCTTCAAAAATTAAGCAACCACCATGCTAAAAAAGGTACAAGTGAAGCACTAGAGCAATTTCATAGCTCAAAAAATTTAAGTGAAGCACATAGAGCAATTCTAACAAATCATAGCATCATTATGGCTCTCTCAAATAGGTGTGTCCAGCAAGGATGATTGTGACAAACTAAAAAGCAAAACAAGTAAAGACTCATATAATACAAGACGCTCCAAGCAAAACTCATGATATGTGACGAATAAAAATATAGCTCCACGTAAAATTACCGATGGTCGTTAGAAGAAAGAGGGGATGCCTTCCAGGGCATCCCCAAGCTTAGTTTCTTGGTGCTCCTTGAATATTAGCTTGGGTTGCCATGGGCATCCCCAAGCTTAGGCTCTTTTCACTCCTTATTCCTTCATCCATCGTGATCTCACTCAAAACTTGAAAACTTCAATCACACAAAACTTAACAAAACCTTCGTGAGATCCGTTAGTATAATAAAGCAAATCACCACTTTAAGTATTGTTGCAAACCCATTAATATTTTATTATTGCATTATAACTACTGTATTCTAACTTTACCATGTCTTATACCCGCTGATACAATCCATAGATTCATCAAAATAAGCACACAATGCAACGAAAACAGAATCTGTAAAAAACAGAACAGTCTGTAGTAATGTGTACTTTAACCATACTTCTGTAATTCCAAAAAGTATGATAAATTAGGACAAGGTAGGAAATTTGTTTATCAATGTTTTGTAAAAAATTCAGAATTTTATCACGCTCCAGAAAATTGTAAAAATTCTTCTACTGGATATAAAAGTTTGTGTTTTCCAAAAAGATCAAATCAACTATCACCCAACATGATCCTAAAGGCTTTACTTGGCACAAACACTAATTAAAATATAAAAACACAATCATAACAGTAGCATAATTATGTAAACACACAAGAACAGAAATAAAAAGAGAAAACATTATTTTATTCATTGGGTTGCCTCCCAACAAGCGGTATTGTTTTATGCCCCTAGCTAGGCATAATGCATAGATTCATGTATTGTCATCTTTAGTTTTTAACTCCTCAATCACACAAACATAATTACTTTTAGATCTAGCATGCATATTTTAAATAATCACGCTCCTAGGAATAAAATTGAAGAATTCACTCTTGCAAATAAGGTTTTTTATCACTTTGAAAAAGTTGGGGGTGAATAGTAATCATTTTAAGATCTTCATTGTTGCTACTAGAAGTGGCACCCTTGTTCTTAGGAACATGTGTAGATTTGCAATTATTACTAGTGGGAGTCTGATAACCCACAAGTATAGGTGATCGTTTGTAGCCTTTTTCGATAAATAAGAGCGTCGAACCCAACGAGGAGCTAAAGGTAGAATTTATATTCTCTCAAGTTCTATCGACCACCCATACAACTCTACGCACACTTAACATTTGTTTTACCTAGAACAAGAATAAAACTAGAGGTACTTTGTGAGAATAAAACTATGAATAAATTGCAAGATAATAAAAGTAGATAGCTTTGCTCACACAAGAAAGTCATTTGTCCCTAGGTGATCGATAACTAAACCGGTAATCATTGTTGCAATTTTATATGAGGGAGAGGCTTGAGCTAACATACTTTTCATACTTGGATCATATGCACTTATGATTGGAACTCTAGCAAGCATCCACAACTACCAAAGATCATTAAGGTAAAACCCAACCATAGCATTAAGTATCAAGTCCTCTTTATCCCATACACAACAACCGCCTTACTCAGGTCTGTGCTTCTGTCACTCACGCCACCCACCATAAAAGAATCATGAATGTATTTGCAACACCCTACAGCGGGGATCCCTCATGTTTATGCGACACGGAGGGCATCGTCGGATAGCACCAAAATAAAATATACAACTCAAACCAACCACGATCATCAATCAACCCGTAGGACAAAACAGATCTACTCAAACATCATAAGATAACCACATATCATTGGGAAATAATATATAGTGTTGAGCACCATGTTTAAGTATAGAATTGCAGCGGGAATAAAGAGGTTACACCACTGCATAGAGGGGGAGAAAGTTGGTGTTGACAGTAGCAAGGTTGTTGATGTAGATCGCCGTCACGATCCTTGCCCCGGCGGCACTCCGGTGCCACCGGGAGAGGGGGGGGGGGGAGAGCCCCCCTCCTTCTTCTTCTAACTTGGCCTCCCCCCTAGATTGGAGGAGAGTTCCCCCTCTGGTCCATGGCCTCCATGGCGGCGGAGGGGCGGGAGCCCCTCCAAGATTGGATCTCCCTCTCTGTTCTCTTCTATTTCGCATTCCTGTTTTCTAGCCCTTCACCGTTTCTTAAATATCAGGAGATCCGTAACTCCGATTGCGCTGAAATTTTAACACGATTTTTTTCTGGATATAAGCTTCCTTGCGCCCGAAGTAGAGCCCCAACCGACTTACGAGGTGCCCACAAGGCACCACCGCGCGCCATGGGGGAGGCTGCGCCCTGGTGTCTTGTGGAGGTCCTGAGCCTCTGTTTGCGTTGATTCCACCTCCCAAAAATCACATATATTCCAAAATAATTTTTCGTAAATTTTTATCGCATTTGGACGTCGTTTGATATGGATATTCTGCGAAACAAAAAACATGCAACAAACAGGAACTGTCACTGGTCACTGGATCAATATGTTAGTCCCAACAAATAATATGAAATGTTACCAAAAGTATATAAAAGTTGTATAATATTGGCATGGAACAATAAAAAATTATAGATACGACGAAGACGTATCAGCATCCCCATGCTTAATTCCCGCTCGTCCTCGAGTAGGTAAATGATAAAAAAGATAATTTTTGATGTGGAATGCTACCTAGCATAATCTTGATCATATATCTAATCATGGCATGAATATTAAGACATGAGTGATTCAAAGGAATATTCTATAATTTTACATAAAGACATGAATGCTCAGGCATCCCAACAAACAATCATGTCTTTCAAAATATCAATGCTAAAGAACGCTATCGCTGCAAAATCATATAGTCTTGTCATGCTCCATCTTCTTAACACAAAGTATTTATCATGCACAACCCCGTCGACAAGTCGAGCAATTGGTTCATACTTTTTAACGCGCTTCAGCTTTTTCAACCCCCACGCAATACATGAGCGCAAGCCATGGACAAAGCACTATGGGTGGAATATAGTATGATGATAGGGGTAAACATAGAGAAGACAAGAAAGTAAGAAAGTCTCACATCGACGCGGCTAATCAATGGGCTATGGAGATGCCCATCAATTGATATCAATGCGAGGAGTAGGGATTGCCATGCAACGGATGCACTAGGAGCTATAAGTGTATGAAAGCTCAATATGAAAACTAAGTGGGTGTGCATCCAACTTGCTTGCTCATGAAGACATCGGGCATTTGAGGAAGCCCATCATCGGAATATACAAGCCAAGTTCTGTCGCGGTGGAACACAATCACCTATGGGGCCAACGGCCCCTTGTGGTTCGGCAAGGGGGAGGGCCGCAATGCACAAAGAGCGAAGGCCGTGGAACAGCACGGCGGAGGTGACACCGGCGATTTTACCCAGGTTCGGGCCGCCGTGAGGTGTAAAACACTACTCCTGCTTTGGTGGATTGATGGAGGGACCGTGAAGATCACGCGACGCTCAAGCCTGGCAAGGGTTGCCTCGGGGAGAGCAGCTACGTGCGTATGAGTACACCAGGGTCCGAATCCTTTCTAAGGTTGCCATGGCCCTCCTTTTATTGGCTAAGGGGTTACCACAATGGCAAAACAATCATTATCTGCTGATTAGACAGCGAACAGTGCTATCATACCTAACTCTGGCAGTTAGGACAAAGTGCATTAAATGCACTTCTAGGTGTCACGCTGTGGATGCAGCCCGGCAGGCCTGCCGTGCCGCTTAGCCTCTGCTTGTCTGTCAGCTTGATACGCCTCTGAACGGGTGTCACATGGTGGCAATCTTTGTCCAAAATGGCTGCCACGTGTCAAATGACAACCACTTATCCTCCCAGGGGCTCGACACCGCATCGATGGATGACTTGCGTCATGATGTGGTGGAGCGGTGGAGTCTTGGCGGGGAGATCTGCCTCTAGCGGCCCCGGTAAGCTTGTCGGGGCAGCGATAGATTTGTCCTCGGGGTAGTCCTCGACCTGGCCGGGCTCGCCTGCCCGGCATGGGAGGCTTTTCCTTAGTGATATTCTACTGCTTCGGCTTGTCTTTGCCTTCTTGATCCGCCCTTTGATTCCTCAAAGAGCTTCTCATCTGGTTTGGCCTTGACTTGGATGCTTGGTGTTCCTACTGCCGTGCCTGTGTACAATCTGGGCAACACACACAAGGGTTTGTTGCACCAACAGGAGCCCCCGGTCCTGGCCCAGACGTTCTGCCGAGCATCATTGGGGTCGGCCCTATCAGGTACATAGGCAGGGCACTTGTGAAGATAGTCTTTTCTTTGTTGACATCTTCTTTGCTTCTTCATTAACCTGTGCTTGGATCAGTTTCTGGTTTCCCCGTGCGTCGTGTGAGACGTGGAGGGGAGCTAATGCCACGACCCGCGGGCTGCCCATGCCTCACGTTCACGGGGTGGTAACTGCCACCCTGCTTGTTCTTTCGCTTCTGCCGTTTTCGCCACGTATGCTACATGCACTTGTGCGGGGTTGGTGGCGGACGTGGAGCGTGCGGAAATGAGCGCACTAGCAGAAAACCAGGCGCCGCGGATAGGTGCATGAGGGCGGTCTTGATTCTGTGCACTGTTGATGGCGTAGAGGAAACGGATTGGGGCATCGGGGTGGTTGCTCTCCGGATGGGGAGCTAGCCCCCCACCCATGTTTGCCTATAAAAAAGGGGGCGCGGGCGAGGAGCTTACTCCCACATCTCCCTTCCTCCTTCCTTCTGGAGTCTCTTCTCCGTCATGGCGAGAGGGAGAGGGCGCGGTGGTGTCCCAATGGTGGCGACAAGGGCTTCAGCTCGACAGCGCCTTCCTCCCCCTACTGATGACGCGGGGGCGGAGCCCGCTGTGAGAGGAGGCAGAGGAGGACGCAGACGTGGTTGTCGTGGCGCTCGAGGTCGAGGGGGACGGGGCGGTGCTTTGATCGCCCTTCCTCCGGTCGCCCAGGACCCGAGCGAAAGCCACATTGGGGACTAGCCGTTGGAGTTCCTCGTCAAGCTGCGCGGGTCTCCGCGCCGCCGTCTTCGGCTTCCTACCCCATTCGCGAGGGTAATGGAGGTTGAACAGCCACCGGGGTTGAGGCTGCACATGAGGGGCTGCTGTAACGGCAACATGCGGGCGGATGTGGAGTTCCCGGCACCTCATGTCATGCTCCTCCGGCGCGGCTGGAAGACTTTTGGTCATGCCCACAGCTTGGCGGCAGGGCATGTCCTCCACTTCAAGTTAATGGATGCCACCCTGCTCTCCGTCAAGGTCTTCGGGCGATCGGGTGCTCGCTTAGGGTGCTGCGCGGAGAGCTCGACCGACGATGAACGCTCCTCCTCGAGCGATAGCGACGAGGAGGACAGTGACGGCGATGATGACAGCACTGGTGGGAAGGACGATGGCCCCGACTCCGGCTGAACACCAGCCGCACCGTCACCGTCAGTGGGAGGGTGGTGGCGCCACCATCTGCACCTGCATCTTCTCCCTGGCAAGGCGACTTGCCGGGGTGTTGGGTGTGGATGGTGCCTTCGCCTCCTCCAGCAGCCTTCCAGCTAGACCCCGGCAGGCTTCCTCGTGGACTCCGGCTTCGTTCGTCCTGCCGTGTCCTGCTGGCCCTGGTGGCAGTGACCAAGGGATCGTCTTGCTGCTCTTCCCGCCCATCACCTTCGTCCGCGCTCTCTCGATCTTGTCAGGCTGCCCCCGGCAGACCCTGACGGGGTCGGGCTAGGCTTCTGCCTAGGCGCTCCTTTAGCCCTCTTCGCTTCTCTCTATAGTTCCTAGGAGGAGAGGGACAAGAAAGGGATTACGGGGCACTTATCTTTTTTTCAGTCTAAAATATGCAGGCATTTGCCAAACTTTAGTCTCAAATATGTAATCTTTTCTACCCATGTTAGTACTCTGTAAGACCTGTACTTGTTTATCCGCACATTAATGAAAAAAGATAGGCTTGGTGGGCACTCGTGCATGTACTACATCCATGCAGAGGGAAAACGCCTCTATACTTTTAAGTAAACAAGTTTTCCCGGCAAGCTATCTTGCCGGCGCCTTCCGCCGCTGCAGCAGGGCTTGGCCTGCCGAGCACAGCACTGTGGAAGGGGACCAGCCCCTTGTCGGATCTTCTCCGGCAGATACCACTACAACCATACTTGCCGAAACGCCGTTCGAATCAAAGGATGGGAGCACAAATGCTTTTCGAAGACGACAAGGTTTTCCAACGCGCAAGCTTCCTTCTTACAGAAACATGTATGGGTAAAAAAAAGAACTTATCTGTTTGGCTCATTGGGGGTCGATATGTAGGCTCGTTTTCATCTCTTCGTCCAGGGACTGAGTCCGCGGCAAGAGCCCTGCAGTTAGTTCAGAGAAAAACATGGCAACATATGACCTCATCTACATGATCATGGCTAGTCTATGTTATGCTATGCATGCATGCACGTTTTTGGGGCCCCCAGCGCTTCGTTTTATTGTCTGTGCTCAGAGTCTGCGCTTGGCTTTTTACAAAGGGTTACATGCGCACCGGCAAAGCTTGTACAAAAGGGTGGCTGCCAGGCAGGGCCCGACAGCCGCGCCTTACGGGTAGAACTTACGAAGATGCTCAATATTCCGTGAGTTTTGCAATTGAATGCCATCTTCGGTCTCCATACAGACTGCGCCAGGTCTGATGACTCGTACCACCCAGTAAGGGCTTTCCCACCTCGGCGTGAACTTGTTTGCACCCTTGGCGGACTGAACACGCCTAAGGACAAGGTCGCCTTCCTCAAGGCTCCGGGCGTGAACCCTGCGGCTGTGATAGCGGCGCAGGGCTTGCTGATAGCATGCAGCACGCGTAGCAGCTCGGAGACGGTTCTCCTTGAGGAGGACGACATCGTTATGCCGGTGCTGCTCTTGCTCTACTTCATCATAAGAAAATACTCGAGGTGACCCATATATGAGTTCCGTGGGGATCACTGCTTCTACCCCATAGACTAGGGAGAAGGGAGTCTGGCCGGCAGCTCGATTTGGTGTCGTACGGAGGGACCAAAGAACCACCAGCAGCCGTCGATCCAGTGTCTGCCGCACTTCTGCAGCTTGTCAAAAGTTCTTGTCTTGAGTCCACGCAGCACTTCAGCGTTCACCCTCTCAGCTTGTCCATTACTCCTGGGATGAGCAACAGAGGCAAAGGAGATCTTGCTTCCGAGGGTTTGAACGTATTGCATGAAGGCGCGACTTGTGAATTGGGTGCCGTTGTCAGTGATAATTCTGGTGGGTACTCCGAAACGGCCCACCAATCCTTTCAAGAACTTGATAGCTGATTGTGCGGTCACCTTCCTCACAGGCTCTACTTCCGGCCACTTTGTAAACTTGTCGATGGAGATGAACAAGAATTCAATGCCCCCGGTAGCACGGGGGAAGGGGCCCAGGATGTCGAGCCCCCAGACCGAAAATGGCCATGACAAAGGGATCGTCTGGAGAGCTTGAGCAGGTTGATGAATGTTCTTGGAGTGGAACTGGCGGGCTTCACATCTAGTGACTAGCTCAGTTGCATCTTGGAGGGCCGTGGGCCAGTAGAAACCTTATCGAAAAGCTTTTCCAACCAAGGCTCTTGATCCAATATGAGAGCCGCACATGCCTTTGTGTATCTCTGCCAACAGTTCCTTTCCTTCTTCCCGGCAGATGCATTTCAATTTCACACCATTGGGCCTTCTTCTGTACAAGGTGTCGTCGACAAGCTGGTACGTATTGGCTCTCTGGGCTACTCTTTCAGCTTCTTCTTGTTCTTCGGGAAGTTCTCCTGTTTGGAGGTAACGGACTGTGTGTCGCGCCCAAGTTGGAGCCTATGGCTCGACAACGAGGACCAGTGGCACCTCCTCATTCATGGGAGCGCAAACCTCGACCGCAAGAACCTGTGGTTCGGCGGGAGGGTGCCGCTCACCGGGCAAAGTGGAGTTGTTCCCGGCAACCTCTCTGCCGGGGGCTTCGGGAAGCTCTACCGGGAGAGGCTCGCCGGAGTCCAGTTTCCTCCTCTTTCTGGCCATTGCTGGTGGGGACACTGAAGGCTGAGTTAGGTGGAGAACAAAAGTCCCTGGTTCCACCGGGAGCTTCTGCGCGACGCATTTCGACAGATGATAAGCAATGCTGTTTTCCGCATGTGGTACGTGCTCTGTCTGCAATCCGTCAAAACGCTCCTCCAGCTTCCTCACTTCCTATACATATGCCTCCATCAACGGACTCTGATAATCCTTGCTCACATGCCTTACTACGAGCTGAGAATCCCCTCGAATGATCAGCTTCTTGATTCCCAACTCTGTTGCAATCCTGAGCCCGGCAAGGAGCCCTTCGTATTCAGCGGTGTTGTTGGTAGCTTTCTATCGGGGGAAATGCATTTGGACCACATACTTGAGGTGCTCTCCAATGGGGGCAACGAGAAGCACGCCAGCCCCCGTGCCCTGCAGCGAGAAGGCACCGTCAAAGTACATGACCCACTCTTGGGGGGCCTCCTTGCCGGGGATAACCGTTTCCGGGGTCTCTTCGTCTGGAGTTGGTGTCCATTCAGCAATGAACTCTGCTAATGCTCTGCTCTGAATGGTTGACGTGCTCTCATACCTCAGGCCAAAGCTTGACAATTCCAACGCCCATTCAACTATTCTGCCGGTAGCCTCTGGATTCCTCAGTATGCGTTGCAAAGGGAAGCGGGTGACAACCGTGATTTCATGGGCTTGGAAGTAGTGGCGCAATTTTATCGAGCCCATGATGAGGCCAAAGATTAACTTTTGCACCCCAGAGTACCTTGATCTAGCCCCCTGCAATAGGGAGCTAACAAAGTACACCGGTCACTGCACCACTTTCTTCTTTGCCATGGCCATGGGATTGCCTTGGTTATCCTGCTCTTCTATTTCTCGATCTGCAACGGGCTTTGCCAGGGTGAATTCATCCCCTTGCCCCGGGATGACAGTAGCTACCGCTGCTTCTTCATCCACCTCATGTTGTGCCACCAGTGCTGCACTAACCACTTGATTGGTTGCCGCTAAGTATAGCAGCAACGGCTCTTGTGGCTTAGGAGCGACTAAGGTGGGGACAGAGGAAAGGTAGGCCTTCAATGTTCCTATGCAGTTGTGGCTCAAAACCAATTTGCACTGCCCTTGCAAAAGTTGATCCAGTGTTTTTTAACCCAAAGGGCATCCGTACAAAGCAGTACGTTCCGCATGGGGTAATAAACACGGTCTTCTCCTCGTCCTCCTTGGACATGAATATCTGATGGTATCCAGAGTATGCATCCAAGAAGGAAAGAAAATCGCACCCGAAAGTGGAGTCCACAATATGGTCGATGCGCGGCAAGAGGAACGGGTCCTTCGGGCATGCTTTATTCAGATCTATGAAGTCTATGCAAAGCCTCCATTTCCCATTCGCCTTGCGCACCAATACCGGGTTTGCCAACCACGTCGGATGCAACACTCCTCTGACCAAACCAGCTGCTTCAAGTTTCTTGATTTCCTCGGCAATGAACTGCTGTCGTTCCAAAGCTTGCTTTCTGACCTTTTGCTTGACGGGTCGGGCATGAGGGCAGACAGCTAGGTGGTGCTCGATTACCTCCCTGGGAACGCCGGGGATGTCAGATGGTTGCTAAGCAAACACATCTACATTCGCCCGCAGGAAGGCAACGAGCGCACTTTCCTATTTGTCATCAAGGGTGGAGCTGATTGTGAATGTACCACCAGCACCAGCCAGCCCTGCCGGGACCTTCTTTACAGCAAGTGATGCAGCTTTGTACCTTTTGCTAGTGGAGCTTTCCGGCAGCTCATCGACGGGCGCGGCACACTCCGGAGAGGCGCGCTTCCTGAATTCCTTGCCGGTACCCCCGCTAGCCTTCTTTCCTTTCTTACTCTCCTTGGCAGGAGTTGCAGCTTTCGCGGCCTCGGCAGCGACTGCGTCCCGGTACATCTTGTCCACGCAGACGACCGCATCTTTCTTGTCTGATGGGATGGAGATGACGCCCATTGGCCCTGGCATTTTTAGTGTGTTGTAGGCGTAATGAGATGCCGCCATGAACTTTGCCAGAGCTGGACGGCCAAGAATCTCATTGTACGGCAAAGGGAGATCCACCACATCAAACACAACCTTCTCGGTCCGGTAGTTCAGCTCTCCACCAGACGTCACCGGTAGCGTAATCTTCCCCTTAGGACGACTCCTGCCAGGGTTGATTCCTTGGAACGTGCCAGTAACCTCGAGCTCTTCATCTGATATTTGCAACTTGCTGATTACCTTGGAGGAGATCAGATTTAACCCTGCCCCACCGTTAACCAACATCTTTGTGACTTTGAGGTTGCGGATTGTTGGTGAAACCAACAACGGCAAGCACCCTACCGCGGTGGTGCGGTCAGGGTGGTCCTCTTCGTCAAAGATGATGGGCGTGCGGGACCATTTGAGCGGTTTCTGGGAGCCCACCGCAGGCTCTATGGCATTGACCTCACACGCCCATTGTTTAAGCTGGCAGTGAGAGGAGTGCAAGGACGCACCTCCGTCAATGCACAGGGCCTCAGTGGCTCTCTGGAATTCCTGCTCACTGGTTTCCTCACCATCCCCTTCGTTAGTTTCGTCATCACCTTCCTTCTTTTCACGGCCTCTGGCAGGCTTCCCTTGGTGATGAAGAGCCTTGCCGGGGCGGCCTCCTCTGCCACCTCGGCCCTTCCCGCCAGCGCCTTCTTGGTCTCTCTCCTTGTCGCGCTTCTCATACTCAGCCTTTTGCTTCTTGACGAGCTGCTCGACCTGATGACACTCTTGCAGATCATGGCCCTTGGTCCGGTGGATCTTGCAGTACGGCCCATCTGTCTTCTCGGCTTTTTCGGCCGCCGCAGCCTCCCGACAGTCAGCGCACGCGGCAGCTTCTTTGCCGGGGGCTTCGGTCTTAGCCTTCTTGCCGGTAATAGGGGCACCATAACCTTCAACAGCCAGTACCACTTTCTCCTTGCGCTTCTTACTGTGCTTCTTATTCTTCCTCCTCGGGTGAGTGGCATCATCGTCGTCCTCTGAGTCAACTCTGACGCCATCTTCTTCTCTGGGGAGTCTCCTTCCTTCCTCCACACGAGCACATTTGTTCACCAAGGTGTAGAGCTCATTCACAGTCTTGGGCAACCGAACATTCATCTTGGAACGTATCCTCCTTTTGCGAACATTTGGCTGGAACGCGGCAATCACAGCTGCCGGGTGGATATCTGGAATGTTCCTGTGCACCCGGCTAAACCTCTGCATGTACTTCCGCAAACTCTCCCCTTCCTTTTGTGGAAGGAGCTGCAGGTCACTGGGTCATCCTGGTTCTTGATGGCCGCCCGTGAAGGCGCCAACAAACTCATTGCATAGGTCAGCCCAGGATGAGATGGAATTCTCCGGCAAGTGCATCAGCCATGACCTCACGTTTGGCTTGAGTGCCAAAGGGAAGTAATTGGCGAACACCTTTTCATCTCTTCCTCCGGCAGCTTAAACAATGATGGTGTAGATGCTCAAGAACTCTGCCAGGTTCAACCTTCCGTCGTACTTCTCTGGTATCTCTGGCTTGAAGACGTGAGTAGATGGCCAACGGACTTGCCGTAGCTCGCGAGTGAAGGCGGGGCACCCAACCTCGAAAGGCAAGTACCCGTCCTCACCGGGCGCGGGTTCGTCGACGCCTGGGCCATTGCGCATGTCAGACTGGCAGCAGGTTTCGCGATGGTGCTCTATAGTGACGTGCGCGTCATCCCTTCGCCGGTCTTCCAGGACCTGCTGCCGATCTCGACGGGCTCGAGGATCAGACGAAGCCATGGATGCCTCGTCGGGTTCTTGGTCGCGCGGGCCGGGTTGCGGCCTCAGCGCTGGTCGCCGTGGAGGAGATTGCACTGTTGGAGTCGCCTCCTCAGCGCGGTTAGCAGCTCGAGCCGTAGCTGTTGCTTGCGAGCACCATGGCGGGCCTGCTCGCTGGGATCCTCCCGCTTCGGCGAAACCGATTAGACTCTGGATGGTGGCCCTCCTCCATCTGATCAGCCACTGGCGGGAATCTCAACAAGAGTTGGGCCTGTGCCATGGATTCCGAAGCAGTACTTGGCATGGATGACGACGCAGACCGTGATGTCGCTCGGTTTCTGACGGCGGCAGCGGCGTCGTGGTTTCGCTGCTGCGAGCCGACCATCGCGATGGTGCGGTGGCGAGAGAGGTGCGCCTGGGGGTCGATGACCCTGTTCGGCGCTGCGCCTTGGTTGTCTTGCCCGGGGCAAGGTGCATGCCCCGTAGCTGCGCCTGCGACTGGGGCAGCCAGGGGGTCGCGAGTTGCACCAGGACGAGCGTTGTCACTGCGGCTACGTTCACTAGCGTGGTGGGGAGGCAGAGACGGCATGTCCTTCCCACCCGCGCGTTGTGGAACATGGTCGCCAGGGTGCTGTTGATGCTGCGCTCCTCCGGCGTCTTCCGCTCTCGTTTCGGCCACAGGAGGAATGACAACGGCGCCGCCCGCGCCGATCATATCCCCCACGGCGTCCGCGTCCCCCAAGCCGCCGCCGCGCCCGCAGCGCCAGCGGCTGTGTGAGAGGGAGCCCTCGAGGTGGAAGGATGAGCCGCTACGCCGGACTTCTTCTTGGGCGCCATGGATGGCGAAGTCGATGAAGAAAATGATGACGATGAAGATTAACGCGTTGATCACAACCTCAGGTTCGCGCACGCGCTCCTCCTACGTGGCGCGCCAAAGATGTCGTGGTGGAACACGATCACCTACGGGGCCAACGGCCCCTTGTGGTTCGGAAAGGGGGAGGGTCGCAATGCACAAAGAGCGAAGGCCATGGTACAGCATGGCGGAGGTGACACCGGCAATTTTACCCAGGTTCGGGCCGCCGTGAGGCGTAAAACCCTACTCCTGCTTTGGTGGATTGATGGAGGGACCGTGAAGATTACGCGACGCTCAAGCCCGGCAAGGGTTGCCTCGGGGAGAGCAGCTACACGCGTATGAGTACACCAGGGTCTGAATCCTTTCTAAGGTTGCCATGGCCCTCCTTTTATAGGCTAAGGGGTTACCACAATGGCAAAACAGTCATTATCTGCTGATTAGAGAGCGAACAGTGCTATCATACCTAACTCTGGCAGTTAGGACAAAGTGCATTAAATGCACTGCTAGGTGTCATGCTGTGGATGCAGCCCGGCAGGCCTGCCGCGTTGCTTAGCCTTTGCTCATCTGCCAGCTTGACACGCCTCTGAACGGGTGTCACATGGTGGCAATCTTTGTCCAAAATGGCTGCCACGTGTCAAATGAGAGCCACTTATCCTCCTGGGGGCTCGACACCGCATCGATGGATGACTTGCGTTGTGATGCGGTGGAGCGGTGGAGTCTTGGCAGGGAGATCTGCCTCCAGCGGCCCCGGCAAGCTTGCCGGGGCAGCGATCGATTTGTGCTCGAGATGGTCCTCGACCTGGCCGGGCTCGCCTGCCCGGCATGGGAGGCTTTTCCTTAGTGATATTCTGCTGCTTAGGCTTGTCTTGGTCTTCTTGATCCGCCCTTTGATTCCTCAAAGAGCTTCTCATCTGGTTTGACCTTGACTTGGATGCTTGGTGTTCCTGCTGCCGTGCCTATGCACAGTCTGGGCAACACACACATGGGTTTGTTGCACCGACAAGTTCTATAATGAAAAATTCCCACTTGTATATGAAAGTGACTACATAGGAGACTCTCTACATGAAAAACATGGTGCTACTCTAAAGCACAAGTGTGGAATTTGCATGCCCCTTCTCTCTTTTTCTATCATTTTCCCCTTTTTTTTTCTTTTTTTTCTTTTTTGGGGCTCTTTTTGGCCTCACTTTTCTCTTTTTTTTTATTTTTTTCTTTTTGTCCGGAGTCTCATCCCGACTTGTGGGGGAATCATAGTTTCCATCATCCTTTCCTCACTGGGACATGCTCTAATAATGAATAATGATGATCATCACACTTCTATTTACTTACGACTCAATATTACAACTCAATACCTAGAACAAAGTATGACTCTATATGAATGCCTCTGGCTGTGTACCAGGATGTGCAATGATCTAGCGTAGCAAGGATATGAAAAAACGGACAAGCCATGGAAATATCATGCTAGCTATCTTACGATCATGCAAAGCAATATGACAATGAATGCTCAAGTCATGTATATGATGATGATGGAAGTTGCATGGCAAAATATCTCGGAATGGCTATGGAAATGCCATAATAGGTAGGTATGGTGGCTGTTTTGAGGAAGATATAATAAGGCTTATGTGTGATAGAGCGTATCATATCATGGGGTTTGGATGCATCGGCGAAGTTTGCACTGACTCTCGAGGTACCGAAGAGGCTAGCAAATTGCGGAAAGGTAAGAGTGCGTATAATCCATGGACTCACATTAGTCATAAAGAACTCATATACTTATTGCAAAAGTTTGTTAGCCCTCGAAGCAAAGTACTACTACGCATGCCCCTAGGGGGATAGATTGGTAGGAAAATACCATCGCTCGTCCTCGGCCGCCACTCATAAGGAAGACAATCAATAGTAAATCATGCTCCAATTTCATAGCATAACGAGAGACTATACGTGCATGCTTAGGGAATCACAAGCCTCAACACCAATATTGTTAGTTACCACAACCGTTTACTAGTACCTGCTAGATATTCCATCTCTATATCGCAGAACTATTGCAAGGAATCAAACATATCATATTCAGTGATCCACAAGTTTCATGTAGGATTTTATGACTAACCATGTGAATGACCAATTCCTGTTAACTCTCTAAATAGATATAAGTGAAGCATGAGAGTTTAATTATTTCTAAAAAAGTCCATGCTCTAACAAATATAACTGAAGAAAAATAGCATTCTACTATTAATGGTTTTCCATGTGAAGAGAAACAGGCAATCCAAACTTCAAATGATATAAGTGAAGCACATGAAGCATTCTATAAAGCCATACTCAAAAGATATAAGCGAAGTGCATAGAGCATTCTATAAATCAACCAAGGTCTATCTAATACCAGCATGGTGCATCACTAAAAGAAAAATAAAAAGCACATGACGCTCCAAGATTTACACATATCATGTGAACGAACGAAAACCGAAGCATACCGATACTTGTTGAAGAAAGATGGGATGCCTTCCAGGGCATCCCCAAGCTTAGACGCTTGAGTATCCTTGAATATTTACTTGGGGTGCCTTGGGAATCCCCAAGCTTGAACTCTTGCCTCTCCTCCTTCTCCTCATATAGAGACCTCCTCGATCTTTGAACACTTCATCCACACAAAACTTAACAAAAACCTTTGTGAGATCCGTTAGTATAATAAAGAAAACTACTACTTTAAGTGCTGTTGTAAACCCATTCATATTTTATTTTTGCATTATCCCTACTGTATCCTAACTTCTCCATGGCTTATACCACTGATAAAGTCCATAGTTCCATCAAAACAAGCAAAACAATGCATCAAAAAACGGAATATGTCAAAAACAGAACAGTCTGTAGCAATCTGAACTTTGACCATACTTATCTAACTCCAAAAATTCTGAAAATTTAGGACAAAATAAACAATTTGCATAGTGTACTATGTAGAAATTTTAGAAACTTTGAGGTTCCAGTAAAAAATGTAAATTCATGCACTACAATCAAAGTTTCTGTTTTTGCACCGCACATACCAACAAGCAATCTAATCATCGTAAAGGCAAATCTTGGCACATTATTTTTACAATACAATGGATTTGTACAAGGGGATAATTATTTTTGTTGAAAAGTTTCTGTAATTCAAGATTTGCAAAGTTTCCATGGGCATGAACAAAGTTCAAGGAGCCCCCCACTTCAACGGTGCTCGTCTTTCTTACTTTCATTTTTCTTTTTGAAAAGTTTTAAGTTCCCCTCTATATTTTTTGTTTTTAAACTTTATAAAAGCACAACAGTAGTAAATGACTCTCTAAAACTTCTGGGTTGTCTCCCTGGCTGCGCTTTCTTTAAAGCCGTTAAGCTAGGCATAAAGTGCTCAAGTAATCGATCCACCCGGATCCCAAGGTATATCAAAGCCAATTTTAACTAGCAATGATTTATAATCTAGTAGTGAGCACAAAGCAACATATATCATGCAATGACAAAGTCTAACTCTTTTCCTATGCATCGGCATGTCATAAAAGAACAATTCATGCGCATCAAGTAAAGGCCAATACATAGCATAAGTAGTTTCTTGCAATTTTATCGTGTTGGAAACATAGAGAGGCAGAGATGTAGTTCCTCTCTCATAATAAATACAAGTATGAGCAGCAAGCACATGCATATTATACTCATCAAAATCATCATGTGTAGTGGAAAAATGCAACCCATCAATATAATCCTTAATAAGAGCAAACTTCTCCGATATAGTGTAGTTGGGAGAATTCAAAAAGATAATAGGACTATCATGTGTGGGTGTAATAGCAACAATTTCAATCTTAACATAAGGAACTATAGCAAGTTCATCTCCATTAGCTTAATTCATATTGTCATCTTGGCCACAAGCATAGCAAGCATCAAGTTCATCAAAAAGGGATATTTCAAATGAATCAGCGGGATCATAGCAATTATCATAGCATTCATCCTTCGGTAAGCCTGAAGGGATATAAAACAATGTATGAGTTGAAGAGTTACTCTCATTAGAAGGTGGGAACGAGTAGCTAATCCGCTCTTTGATACGTCTCCAACGTATTTATAATTTTTGATTGTTCCATGCTATTATATTATCTAACTTGGATGTTTTATATGCATTTATATGCTATTTTATATAAATTCTTGAGACTAACCTATTAACCTAGTGCCCAGTGCCAGTTGCTATTTTTTTTTCCTTATTTTTGACTTTTACAGAAAATCAATTCCAAACGGAGTCCAAACGGAATAAAACTTTATGATGATTTTTCTTGGACCAGAAGAAACCCACGAGACTTGGGGAGGGGGCCAGAAGACCCACGAGGGGGCCACAAGCCCTGGGGGCGTGCCCCAGGGGGCGCAGCTAGGAGGTTTGCGGGCCCCCCGTGCCTATCCTAACCCTAACTCTAGCACTATAAATCCTCAAATATTCCCCCTATAACAGAGGGCACACCAAAAATACTTTTCTGCCGCCGCAAGCTTCTGTTCTCGTGAGATCCCATCTTAGGGCCTTTTTCGGCATTCCGGCGGAGGGGGATTCGATCACGGAGGGCCTCTACACCAACCTTGCTGCCCTTCCGATGATGTGTGAGTAGTTTACCACAGACCTACGGGTCCATAGCTAGTAGCTAGATGACTTCTTATCTCTCTTTGATCTTCAATACAATTTTCTCCTCGATGTTCTTGGAGATCTATTCGATGTAATCTTCTTTTGTGGTGCGTTTGTTGAGATCCGATTAATTGTGGATTTATAATCGGATTATCTATGAATATTATTTGAGTCTTCTCTGAACTCTTTTGTGCATGATTTAGATAGCTTCATATTTCTCTCCGATCTATCGATTTGGTTTGGCCAAGTAGTTTGGTTTTTCTTGCAATAGGATAGGTGCTTTGTGATGGGTTCAATCTTACGGTGTCCTCATTCAGTGACAGAAGGGGTAGCGAGGCACGTATTGTATTGTTGCCATTAAGGATAAAAAGATGGGGTTTATATCATATTGCTTGAGTTTATCCCTCTACATCATGTCATCTTGCTTAAGACATTACTCTGTTCTTATGAACTTAATACTCTAGATGCAGGCAGGAGTCGGTCGATGTGTGGAGTAATAGTAGTAGATGCAGAATCATTTCGGTCTACTTGTCACGGAAGTGATGCCTATATTCATGATCATTGCCTTAAATATCGTCATAACTATGCGCTTTTTCTATCAATTGCTCAACAGTAATTTGTTTACCCACCGTATGCTTTCTTCGAGACAGAAGCCTCTAGTTAAACCTATGGCCACCGGGTCTATTTTCCATCATATATTTTCAGATCTATAAAACCAAAAACCCAAAAATACCTTGCTGCAATTTATATTTACTTTATTTTGCCTTTTATTTATCTTTTACATCTATCTCTATTAGATCTCACTCTTGCAAGTGACCGTGAAGGGATTGACAACCCCTTTTTCGTGTTGTGTGCAAGTGTTTGTTAGTTTGTGAGTGCATATATTGGGGACTTGCTTGTGCCTCCTACTGGACTGATACCTAGGTTCTTAACTGAGGGAAATACTTATCTCTACTTTGCTGCATCACCCTTTCCTCTTCAAGGGAAAAATCAACGCAAGCTCAAGAAGTAGCAGGAAGAATTTCTGGCGCCGTTGCCGGGGAGACATCATCAACATCTATCACGTACCCAATCACAAATCTCATCTCCTTGCAATTACTTTATTTGCCATTTGCCTCTCGTTTTCATCTCCCCCACTTCTAAAAAAGTTTTTACAAAAATACAAAAATATTTTTGTTTGCTTTTTTTTCGTTTGCCTCTTTGCTTGTTTGCTATCTTTACTTGTGTTGCCATGTGTCTTCTATTTGCTTGCATCTTCGGTTGCTAAAAATCTATTTATATGAACCCTCATCCACTTGCTAATCTTTTCAAAAGATCCAATTATGATGAACCAATTGCTAGTGAATTGAGTTCACTAGATTATCTTTATGAAGTTTTGCTTGAGATTCGTGAATCTGAAAATTGTGATGAAGTGTTAAAAGAAGAAATTTATAAAGTGATTCATGATAGCTCCTTGAATGAAAAGCATGATTACAATGATGTTAGTATAAATTCTATTAATGTAAATTGTGCTAATAATATGCAAAACCCCAAGCTTGGGTATGCTAATTTTGCTATGTCCACTACTTATTGCAATGATCATGATTGCGGTGATTCTTCTTATGATCTTGAAAAATTATTTAAGCCTCATGATGAATATGATATTGATAATAAATTCTACAATAATAATATTGAAAGTGGGTTTGGAAGAGCATAAACTTTACGTAATAATAATCCCACATATTTGGAGTGTTCAATCTTATGAAATTTTTGATAAAGGTGGGTTTTGAGAGGTCATGACTTTAGTTGATGTTAATCGCACTATCTTGGAAGATTGTAAAACTTTTATGCATATGGATCATGGAGAGAATATTTTATATGATTGATATATTTTATAATTTCATCATGATCCCACATATAATTATTATGAGAGAGGAAAATATGATTGCAATAATCTTCATGTTACTAAATTACCTCTCTTCATGATGAAATCGTTATTGTTTCTTTCTTGTTGCTTGCATATGCTAGATATTTCACCTCTTGATAATTTGTTAGCTTATAAAATGCCTATGCATAGGAAGAAAAGTTAGACTTAAATGTGTTTGTCACATGTTTCATGATGCTCTCTTTGTGTTTCAATTATTATCTTTTGTGTGAGCATCGTTGAAATTTCAAGCCTATCTTAGTGGCTATAAAGAAAGAGCTTGTTGGGAGACAACCTAATAGTTATCTTTTGTGTTTCAATAAATACACAATTATACTTCTGTAATGATTGTGTTTTTCATGTTTTAATTAGTGTTTGTGCCAAGTAAAGCCTTTAGGATCATGTTGGGTGATAGTGGATTTGATCTTGTTGGAAAGCAGAAACTTTTGTGCCCAGTAGCAGAATTGTTAAAAATCACAGAAGCATGATAAAATTCTGAATTTTTTTACACAAGATTTTTATACAAATTTCCTAGTTTGTCCTAAAGTTTCAGAATTTTTGGAGTTACAGAAGTATACGAAATTTCCAGATTACTACAGACTGTTCTGTTTTTGACAGATTCTGTTTTCTATGTGTTGTTTGCTTATTTTGACGAATCTATGGGTAGTATCGGGGGTATGAAACATGGAGAAGTTGGAATACAGTATATATAACACCAATATAAATTAATAATGAGTTCACAGCAGTATCTAAAGTGGTGATTTATTTTATTATACTAACGGATCTTACAAGTTTTCTGCTGAGTTTTGTGTTGTGAAGTTTTCAAGTTTTGGGTAAAGTTTTGATGGACCACGGAATAAGGAGTGGCAAGAGCCTAAGCTTGGGGATGCCCAAGGCAACCCAAGGTAATATTCAAGGACAACCAAGCATCTAAGCTTGGGGATGCCCCGGATGGCATCCCCTCTTTTGTCTTCAATCCATCGGTAAATTTACTTGAGGCTATATTTTTTATTCACCACATGATATGTATTTTGCTTGGAGCGTCTTGTATGATACGAGTCTTTGCTTTTTATTTTACCACAATCATCCTTGCTGTACACACCTTTTGAGAGGGACACACATTAATCATGAATTTATTAGAATACTCTGTATGCTTCACTTATATCTTTGAGCTAGGCAGTTGCTCTAGTGCTTCACTTATATCTTTTTAGAGCACAACGGTGGTTTTATTTTGTAGAAATTAATGGACTCTCATGCTTTACTTATATTATTTTCAGACTCTTAAAAATAGTATGGCAATTTTCTTAGGTTATGAATTCGGTCCTAATATGATCGGCATCTAAGAGGGATATAATAAAAACTTTCATAAAGAGCATTGAATATATGAGAAGTTTGATTCCTTTCATTTGTTTTGAGATATAAAGATGGTGATATTAGAGTCATGCTAGAGAGTAATTGTGGATTGGTATAAATACTTGTGTTAAGGTTTGTGATTCCCGAAGCATGCATGTATGGTGAACCATTATGTGATGAAGTCGGATCATGATTTATTTTTTGATTGTCTTCCTCATGAGTGGCGGTCGGGGACGAGCAAAGGTCTTTTCCTACCAATATATCCCCTAGGAGCATGTGTATTAGTACTTTGCTTCGATGGCTAATAAATTTTTGCAATAATTATGTGAGTTCTTTATGACTAATGTTGAGTCCATGGATTATACGCATTCTCACCCTTCCACCATTGCTAGCCTCTCTAGTACCGCACAGTTTTCGCCGGTGCATTAAACCCACCATATACCCTTCCTCAAAACAGCCACCATACCTACATATTATGGCATTTTCATAGCCATTCCGAGATATATTGGCTTGCAACTTCCACCGTTCCGTTTATTATGACATATTGCTTTGCATGATCATGTAGTTGGCTTAGTATTTGTGGCTTGGCCACAATTCATATTTTTTATACATGTCACTCTAGATCATTGCACATCCCGGTACACCGCTGGAAGCATTAATATAGAGTCATATTTTGTTCTAGTATTGAGTTGTAATTCTTGAGTTGTAAGTAAATAAAAGTGTGATGATCATCATTATTAGAGCATTGTCCCTGATGCGGCTTGAAACTGCGTCGGTAATTCCCCAAAGAGGAAGGGATGATGCAGTACAACTAAGGTAGGTATTTCCCTCAGTTATGAAACTAAGGTATCAATCCAGTAGGAGAACCAAGCAACACTATGTAAACGGTACCTACACACAAAGAACAAATCCTAGCAACCCAACGCGTAAGAGGGTTTGTCAGTCCCTCCTCGGTAAGAAGATAGATTGTATTGTATGTGTTTGGATAAATAGATCAGAATAAAACACGTAATAAAAGATGCTAATAAAAAGTGCAGCAAAGTATTTTTGGGTTTTTGGAATAATAGATCTGAAAACCAATGCGATGGAAAATAGATCGGAAAGCAATATGATAAAAGATAGACCCGGGGGCCGTAGATTTCACTAGTGGCTGCTCTCGAGAAAATAGCACACGGTGGGTAAACAAATTACTGTTGGGCAATTGATAGAAGATTGAATAATTATGACGATATCCAACGCAATGATCAATATATAGGCATCACGTCCAAGATTAGTAGACCGACTCCTGCCTGCATCTACTACTATTACTCCACACATCAACCGCTATCCAGCATGCATCTAGTGTATTAAGTCCATGGAGAAACGGAGTAATGCAATAAGAACGATGACATGATGTAGAAAAGATCTATTCATTTAGGAATAGGCCCCATCTTGTTATCCTTAATAGCAATGATACATGCGTGCCTCGCTGCCCCTTCTGTCACTGGGAGAGGACACCGCAAGATTGAACCCATCGCAAAGCACCTCATCCCATGGCAAGAAAAATCTATCTAGTTGGCCTAACTAAACCAAAGATTCGAAGAAGAAATACGAGGCAATAAATAATCATGCATATAAGAGATCAAAGAAAACTCAAATAATATTCATGGATATAGATCTGATCACAAACTCAAAGTTCATCGGATCCCAACAAACACACCGCAAAAAGGTTTACATCAAATAGATCTCCAAGAGACCATTGTATTGACAAGCAAAAAAAAAAGAGAATAAGCCATCTAGCTACTCCATACGGGCCCTTAGGTCTATGGTGGACTACTCACGCATCATCGGAGAGGCACCAATGAGGATGATGAACCCCTCCATGATGGTGTTAGATTGGATCTCGTGGTTCTGGAACTTGCGGCGGCTGGAATTGTGTTTCGTCGACTCCCCTAGGGTTGTTGGAATATTTGAGAATTTATAGGGTGAAGAGGCGGTGCAGGAGACCCCCGTGGGCCCCACAACCCACCAGGACGCGCCTGGGCTCCTAGGAGCGCCCTGCTGTCTTGTGGTCCCCACGGGCCTCCTCCCAGGTACTTTCTTGGCTCCCAAGGTGTCTTCTGGTCCAAAAAAAATCTCCAAAAAGTTTCGCTGCCTTTGGACTCCGTTTGGTACTGATATTCTGTGAAGTAAAAAACAAGCAAAAAAGAGCAACTGGCACTGGGCACTATGTAGATAGTTTAGTCCCAAAAAATGATATAAATTTGCTATAAAATTATTGTAAAACAACCAAGAATGATAATATAACAGCATGGAATAATAAAAAATTATAGATACGTTGGAGACGTATCAGCATCCCCAAGCTTAATTCCTACTCGTCCTCGAGTAGGTAAATGATAAAAATGGAACTTTTGATGTGGAATGCTGCCTAACATGTTCATCACATATTCTTTTCTTTTGTAGCATGGACATTTGGACTTTTAGATGATTCAAAGCAATAGTCTATATTTCACATGATAACTTCAATACTCAAGCATATCAATAAGCAACCATGTCTTTCAAAATATCAACACTAAAGAAAGTTATCCCTAGCCCATCATGCTCAATCATTGATCCATTCGTGAAACATACTCGAATATTAGCTACATCCAATGCACAAGTATGATCATAGTGCTCCCTAGTTGGTGCTTTATAAGAGAAGATGGAGACTCAAATAAAAATAAAAATTGCATAAAGTAAATAGATAGGCCCTTCGCAGAGGGAAGTAGGGATTTGTAGAGGTGCCAGAGCTCCAAGCTTAAATTGAGAGATAATTTTTTTGAGAGGCATGCTTTTCCCGTCAACGAAAATGACCGAGTAATTCCCAACACTTTCCATGCTAGATATATCATAGGCGGTTCCCAAACATAAAATAAAGTTTATTGCTTTTTCCACCATACTTTCACACTCCATGGTTAGCCATATCCACGGGTTCCGTCCAGACCAACACTTTCCAAGGAATTTATTATTTGACAACATAAAGTAAATTTATTTTTCATTTCGGGACTGGGCATCCCTATTACCGCCATACTCTCGTGCAATGACAAGTGAATAAACACTCATATTGAGAATAACACATCTAGCATGGAAAATATTGGCCACCTCCTGCAGCTTCATGAGCGGTACGAACACACAAAAAGGAAATTCGTTTTGAAAATTAGTGTTGGCACATAAAAATTTGCTTAGAACGGCACGGAAATACCGCATATAGGTAGGTATGGTGGACTCATATGGCAAAACTAGGTTTAAAGATTTTGGATTCACAAGTAGTATTTCTACTTAGTACAAGTGGAGGCTAGCAAAAAGATTGAGAAGCAACCAACCAAGAAATGAAAATTCACATAAGCGAGCATTGAGCATAACTAACACCGAATAATGCACCACAAGTAGGATGTAATTTCATTGCATAACTATTGGCTTTCGTGCTTGCATAGGGAATCGCAAACCTTAACAACAATATTCTTACTAAAGCAAATTACTCACCAACATGGCTCATATATTACTATCATCATATCTTAAAATTATTACAAAGAACCAAGTTTATTTTGTCCAATGATCTTCATGAAAGTTTTTATTATACCCCCCTTGAATATCTATCACTTTGGGACCAATTACATATATTGCAATTGCTTTGGAAAACTCAAATAAATTTAAGTGAAGAAAATGAGCATAAAAATTTCATTTCTCAAAATAATATAAGTGAAGCATGAGAGAATTTCTTCAAAAAGTTTACTAACTCGCAAATTAATCTAAGTGAAGCATGACTATTTCTTCAAACATATTATAACACACCATGCTCAAAAAGATATAAGTGAAGCATTAGAGCAATTCCATAGCTCAAAGAATTTAAGTGAAGCATATAGAGCAATTCTAACAAATCATAGCATAATTTGGCTCTCTCAAATAGGTGTGTCCAGCAAGTATACTTGTGACAAACTAAAAATAAAAACAAGCAAAGACTCATATAATACACAACGCTCCAAGCAAAACTCATGATATGTGACGAATAAAAATATAGCTCCAAGTAAAATACCGATGGTTGTTAGAAGAAAGAAGGGATGCCTTCCGGGGCATCCCCATGCTTAGTTGCTTGGTTCTCCTTGAATATTAACTTGGGGCGCCATGGGGCATCCCCAATCTTAGGCTCTTGACACAGCTTATTCCTTCATCCATCGTGATCTCACCCAAAACTTGAAAACTTCAATCACACAAAACTTAACAAAACCTTCGTGAGATCCGTTAGTATAAGAAAACCAATCTTTACTTTAAGTATTGTTGCAAACCCATTCAAATTTTGTTATTGCATTATATCTACTGTATTCTAACTTTACCATGGCTTATACCCCCCGATACAATCCATAGATTCATCAAAATAAGAACACAATGCAAAGAAAACAAAATCTGTCAAAAACAGAACAGTCTGTAAAGATGCGAATTGTTCTCATACTTCTGTAACTCCAAAAATTCTGAACACTTAGGACAACATAGGAAATTTGTATATCAATCTTGTGTAACAAATTCAGAATTTTCCGTCGCTTCTGTGAATTTAAACAATTTTGTTACTGGACACAAAAGATTCTGTTTTTCAACAGGATCAAATCAACTATCACCAAAGCTATCCCAAAGGCTTTACTTGGCACAAACACTAATTAAAACATAAAAAACACAATCATAACAGAGGCATAATTTTGCAAACACTCAAGAACATAAAGGAAAAGGCAAAAATAAACTTTATTCATTGGGTTGCCTCCCAACTAGCGCTATCATTTTATGCCCCTAGCTAGGCATTGATAATTTTGATGATGCTCGCATGAAAGACAAGAATTGAAACACAAATAGAGCATCATAATACATGTGACAAACACATTTAAATCTAACATACTTCTGATGCATAGGGATTTTATAAGCAAACAAATTATCAAGACAAGAAATATATAGCATATGCAAGGAAAAAGAAAGAAACAATAGCAATCTCAACATAACGAGAGGTAAATTAGTAACATGAAAATTTCTACAACCATATTTTCCTCTCTCATAATAATTACATGTCAGATCAAATTCAACAATATAACTATCATATAAAATTTTCTCTTCATGATCCACATGCATAAAAGTTTTATAATCTTCCAAGATAGTGGGATTAACATAAACTAAAGTCATGACCTCTCCAAACCCACTTTTATCAAAAAAATTGTAAGATTGAACACTCTCCAAATATCTAGGATTATTTTTACCTAAAGTTGACGCTCTTCCAAACCCACTTTCAATATTATTATCAATATCATATTCATCATGAGGCTTAAATAAATTTTCAAGATCATAAGAAGAATCACCCCAATCATGATCATTGCAATAAGTAGTGGACATAGCAAAATTAGAATCCCCAAGCTTGGGGTTTTGCATAATATTAGCACAATTGATATTAATAGAATTTATAGTAAAATCATTACAATCATGCTTTTCATTCAAGGAGCTATCATGAATCACTTCATAAATTTCTTCATCACAATTTTCAGATTCATGAATCTCAAGCAAAACTTCATAAAGATAATCTAGTGCACTCAACTCACTAGCAATTGCTTCATCATGATGGGATCTTTTAAAAAGATTAGCAAGTGGATGGGGATCCATATCAATAGATTTTTAGCAAGCGAAGATGCAAGCATATAGAAGGCACATGGCAACACAACCAAAGAAAATATCAAACAAGAAAAAGGCAAACGAAAAGAAGGCAAATAAAATGGCAAATATTATGAAGTGGGGGAGATGAAAACGAGAGGCAAATGGCAAATAATGTAAATTGCGAGATGAGATTTGTGATTAGGAATCTGATAGATGTTGATGATGTCTCCCCGGCAACGGCGCCAGAAATTAGCAAGTTGACAGGAGACTATCTTACCTTGATCTTCCCCGGCAACGACGCCAGAAATTCCTTTTGATGCGGCTTGAAACTGCGTTGGTAATTCCCCAAAGAGGAAGGGATGATGCAGTACAACTACGGTAGGTATTTCTCTCAGTTATGAAACCAAGGTATCAATCCAGTAGGAGAACCAAGAAACACTATGTAAACGGTACATGCACACAAAGAACAAATCCTCACAACCCAACGCGTAAGTGGGGTTGTCAATCCCCCCTCGGTAAAAAGATAGATTGGTTTGTATGTGTTTGGATAAATAGATCTGAGTAAAACACGAAATAAAAGATGCAAATAAAAAGTGCAGCAAAGTATTTTTGGGTTTTTGGAATAATAGATCCGAAAACAAATGGAATGAAAAATAGATCGGAAAGCAATATGATAAAAGATAGAACCGGGGCCGTAGATTTCACTAGTGGCTTCTCTCGAGAAAATAGCACATGGTGGGTAAACAAATTTCTGTTGGGTAATTTATAGAAGATCGAATAATTATGACGATATCCAAGGCAGTGATCAATATATAGGAATCACGTCCAAGATTAGTAGACGGACTCCTGCCTGCATCTACTACTATTACTCCACACATCGACCGCTATCCAGCATGCATCTAGTGTATTAAGATCATGGAGAAATGGAGTAATGCAATAAGAATGATGACATGATGTAGACAAGATCTACTCATGTAGGAATATGCCCAATCTTGTTATCCTTAATAGCAATGATACATGCGTGCCTCGTTGCCCCTTCTGTCACTGGGAGAGGACACCGCAAGATCGAACCCATCACAAAGCACCTCTTCCCATGGCAAGAAAAATTGATCTAGTTGGCCTAACTAAACCAAAGATTCGAAGAAGAAATACGAGGCTATAAATAATCATACACTACAGGAATCAGCTGATTTGCCGTCTGCCAATGCAGACGGCAAAGGGCCAGACAGCTGACGGCAAAGGTCTTTGCCGTCAGCCGTGGACGGCAAACAGCTCCGGCATTGTAAGTTACGGTAAACAGGTGTTTTGCCGTTTGTTTTCGCGCAGCGGATGACAAAGACGTTTGCCGTCAGCTTTCCTAGGCAGGCAGACGGCAAAGAACGTGGATGGCAAAGAATTGCTGTTAGCCCCGTTAGGTGGCTAACGGCAGACTTTGCCGTCTGCCTGCTGACGGCAAACAACCAAAGCCCTTTGCCGTCTGCCATAAGACGTCTGCTCAGTCTTTGCCGTCAGTCAAAATGTGCTCTTTGCCGTCAATCGGACTAAAGTACAGACGGCAAAGAAACTTTTTATTTAAATTTTTTTTGCTTCACACACAACACGGACTGCAAGATCTGTGAACGGTACACTGTGCACGCATCAGCTAACAAAAAAACTAATTGCCTCCTGATGTCGGAGCAGAGCATCTTCCCCAACAGCCGTAGTCGATCCAAATCGGACCAAGGCCGAGCTCGACGGAGCAGAGCTGCTCGCCGCCCGCGCCAAGAGGGGCCCACCGCGCGTAGTCATCGTCGACGGTCGGCGGCTCCCTGCTGTTGTTTGGTAGCCATGCCGGAGGGAGGAGCCGCCGAAGAGAGTGGGGGCGGAGCTTCATGCGGCGCTGGCGAGTTGGCGGAGCTTCATGCGGCGACGATGGCAGAGCTGCACGCAGGCGAGGGCCGCGGCGCCGGATGGACGGACAAGGGGTGCGGAGTCCGGCAGCTCGGGGACGGGCGGGCGCGGCGACGGACAGACGACGAGGGGCGCGGAGTTTGGCCGCTCGGGTGCGCTGGACGAGCGGGCAGGCGGGTTCTGGCGAGCGGCTGCTCGGGGGCGCCGGACGGGCGCTCGGGCAGGCACAGGCCAGCGGCGCGCGGCAGCTCGGGGTCACCGGACGGGCGGGCGGGCGCTGGCTAGCGGCGCGTGGCTGCTCGAGGGCGCCGGACGGGCATGCGGGCGAGCGCTGGCCAACGGCGCACGGCAGCTCGGGTCACCGGACGGGCGGGCAGGCACTGGCCGGCGGCGGGCGGCTGCTCGGGGGAGCAGAGAGGAGGGTGCTGCCCGCCGGCGTGCTTCTGCTCGGGAGAAGGAGAGAGAGGAGGGAGTTCGGGGGAGAAGGAGAGGAGACAGGCGCGTGGGGGTGGGGGCGGGTCGTGGGGGCATGTGCGTGGTGTGCTCGTGGGTGGGTGGGGGCGTGCGTGTGTCTGACCGCCGCAGTGGGTGCGGATGTGCGTTTTAGATCTTGCCACGTCAGCGATCCGCATGATCGATCCGCGTGGTGTGTTTTCTCTTTGCCGTCTGCCTTTGGACCTTTGCCGTCTGCTGGCAGACGGCAAAGAGGGGGTGGGGTCGGGGGGACACGGCCGTTAGTTAGGCAACTTTTTGTCGTCCGCTAGCGGACGACAAAGAGAACAAAAGCTGACGGCAAATATTTGGTGGACGACATCCATTCGGCCTAGCCAGCTCCCCGTCCAGTGGGACCCAGCAGGTCTCTTTGCCGTTTGCCTTTGGACCTTTGCCATCTGCTGGCAGGCGGCAAATAATGAACTGAAGGCAAAGTATATCTTTGCCATCAGCCAGTTCTTTGCCGTCTGCTTTTCGCAAGCGGACGACAAATACCTTCTTTGTCGTCCGCTAGCAGACGGCAAAGAACTGGCAGATGGCAAATTCTCTGATTCCTGTAGTGATCCATATAAGAGATCAAAGAAAAATCAAATAATATTCATGGATATAGATCTGATCATAAACTCAAAGTTCATCGGATCCCAACAAACACACCGCAAAAAGGTTTACATCAAATAGATTTCCAAGAGATCATTGTATTGACAAGCAAAAAGAGAGAAGAAGCCATCTAACTACTGCCAACGGACCCTTAGGTCTATGGTGGACTACTCACGCATCATCGGAGAGGCACCAATGAGGATGATAAACCCCTCCGTGATGGTGTTAGATTGGATTTCGTGGTTCTGGAACTTGCGGTGACTGGAATTGTGTTTCGTCGACTCCCCTAGGGTTTCTGGAATATTTGGGAATTTATAGGGCCAAGAGGCGGTGCAGGAGACCCTCGTGGGCCCCACAACCCACCAGGGCGTCCTGGTGTCTTGTGGTCCCCACGGGCATCCTCCCAGGTACTTTCTTGGCCCCCAAGTTGTCTTCTGGTCCAAAAAAATCTCCAAAAAGTTTCGCTGCGTGTGGACTCCGTTTGGTACTGATATTCTGCGAAGTAAAAAACAAGCAAAAAACAGCAACTGGCATTGGGCACTATGTCAATAGGTTAGTACCAAAAAATGATATAAAGTTGCTATAAAATGGTTGTAAAACACCCAAGAATGATAATATAACAGCATGGAACAATAAAAAATTATAGATACGATGGAGACGTATCAGCATCCCCAAGCTTAATTCCTACTCGTCCTCGAGTAGGTAAATGATAAAAACGGAACTTTTGATGTGGAATGCTGTCTAACATGTTCATCACATATTCTTTTCTTTTGTAGCATGGACATTTGGACTTTTATATGATTCAAAGCAATAGTCTATATTTGACATGATAACTTCAATACTCAAGCATATCAATAAGCAACCATGTCTTTCAAAATTTCAACACTAAAGAAAGTTATCCCTAGCCCATCATGCTCAATCATTGATCTATTCATGAAACACACTGGAATATTAGCTACATCCAATGCACAAGTATGATCATAGTGCTCCCTAGTTGGTGCTTTATAAGAGAAGATGAAGACTCAAATAAAAAAAATTACATAAAGTAAATAGATAGGCCCTTCGCAGAGGGAAGTAGGGATTTGTAGAGGTGCCAGAGCTCAAAGATTAAATTGAGAGATATTTTTTTTTGAGGGGCATGCTTTTCCTGTCTACGAAAATGACCGAATAATTCCCAACACTTTCCATGCTAGATATATCATAGGCGGTTCCCAAACATAAAATAAAGTTTATTACTTTTTTCACCATACTTTCACACTCCATGGCTGGCCGTATCCATGAGTACCGTCCATACCAACACTTTCCAAGGAATTTATTATTTGACAACATAAAGTAAATTTCTTTTTCATTCACCAGTGGAAAAATGGCTAGCCACAACTTTAATTGGTGGCGCCCCATTTTCAATCCACGCCACCACTATTTTTTTTAAATAGTGGTGGCGTTGGCGTATTTGGTATGTCGGCACTATGTCATTACTAGTGGCGTGTCGCCTAAAACCGACGCCACTACTATTTGGGATCCAGCAGCCTACCCGGTCGGAAGTTAGTGGTGGCGTGTAAAATTTTGTCACGCCACCAGTAATTGACATACTGATGACATGTGACTTTTTTCCACGCCACCAGTAATAAGACATGTATATACAAAAAATAAAAAACTATCAAAAAATACTCATGGCGTGGGGATTAGAAGGTACATCACAGGTGTTTTTGCTCGTGCCACGCCATCAATATTAATACCCAAAACATCACGTACAAGGCCCAGCCCAGTCAGCTAAAGCCCATCTCTTTTTTTCCTCACTATTTTTTTCTCCTCTCTCACTAGTAAAAAAATTCGCTTTCCCATCTCTCTCTCGAACCCTATCTGTACACAAAATCCTCAATTCGCGGCCGCCCACGGTCACACCGGTGCACTGCCTCCTCCAACCTCGGATCTCCACTGCTCCCGTCTTGCATCGCCCTACGACGGATCCGGCGAGATCCGGCCGCACCCGTCTCCACCGCCCCCATACGGCGACCCACACGGTGGTGATGGCTCACCCAAGGCATTCGGCGGGCGAGGTCCTCCTTCGCCGGCAGGTGAGCAGCTTCTGTATGTTCTCCAGCGTCCTCAGGGCCGGTCCTCAGCATGTGCAACCGGTGCATGCGCATAGGCCCCCCAAATGTCAAGGGCCCAACATGCGCCGAGGTGTGTGTATCAAGTACTGGGAATTAATTTATAGAATAATCATGTAGCTAGCTAGCAGCCCACTAATATACAGTACAAGGCAGTCCAAGCTGAAGCACTCGTACTGATTTGCAGCCCAACATGCTTGTTTTTAGTTCTCTAGCTCTGCAGTGCAGATTTTACAGAATTAATATTTCCATAGCATATTACATTTGCTAACAAAGAATAGCTAATTGGCAGTTGGAGCCTCTAGGAATTACTACATGACTGCACATTTGTATTGTTATTATGCAAAGCATAATCCGTCCATGCAGAATCCATGCCCTGCTTAGCCTCAAGACCAAATGGACATTTGTATAGTTATTATAGCAAAGCTGGGACCATCTTCATCCATATCTGAAGAGAGCACTAGATCGCGATACTCCACATTTCCGGCACTGCTCCATTTAAACACTAGATCACGGCACTACACATTTCCGGCAGTATCATTTCACAAAATCATAGTTGTAGTGAGAAGAATAATCGACAAAGTTGCTCCATTTAATCAAAGGTCACGTCCCTTGTGAACACAGCGGTGGTTAATTGGCACATGCCAATAAATATGCTAAGTGCGATTATAGCCGACCATTAGTCTACTAGTTAAACACATGCACCGGCTAGTTACAACCACATGATATAACTAGTAATTGATACAGTTTTTTGCTTACACATCGAACGGTTGCATCTTCTCTCAATCTGTTTCTAGAAAGTTCTCTCAATACCTTAATTGAATGGTTATTGATCATTTTTAATTAGCCAAGCAGAAAACACAAAATATCATAACGAAGGACTACCACAACAAAGTTACAGCATCGATTCATGCCCTTATTTATTTGCTTTGTTCTTATAATTTTGTTTTCTGAAACTTTTTGTTTTGTCAAGATGTGTTCGTCGAAAAGAATAGTGTGCTAGCTAGTAGTCGTTTAGTGAGAATTTGTTTAGGTCAATGAAAACCATCAGCCGCCTCTGCAAGGATTGCTACCTTGTGAAGGAAGACAATTTGTATGACCCTTGCTTTTGGCATCGCATCTAGAGCTCCTGTTGGGCAACAAAGAAGTTGTCGTCATGTTAAATCTTCATAGTGAGGAAGATGCGGATTATGTAAGTTGATTGTGTTGTCGTGAAGGCCTTCATAGTAGCACAAACCAGTTTTATTAGGGCAATAATGCTCTTGGAGATAATTATGGTTGTTGGTGAAAAGAGCAGATGTTGTATTTGTAAGTAGGAAGAAAAAAATGCTCTGAGAAGCCAACACAATGCCAAATGGAGCATTAACCAACCCATGTGTGTCTTTTACGAACATCTGGATACAATATACAGTGTGATATTCAATTTTTATTGTTCGTAGGCATGTTACGCAAAATGCTTATATTAAGTTGACTGAATGTTCAAAATACTTAGGTTCTGCTCCTCTATAATCTTGTTGCAACCTTGAGCCTGTTGAAGGCTACATTGTTCTTGCCTTGCATTTGTTTTCCAAGTCAGGTATTCAAATATGCAGTCAGAGGTACCCTTATAGACTTTTAGACGAACAACCTCTATTTTAACTCAACTTGTAAATACTTGAAGTTGTTAGGATACATAAGTTGCTGTAGTAGGACATCTTGTTCTTTACGTCTACTTCTTGCCTTGTACTTCTTTTCAACTAGCTAATTAATATATTTTTTGTAGAGCCTGAAATCAGTAGGAGTGCGGTTCCCTGGATGTGACAAGAAGAGCTTGGTCCCCAAGGACGTACACATCCTCATGGAGCGCATCCAGGTGAATCTATTACGATCCTTTGGCCCCTTTCTCTGGCATTCTATTGTGTTTCTACTGTACTTGTTCTAGTACGAGCGCCAGTATGATTGACGATGCACACACATTTTCAGAAGTGTGTAGGAATTAATTAAATTCAGCTAAATCACCTTTTTTGTAGTGTAAATGTTCTAATAGATGCTTTTTGCAAAATGTTCATTTAGTTTATAATTATTAGTTGTCGTTCAGTGTATACTTGTGATAGTATTATCAAAGCGTGAGAAAAAAAATTCATGTACAAATAAAGTTATAGGCCTGTCATAAATTGTATGCACTTTGCAAAATGACTGGAGCAAAAAATTGAGCTAACAATCATTTTGTTTTACTGAAATAACTTCCTAGAGTAGTGTCACAACAGATCGAATTGTCAATGTGATCTCTAAGTAGTTCATTCTTCTACTGCTTGAGCTAACTTATTCATGTGTATTTTTTTGTATGTAAAGTAGTTCATGAGGCATGGGGCTGCGGCAGCGACGACGATGCCGACAACAACATGGGGCTTTTAACTTGGTGATTTCTCATGCTTTGGAACAACGATGACATCCACAAGGAGCTCGGAAGAGGAGTAGCGGCGGCAAGTAGAGGCACCGCCGGTGACGAGCGGTGCTACCGTTTTTTCTTACATTTCAAACTGTACAAAATACGCTAGTGGATGAACCATATGTATGTATTTGAATATATGTATGAATGTACAAATATTTGGATGCATGGATGAATTGTATAATTTTTGGTTAAATCAATAATACTTAGTGCTGGCGTTGGAGGCTATGCTCACGTTGGTAGTACAAAGTATAGAGTGGTGATGTGAGTGAGTATTGCCACGCCATTGCTATTTTACATAGTGGTGGCGTGAGTGAACAGTGCCATACCACCAATATGTAAAATACCAATGGCGTGAGACCTGACGCCATCGGTATTTTTTAACAGTGGCGCCATATTGGTGGCGTCGACCCCCTACGCCAGCAAAGTGATTTTTGACACGCCGGCGCTAGCGTTTTCTGCACTAGTGATTTTGGGACTGGGCATCCCTATTACCACCATACTCTTGTGCAATGACAAATGAATAAATACTCATCTTGAGAATAAAACATATAGCATGGAAAATATTGGCCACCCCCTACCGCTTCATGAGCGGTACAGGCACACAAAAAGGAAATTCATTTTGAAAATTAGAGTTGGCACATACAAATTTGTTTAGAACGGCACGGAAATACCACATATAGGTAGGTATGGTGGACTCATATGGCAAAACTGGGTTTAAAGATTTTGGATGCACAAGTAGTATTTCTACTTAGTACAAGTGGAGGCTAGCAAAAAGATTGAGAAGCAACCAACCAAGAAACAAAAATTCACATAAGCGAGCATTGAGCATAACTAACACCGACTAATGCACCACAAGTAGGATGTAATTTCATTGCATAACTAATGACTTTCGTGCTTGCATAGGGAATCACAAATCTTAACACCAATATACTTACTAAAGCATAATTACTCACCAAAATGGCTCATATATTACTATCATCATATCTCAAAGTTATTACAAAGAACCAAGTTTATTTTGTCCAATGATCTTGATGAAAGTTTTTTTATATCCCTCTTGAATATCTATCACCTTGGGACCAATTCCATATATTGCAATTGCTTTTGACAAGCTCAAATAAATTTAAGTGAAGAACATGAGCATAAAAATTTCATCTCTCAAACTAATATAAGTGAGCCATGAGAGAATTTCTTCAAAAAATTTACTAGCTCTCAAATTAATCTAAGTGAAGCATGAGAGTATTTCTTCAAAAATATTAAAGCACACCATGCTCAAAAAGATATAAGTGAAACACTAGAGCAATTCCATAGCTCAAAGAATTTAAGTGAAGCATATAGAGCAATTCTAACAAATCATAGCATAATTTGGCTCTCTCAAATAGGTGTGTCTAGCAAGGATACTTGTGACAAACTAAAAATCAAAACAAGCAAAGACTCATATAATACACGACGCTCCAAGAAAACTCATGATATGTGACGAATAAAAATATAGCTCCAAGTAAAATACCAATGGTCGTTAGAAGAAAGAGGGGATGCCTTCCAGGGCATCCCCAAGGTTAGTTGCTTGGTTCTCCTTGAATATTAACTTGGGGTGCCATGGGGCATCCCCAAGCTTAGGCTCTTGACACTCCTTATTCCTTCATCCATCGCGATCTCACCCAAAACTTGAAATCTTCAATCACACAAAACTTAACAAAACCTTCGTGAGATCTGTTAGTATAAGAAAACCAATCTTTACTTTAAGTACTGTTGCAAACCCATTCAAATTTTGTTATTGCATTATATATACTGTATTCTAACTTTACCATGGCTTATACCCCCCTGATACAATCGATAGATTCATCAAAATAAGCACATAATGCAAAGAAAACAGAATCTGTCAAAAACAGAATAATCTATAAAGATGTGAATTGTTCTCATACTTTTGTAACTCCAAAAATTCTGAACACTTAGGACAACAGAGGCAATTTGTATATCAATCTTGTGTAACAAATTCAGAATTTTTTGTCGCTTCTGTGAATTTAAACAATTCTGTTGTTGGACAGAAAAGTTTTTGTTTTTCAACAGGATCAAATCAACTATCACCAAAGCTATCCCAAAGGCTTTACTTGGCACAAACACTAATTAAAACATAAAAAATACAATCATAACAGAGGCATAATTGTGCAAATACTCAAGAACATAAAGAAAAAGGCAAAAATAAATTTTATTCATTGGGTTGCCTCCCAACAAGCGCTATCATTTTATGCCCCTAGCTAGGCATTGATAATTTTGATGATGCTCGCATGAAAGACAACAATTGAAACACAAATAGAGCATCATAATACATGTGACAAACACATTTAAGTCTAACATACTTCCGATGCATAGGGATTTTATAAGCAAACAAATTATCAAGACAAGAAATATATAGCATATGCAAGGAAGAAGAAAGAACCAATAGAAATCTCAACATAACAAGAGGTAAATTAGTAACATGAAAATTTCTACAACCATATTTTCCACTCTCATAATAATTACATGTAGGATCAAATTCAAAACTATAGCTATCATATAAAATTTTCTCTTCATGATCCACATGCATAAAAGTTTTGTAATCTTCCGAGATAGTGGGATTAACATCAACTAAAGTCATGACCTCTCCAAACCCACTTTTATCAAAATTTTCGTAATATTGAACACTCTCCAAATATGTGGGATTATTTTTACCTAAAGTTGACACTCTTCCAAATAGACTTTCAATATTATTGCAAATATTATTATCAATATCATATTCATCATGAGGCTTAATAAATTTTCAAGATCATAAGAAGAATCACCCCAATCATGATCATTGCAATAAGTAGTGGACATAGCAAAATTAGCATCCCCAAGCTTGGGGTTTTGCATAATATTAGCACAATTGACATTAATAGAATTTATAGTAAAATCATTACAATCATGCTTTTCATTCAAGGAGCTATCATGAATCACTTCATAAATTTCTTCATCACAATTTTCAGATTCACGATTCTCAAGCAAAACTTCATGAAGATAATCTTGTGCACTCAACTCACTAGCAATTGGTTCATCATGATTGGATCTTTTAAAAAGATTAGCAAGTGGATGGGGATCCATATCAATAGATTTTTAGCAAGCGAAGATGCGAGAATATAGAAGGCACATGGCAACAGAACCAAAGAAAAGATCAAACAAGAAAAAGGCAAACGAAAAGAAGGCGAATAAAACGTCAAATATTGTGAAGTGGGGGAGATGAAAATGAGAGGCAAATGGCAAATAATGTAAATTGCAAGGAGATGAGATTTGTGATTAGGAACATGATAGATGTTGATGATGTCTCCCTGGCAACGGCGCCAGAAATTAGCTAGTTGATGGGAGACTATCTTGAATAGATCCTCCCCGGCAACAGCGCCAGAAATTCCTTTTGATGCGGCTTGAAACTGCGTCAGTAATTCCCCAAAGAGGAAGGGATGATGCAGTACAGCTACGGTAGGTATTTTCCTCAGTTATGAAACCAAGGTATCAATCCAGTAGGAGAACCAAGCAACACTATGTAAACGGTACCTGCACATAAAGAACAAATCCTCACAACCCAACGCGTAAGAGGGGTGTCAATCCCTCCTTTTTAAAAGGATAGATTGGTTTGTATGTGTTTGGATAAATAGATCTAAATAAAACACGAAATAAAAGATGCAAATAAAAAGTGCAGCAAAGTATTTTTGGGTTTTTGGAATAATAGATATGAAAACAAATGCGATGAAAAATAGATCGAAAAGCAATATGATAAAAGATAGACCCGGGGGCAGTAGATTTCACTAGTGGCTTCTCTCGAGAAAATAGCACATGGTGGGTAAACAAATTACTGTTGGGCAATTGATAGAAGATCGAATAATTATGACGATATCCAAGCCAATGATCAATATATAGGCATCACGTCCAATATTAGTAATCCGACTCCTGCCTGCATCTATTACTATTACTCCACACATCGACCGCTATCCAGCATGCATCTATTGTATTAAGTTCATGGAGAAACGGAGTAATGCAATAAGAACGATGACATGATGTAGAAAAGATCTATTCATGTAGGAATAGGCCCCATCTTGTTATCCTTAATAGCAATGATACATGCGTGCCTCGCTGCCCCTTCTGTCACTGGGAGAGGACACCGCAAGATTGAACCCATCGCAAAGCACCTCATCCCATGGCAAGAAAAATCTATCTAGTTGGCCTAACTAAACCAAATATTCGAAGAAGAAATACGAGGCAATAAATAATCATGCATATAAGAGATCAAAGAAAACTCAAATAATATTCATGGATATAGATCTGATCACAAACTCAAAGTTCATCGGATCCCAACAAACACACCACAAAAAGGTTTACATCAAATAGATCTCCAAGAGACCATTGTATTGAGAAGCAAAAAAAAAGAGAATAAGCCATCTAGCTACTCCATACGTACCCTTAGGTCTATGGTGGACTACTCACGCATCATCGGAGAGGCACCAATGAGGATGATGAACCCCTCCATGATGGTGTTAGATTGGATCTCGTGGTTCTGGAACTTGCGGCGGCTGGAATTGTGTTTCGTCGACTCCCCTAGGGTTGTTGGAATATTTGAGAATTTATAGGGTGAAGAGGCGGTGCAGGAGACCCCCGTGGGCCCCACAACCCACCAGGGCGCGCCTGGGCTCCTAGGAGCGCCCTGCTGTCTTGTGGTCCCCACGGGCCTCCTCCCAGGTACTTTCTTGGCTCACAAGGTGTCTTCTGGTCCAAAAAATATCTCCAAAAAGTTTCGCTGCGTTTGGACTCTGTTTGATACTGATATTCTGTGAAGTAAAAAAACAAGCAAAAACAACAACTGGCACTGGGCACTATGTCAATAGGTTAGTCCCAAAAAATTATATAAAGTTGCTATAAAATGATTTTAAAAGGTCCAAGAATGATAATATAACAGCATGGAACAATAAAAAATTATAGATACGTTGGAGACCTATCAGTCCCATGTGAGGAAGGGATGATGGAGGCTATGATTCCCCCACAAGTCGGGATGAGACTCCGGACTTAAAAATGAAAAAGAGGCCAAAGAGCCCAAAATAAAAAAAAGAGGCCGAAGAGCCCAAACAAAAAAAGGAAAAAAATGAGAGAAAAAGAGAGAAGGAACAATGTTACTATCCTTTTTCCACACTTGTGCTACAAAGTAGCACCATGTTCTTCATGATAGAGAGTCTCCTATTTTATCACTTTCATATACTAGTGGGAATTTTTCATTATAGAACTTGGCTTGTATATTCCAATGATGGGCTTCCTCAAATTGCCCTAGGTCTTCATGAGCAAGCAACTTGCATGCACACCCACTTAGTTTTCCTTTTGAGCTTTCATACACTTATAGCTCTAGTGCATCCATTGCATGTCAATCCCTACTCACTTGCATTGATATCAATTGATGGGCATCTCCATAGCCCATTAATTTTCCTAGTTGATGTGAGACTTTCTCCTTTTTGTCTTCTTCTCACAACCTCCACCATACTCTATTCCACCTATAGTGCTATATCCATGGCTCACGCTCATGTATTGCGTGAAAGTTGAAAAAGCTTGAGAACATTAAAAGTATGAAACAATTGCTTGGCTTGTCATCAGGATTGTGCATGATAAAATACTTTATGTGATGAAGATAGAGCATGGCAAGACTATATGATTTTGTAGGGATAACTTTCTTTAGCTATCACTACAAGAAATATCTCAACTTGTGACCTTCTAGCAGTGACCCTAGAAGAAATGGTCGTAAATCTATGACCATTTGAGACCAATTGGTCGTAAGCTATTCAAGGGGCTCGAAACCCTAAACCCTAACGACCATTTTGGGCAGAAAGGTCGTAATTTCATTAGAGAAAATGGTCGTAAAGCAGACAACACTGTCCACTGCCTCATTCCTAGCTGATAACGACCAATATAAATGATCACTACACTTGAGTTCGAATGCATTAGGATGATTAGGCAGCCACCTTAGCAAAGTTCGCTTATGTGTCATTGTTTAGGTGTCATTTTTGCTTACTTGTCGTTCAACAGAGATCACACACTGATAGGTGGGACCCATTTGACAGCAGAAGCACACGCACTGACAAGCGGGACCGAGCGCCAAATTCGTTCGGTAAAAAACTTGCCCGAGCGGGGACTCGAACCCACGACCACTGGGCTGTGGCTGCTTGTTCACTACCACTGGGCTAGAGAGGGATTGCTGCTCATCTACCGGAATGGCTCTGTATATTATATTAAACAGCGGTTGTCTCGTACCAAATCTAAGTCATTGAAAAGTGGGACCTATTCCCAGGATCGAACAGGGCCAACACTTAGCCCAAATTTCTAGGTCTTCCCGGGGTGATGGCGGGGGCAACTGGCGGGGCGGGGGTGGGGGCCGGTAGCGGAAGCAACCGGCAGGGGCGGGCGCGATGACCGGCGGTGGTGGTGCCGAGGCCGCTCGCCTCGCCCACGACAGGAACGGCGAACTCGCCGCTCGCCTCACCCATGACAGGAACGACAACCTCGCCCACGCATGGGGGACTCACCACCGCCGAGCATGGGGAGTCGCCGTTGCCGCAAGCAGACCTCGCCCACGTATGCACCCCTCTCCTCTCCCTCCTCTGCTCTCTGTTGATGTTGATTTGTTAGGAGAATGTCATTGATTTGATGTAGATTTGTAGGAGAATCTCCACACACACACACACACACACACACACACACACACTGATTTGATGTAGATTTGTTGTAAACTTGGAAAAATCTCATTGATGTAGATTTGATGCAAACTTGGAAATGTCATTGATGAATTTGGTAGAAATTGTTAAGAGAATTTCTGTTGATGAAATTGTTAGGAGAATTGCTGTTAATGAAATTGTTAAGAATTGTTTTGGAATTCAGTCAATTGTTAGCGGTGAATTATGTTGTCAACAATCAATAGAACAGAGCTTAAGTTAGACAGATTCATGCCATGAGTAAATAACGTATGCTGTTTTATTTTGTCCACCAAGTTGTTCTTTCCCTGAAACAGGATCCTTCTAAATTCCTGGGGGTTATGAATGGTTTGGTTTGATTTAGCCTTCTCTACAACTTAAATTCATGTCGATTTCAATGTTGGTTTGATTTACAGTTTGGTTTGTTTCAATGTTGTGGTTAGGCAATTAGCATATAATTTTTTTTGGATTTTTAGCTGCCATTACTGCCATCCATTTTCATTAATTAATGTTGATGTACTTAGATTGATTTGCTAAGTTGCAACAATTTGTTGTCTTTGGCAGATGGACAGAAGCTGGATTAGAAAAGGAGTTAGAAGGTTTTCGAAAGAACATATGAAAGGAGTTGATGAATTCATGCAATTGTTCGGGCAAATTTTGCCGAGGATGTTGTCATTCTTTGCCCATGCTGCGAATGCCTCAACCGTTCAAGAATAGCTCAAGGAAGAGTGGAAGATCATCTGCTTCTTAATGGGATGGCCATCACATATGATAGATGGATATATCATGGAGAACCTTTTGACGGACAGCCTAAACATATTGAAGCTGGTACACAGGCCCCTCATATGATGGGTGGTGATGATGCTGGCATTGATTTTATGGAAAAGATTTTGAGAGAGAATGCTGGTTTGGAGGAAGAGTATGGGCTTGAAGATGATAGGATTCCTGACCTATTGAAGGATCTGTACGATGCTGAAGATTGTGGTGATGGACAGAAGTTGATGTGTGCTGAGGTGTTAGAGGAAGCGAAGCGTGCATCTCATGAAGGGGGTAAATTCCAAGATTTACCTTCACCGTGAAGTTACTCCACATCAAGTCTTTCTACCGGATTAGCAATGCTGCTTTCAACGCAATACTCCGCCTTTTGACCTTGCAATTCCCTGATAGCTGTGTTCCTAGGTCTTATGATGAAGCATTGAGCATAATCCGTAGGCTGGGGCTAGGTTATGTTTCAATACATGTGTGCCCAAATAACTGTGTCTTGTTTCGGAAGGATTATGCCAAGCATGACAACTGTCCAGAATGCAATGTCTAGGTGGAAAGATGCTGATGGGAAGAAGTCAATACCGGAGAAGGTACTGAGGCACTTTCCGTTGATACCAAGGCTGCATCAGATGTTTATCTTGAAGAAATCATCGCTAGAGGTACAATGGCAAAAGCCGAAGCGGCAACCTGTGGACAATGAGCTGAGCCATCCAGCGGACGGAGAGGCATGGAAAAATTCCACAGAAACACATGGAGATTTTGCTGCAGATCCAAGGAACATAAAACTCGGCGTTGCCACAGATGGCTTTAATCCGTTTGGGAACATGAGCACGTCTTATAGCATGTGGCCCGTTTTTGTGGTGTCGTACAACCTGCCACCATGGGCATGCATGGATCAGTCAACTTCATGATGTCGTTGCTTATCCCGGGTCCAGAGTCTCCAGGAAAGGATTATGATGTCTTTATGGAGCCCCTCATAGAAGAACTACTCCAGCTCTGGACTGGTGTACTTACATATGATGCCTTGACTCCGAAAGAAAAGTTTAATCTACGTGCTGCAATTATATGGTCCATCCATGATTTCCCGGCACTGCACACTCTGTCTGGGAGGATCACAGTGGGTTATCAGGCCTGTGTCCATTGTGACAAAGAACCTTGCTCGAAGAGAATAAGGAACAAGATCTGCTATATTGGGCACCGCCGCTTTCTTTCCCGAAACCATCGCTGGTGAAGAAGCAAAGATTTTAATGGTGAGACTGAAACCCATGACAAGCCAGCGGAATTCACTAAAGAAGAGCTGGAGCAGCAACTTGAAAAGGTGAAAGATGTGAGACCAGGAAAGCTTGCAAAGAAAAGAAAGCATGAGGAAGGTCAATGTTGGGACTGGAGGTCTTGTTTGTGGGACCTGTCATACTGGGCTGATCTGAAATTAAGGCATAATCTCGATGTAATGCACATTGAGAAAAACATATGTGAGAATCTGCTAGGGACGTTTCTAAACATTGAAGGGAAGACAAAGGACACGGTTAGTTCTAGGCTTGATTTGGAGGAAATGGGCATTAGAGAAGATTTGCATCTACAGCATGATGAAGATGAAGATTCATTTGAAATGCCACGAGCATGGTATACAATGAGTAAAGAACAAAAGCTTGCATTCTGTGAATTCATAAGAGCGGTGAGATTTCCAGATGGTTATGCTGCTAACCTAGCAAAGTGTGTTACTTCTGATGGATTCAAGCTTTCAGTACTGAAAACCCATGATTGTCACATCCTCCTCCAATGGATTTTACCGGCGGGCCTCCAAGGAATCATGGACAAGGATATATATGAAGCGGTTGCTGAGCAGGGAAATTTCTTTAGAGAACTGTGCTGCAAAACACTCAAGTTAACTGTTCTGGAAAGACTTGAAAAAGAAATCCCAATTATTCTTTGCAAGCTCGAGAAGATTTTCCCTCTAGCTTTCTTCACCGTGATGGTCCATTTGGTGGTGCACTTACCAAAAGAGGAAATGCTTAGAGGCCCTATGCAATACGGTTGGATGTACCCAATCGAAAGAAGGCTGCTTATTTGTAAGCGTTATGTGCGAAACGCGGGAAGACCTGAAGGTTCGATTGCTGAAGCATTTTCCGTCGATGAGTGCTTGACATTTTGCTCTAGATACTTTGGTGATGTGGAAACAAGATGGAACCGGCCGGGCAGAAATAGAGAGCGGTCTGATTCGCAAAGTGGCGATGTCTCGGTTTTCAACCATGGTGTGAACTTTCTTGGAGACTCACAATACTTGGAGGCTGGTGATGAGTATGACAAGATGGTTTAGTATGTGCTTAGCAATTGCGCCGAGGTTCTACCATATATCGAGTATGTTATATCTTGTGCACTAGTTATATATTTTTTGCTTGGGTTGGCACCAGCCTAATGTTTTAATTCACATGTTTTGTTGGCATTGCAGGAAATGCAAGGAAGAGTTGAATTAGGAAGAAAGCCGGATCCATGTTGATAAAAGGGTTGTCAAGGGATTTGCTAAATGGTTTAAGAATCATGTGAGATCTTTAGCCACATGTTTTATGTTTTCTGTGTTATCCACCAACTATTAAATACCATTGTTGCTAAATGGTTTATTTGTGCAGATTGGAAAGTTGCATGAGGAGAATAAGGTCAGTGATGATCTATTTTCTTTGGCATGCTTACCGGATAAGCGAGTGAGATTGTACTCAGCATGCATTGCTGACGGTGTCCGGTACCACACCGTTGACCGCGAGGAAAAAAGGAAGACATAGAATAGTGGAATCTTCACTGAGGGGTCACATGATGGTGAGAACATTGACTTCTATGGTCAGCTGAGAAGCATCATAGAGTTGCAGTACAACTCTAGAGGAGGCATCCATCGCTCGGTTGTCTTATTTTGCTGTGACTGGTTTGATCTTGGTAGGAAGAAGAAGAGACGAGTCAAATATGATGGCCACTTATAAAGTAGCACTCTTCCTCCTTTTGTTCATCGCTCTCCTCCACATCTTTTTCATCCAATGAGCTCACAATTTCAGCAATGTCTTCTTCCATAGTTTCTTGCAAAATATTAGTCTCTTGTTGGACAGCGGAGACTTCCTCAATAAATACATCAATATTGGAATTGTATTTATAATTTAAATAGCAATATTTAAGTATAGCAAAACTTTCAGGTCTATAAACAACATCATCATAATCTTCATTCTTTTCAAACAGAGATTCAATTTCATAAGCACCCTTAAAAGCAACAAATTCTTCTATTCATTCTACATCATAGTAATCATATCTTCCATTAGCATAAGAAGCTAAGGTTTCATTATCGTTAAATTTGCATGAAAAGGGATGGTTTGGGGCCTTCATCCTAGAGCAACAAGTATAATCATATCTCAAGCATAGATCCCGAGCATACCAATGCAACATATGAATTTGATCCCATAACAGTTTCCCTTTTTGAGTCAAGCGATAATCCCTAAAGTATTCACGTTGATCCAACGTGTCTCCCATTATCAAGTTGAATGGGGTTTTCTCAGGATTATCAAAGTAGTGTTTAATATTTTTCACATAACATGCATCGAGGGTTTTAGGAGGTTCCCCATCTCCATGAGTAGCAAGTACAACTAATTTTTTTGGTATTTCGTGTTCCATATCCATAACTAGAGATAGAGAACAACTTAGAACAGTAAATAAAAACTACTTAGTGATAAAGCAAACAAGCACACACGAGAATATTCACCCCACACTATTGCTCCCCGGCAATGGTGCCAGAAAAAGGTCTTGATAACCCACAAGTATAGGGGATCATTTGTAGCCTTTTTCGATAAATAAGAGCGTCGAACCCAAGAAGGAGCTAAAGGTAGAATTTATATTCTCTCAAGTTCTATCGACCACCGATACAACTCTACGCACACTTAACGTTTGCTTTACCTAGAACAACAATAAAACAAGAAGTACTTTGCGATAATAAAACTACGAATAAATTGCAAGATAATAAAAGTAGATAGCTTTTGTCACACAAGAAAGTCATTTGTCCCTAGGTGATCGATAACTAAACCGGTAATCATTGTTGCAATTTTATATGAGGGAGAGGCATGAGCTAACATACTTTCCGTACTTGGATCATATGCACTTATGATTGGAACTCCAGCAAGCATCCGCAACTACCAAAGATCATTAAGGTAAAACCCAACCATAGCATTAAGTATCAAGTCCTCTTTATCCCATACGCAACAACCCCCTTACTCGGGTCTGTGCTTCGGTCACTCACGCCACCCACAATAAAAGAATCATGAACGTATTTGCACACCCTACAACGGGGATCCCTCACATTTGCGCAACACGGAGGGCACCGTAGTTCAGCACCAAAATAAAATATACAACTCAAACCAACCACGATCATCAATCAACCCATAGGACAAAACAGATCTACTCAAACATCAGACGATAACCACATATCATTGGGAAATAATATATAGTGTTGAGCACCATGTTTAAGTAGAGAATTGCAATGGGAATATAGAGGTTACACCACTGCATAGAGGGGGAGAAAGTTGGTGTTGACGGTAGCAAGGTTGTTGATGTAGATCGCCATCGATCCTTGCCCCGGCGGCACTCAGGCGCCACCGGGAGAGAGGGGTAGAGAGCCCCCCTCCTTATTCTAAATCGGCCTCCCCCCTAGATGGGAGGAGAGTTCCCCCTTTGGTCCATGTCCTCCATGGCGGCGGAGGGGTGGGAGCCCCTCCGAGATTGGATCTCCCTCTCTGTTCTCTTCTGTTTCGCGTTCCTGTTTTCTGGCCCTTCATCGTTTCTTAAATATCCAGAGATCCGTAATTCCGATTGCGCTGAAATTTTAACATGATTTTTTTTTCTGGATATAAGCTTCCTTGCGCCCTAAGTAGAGTCCCAACCGACTTACGGGGTGCCCATAAGGCACCACCGCGCGCCAGGGGGGAGGCCGCGCCCTAGTGTCTTGTGGAGGCCGTGGGCCTCCGTTTGCGTTGATTCCACCTCCCAAAAATCACATATATTCCAAAACAATTCTTCGTAAATTTTTATCGCATTTGAACTTTGTTTGATATGGATATTCTACGAAACAAAAAACATGCAACAAGCAGGAACTGGCACTGAGCACTGGATCAATATGTTAGTCCCAAAAAATAATATAAAATGTTGCCAAAAGTATATAAAAGTTGTATAATATTGGCATGGAACAATCAAAAATTATAGAGACGATGGAGATGTATCAGAGTCTTTTCAATTGTTTTAATGGAAGAGAAAGCAGAACTCAAGTTACTAAAATTTTCTTCCAATCTATCAATTCGAGCGGGGCTCTCTTCTACCCTTTCATTAACTACGGGTCTTTTCTCTTTTAGTGTTTTAAGAGTATCTCCTACCTCTGACCCAATTCGATTAGCAAGATTATGGATTATTTTATCCAAATTTTCAATATGCTCTTCGGTGAGCATTTTCTTTTCAATAGCATCTAGCCTTTGCATAACATGCTCAAGAGTTAAAATAGTTTCATTGATAATGATAGGTGGCGATCCCACTAAATTTCCCATAGAATTAAAAACATCCAAAGAGGGACATATCAAGAAATTCCCTCCAGTAATAGTGTCAAGCACAAATCTATACGTAGTAATTCCCACATAAAAATTTCAAAGAAGAACGGTAGTAGATTGCTTACGAGTAGATCTATTACGAGCATTGCAAATCCTATACCAAGCATCTCTTAAATTTTCTCCTCCCATTTGTTTAAAATTGAGAACTTCATTCTCAGGGGCGCACGAGGCAAGGGAGGAGCTATCCATAGCGATAAAGTGGGCAAGCAAACAAAGAAGCAAGCAAGGAAACGGCAAACGAAAAATAATTTTGTGTTTTTGCAAAAAAGTTTTAGAAGTGGGGGAGATGAAAATGAGAGGCAAACGGAAAATAAAGTAAATTGCAATGAGATGACAATTTATACGTAGGAACTTGATAGATGTTGATGATGTCTCCCCCGTAACGGCACCAGAAATTCTTCCTGATTGCTTGTATCTGCGTTGGTATTTCCCCGAAGAGGAGAGGACGATGCAGCACAGCAAAGGTAAGTATTTCTCTCAGTTATGAAACCAAGGTTATCAATCTAGTAGGAGAACTAAGCAACACTATGTAAACAACACGTGCACACAAACAACAAAAACTTGCAACCCAACGCATAAGAGGGGTTGTCAATCCCTCCTCGGTATTGAGATAGATTGAATTGTATGAGATTTGATAAATAGATCTATCAAAAACACAAAATAAAGTAAATAAAGGAAAAATGCAGCAAGGTATTTTTGGTTTTATATGATAGGAAAATAGACCCGGGGGCCGTAGTTTTCACTAGAGGCTTCTCTCGAGAAAATAGCAATCGGTGGGTAAACAAATTACTGTTGGGCAATTGATAGAAAAGCGAATAATCATGACGATATCCAAGGCAATGATCATGTATATAGGCATCACATCCAAGATTAGTAGACCGACTCCTGCCTGCATCTACTACTATTACTCCACACATCGACCGCTATCCAGCATGCATCTAGTGTATTAACTTCATGGAAAAATGGAGTAATGCAATAACAACGATGGCATGATGTAGACAAGATCTATTCATGTAGGAATTGACCCCATCTTTTTAACCTTAATAGCAACGATACATGCGTGTCATGTTTCTTTCTGTCACTGAGATTGAGCACTGCAAGATCGAACCCATCACAAAGTACCTCTTCCCGTGGCAAGAAAAATCAATCTAGTTGGCCAAACCAAACAAAAATTTCAGAGAAGAAATACGAGGCTATAACAATCATGCATAAAATACTTCAGCAAAGACTCAAATAATATTCATGGATAGAACTGATCATAAACCCACAATTCATCGGATCCCAACAAACACACCGCAAAAAAAGAGTTACATCAAATAGATCTCCAAGAACATCGAGGAGAACATTGTATTGAAGATCAAAAATAGAGAAGAAGCCATCTAGATACTAGCTACGGACCCGTAGGTCTATGGTAAACTACTCACGCATCATCGGAGGTGCAACAAGGATGATGAAGAACCCCTCCGTGATCGTTGCCCCCTCCGGCGGAGTGCCGGAAAAGGCCTCTAGATTTGATCTCATGGTTCTTGAACTTGCGGCAGCTGGAATTGTTTTTCGTCGACTCCCCTAGGGGTTTTGGGATTTTATAGTATTTATAAAGGTGGAGGTCGGTGAAGAAGCTTCCCGTGGGCTCCACTATCCACCAGGGCGCGCCTGGGGCCTCTGGCGTGCCCTGGTGCCTAGTGGGCCCCACGGGCCTCCTCCCATGTGCTCCTTTGGCTCCCTGGGTGTCTTCTGTCCAGAAAAAAGTCTCAAAAAAGTTTCATGGCATTTGGACTTCGTTTGGTGTTGATATTCTGCAAAGTAAAAAACAAGCAAAAAACAACAACTAGCATTGGGCACTATGTCAATAGGTTAGTCCCAAAAATGATATGAAGTTGCTAGTAAATGAATATAAAACATTCAAGATTGATAATATAACAGCATGAAACAATCAAAAATTATAGATACGTTGGAGACGTATCAGGGCCATGCCAAGATCACGGGAGATTACTTTGATCCAAATCCAACCTATCCGGAGAAGTACTTTCGCCGACGCTTTTGGATGCACACAAGTCTTTTTCTCACCATTGCAAAAGCCGTTGAGAAGTATGTTGATTGGTTCAAGCTTAGAAGGAATGCATGCGGAGAGATAAGTACAAGACCTCTCATGAAGTGCATTGTGGCTGTTCGATTTTTGGCATATGTCTGGGCCGATGCAATTGATGACTGATACATCTCCATCGTATCTACTTTTCTAAACTCTTTTGCCCTTGTTTTGGACTCTAATTTGCATGATTTGAATAGAACTAACCCGGACTAACGCTGTTTTTAGCAGAATTGCCATGGTGTTATTTTTGTGCATAAATCAAACTTCTCGGATTGACATAAAAATTTACGGAGAATTTTTGTGGAATGAATATATAAAAAATACTGGCAGAAAAAGATACCAGAGGGGGCCCACCCAGGAGCCACAAGCTCTGGGGGTGCGCCTACCCCCCAGTGTGTGCCTCCCAGGCTTGTGGGCCACCTGGAGCTCCGGCAACCCTAACTCCCACTCCATATATACCTATTCATGGAGAAAAAAATCAGGGAGAAGGATTCATCTCGTTTTACGATACGGAGCCCCGGCCACCTCCTGTTCTTCATCGGGAGGGTTGATCTGGAGTCCGTTTGGGGCTCTGGAGGGTGGAATCCGTCACCATCATTATCATCAACCTTCCTCCATCACCTATTTCCTGATGCTCACCGCCGGGAGTGAGTAATTCCTTCATAGGCTTGCTGGACGGTGATGGTTTGAATGAGATTTATCATGTAATCGAGTTAGTTTTGTTAGGGCTTGATCCCTAGTATCCACTATGTTCTGAGATAGATGTTGCTATGCTTAATGCTTCTCACTAGGGCCCGAGTGCCATGAATTCAGACCTGAACCTATTATGTTTTCATGAATATATTTGTGTTCTTGATCCTATCTTGCAAGATGTAGATGTTGGGAAATGTTGCATGGAAAACAAAAAAATTTCTACGCACACGCAAGATCTATCCATGGAGATGCATAGCAACGAGGGGGAGAGTGTGTCTACGTACCCTCATAGACCGTAAGCGGAAGCATTTGTTAACGCGGTTGATGTAGTCGAACTTCTTCGCGCTCCAACCGATCGAGTACCGAACGTACGACACCTCCGCTTTCAGCACACGTTCAGGTCGGTGACGTCCGTGCCTTCTTGATCCAGCAAGACGGCGAGGTAGTGGATGAGATCCGGCAGCACGACGGCGTGGTGACGGTGATGGTGATGCTATCTCCGCAGGGCTTTGCCTAAGCAGTACGAAAATATGACCAAGGGTGTAAACGGTGGAGGGGGGCACCGCACACAGCTAAGAGATTTTCATGGTTGTGCTAGACGCCCCCTCCCACATATATATAGGTGGGGGGAGGAGGGAGCAGCCTGGAGGCACCCCCAAGTAGTCCGAATCCTACTTGGGGTCCTTCCCAAGTGGGGCCCCCCTTACCATATTTGTCGGAGGGGGGAAGGAAAGGGGGAAGAGGGAAGGAAGGGGGAGGCCGAATCCCCCCTTTCCTTTTCCCCACTTGGGCGGCTGCCATAGGGGGTGTGCCAGCACCTTGTGGGCTGGTGTCCTCCCCTCTAATGGCCTAATAGGCCCATTACCCTCCCGGGGGTGTCCGGTACCCCCTCCGGTATTCCGATGACTACCCGGTACACTCCGAAACACTTCCGGTGTCCGAATACCATCGTCCTATATATCAGTCTTTACCTATGGACCATTTCGAGACTCCTCGTCATGTCCGTGATCTCATCCGGGAGTCTGAACAACATTCGGTCACCAAATCATATAACTCATATAACACTATATCGTCAATGAATGTTAAGCGTGCGGACCCTACGGGTTCGAGAACTTTGTAGACATGACCGAGACACCCTCTGGTCAATAACCAATAGCGGAACCTGGATGCTCATATTGGCTCCTACATATTCTACGAAGACCTTTATCGGTCGAACCGTTATGACAACATACGTAATTCCCTTTGTCCATCGGTATGTTACTTGCCCGAGATTTGATTGTCGGTATCTCAATACCTAGTTCAATCTCGTTACCGGTGAGTCTCTTTATTCATTCCGTAATACATCATCTCGTAACTAAATCATTAGTCATTTGCTTGCAAGGCTTCTTATGATGTGTATTACCGAGAGGGCCCAGAGATACCTCTCCGATACTCGGAGTGACAAATCCTAATCTCGATCTATGCCAACTCAACAAACACCTTTAGAGATACCTGTAGAGCATCTTTATGATCACCCAATTACGTTGTGACGTTTGATAGCACACAAGGTATTCCTCCGGTATCCGGGAGTTGCATAATCTCATAGTTGAAGGAATATGTATTTGACATGAAGAAAGCAATAGCAATAAACTGAACGATCAATATGCTAAGCTAACGGATGGGTCTTGTCCATCACATCATTCTCCTAATGATGTGATCCCGTTATCACATGACAACACATGTCTATGGTTAGGAAACCTTAACCATCTTTGGTCAACGAGCTAGTCTAGTAGAGTCTTACTAGGGACACGGTATTTGTTTATATATTCACACATGTATTTAAGTTTCCGATCAATACAATTCTAGCATGAATAATAAACCTTTATCATGAATAAGGAAATATAAAATAACAACTTTATTATTGCCTCTAGGGCATATTTCCTTCAGTCTCCCACTTGCATTAGAGTCAATAATCTAGATTACATTGTAATGAATCTAACACCCATGGAGTCTGAGTGCTGATCATGTTTTGCTCGCAAAAGAGGCTTAGTCAACGGGTCTGCTACATTCAGATCCATATGTATTTTGCAAATCTCTAGGTCTCCATCCTTGACTTTTTCACGAATGGAGTTGAAGCGTCTCTTGATGTGTTTGGTTCTCTTGTAAAACCTGGATTCCTTAGCCAAGGCAATTGCTCCAGTGTTGTCACAAAAGATTTTCATTGGACCCGATGCAGTAGGTATTACACCTAGATCGGATATGAACTCCTTCATCCAGACTCCTTCATGCGCTGCTTCCGAAGCAGCTATGTACTCCACTTCACACGTAGATCCCGCCACGACGCTCTACTTGGAACTGCACCAATTGACAGCTCCACCATTCAATATAAATATGTATCCGGTTTGTGACTTAGAGTCATCCGGATCAGTGTCAAAGCTAGCATCGATGTAACCATTTACGATGAGCTCTTCGACACCTCCATAAACGAGAAACATATCCTTGGTCCTTTTCAGGTACTTCAGGATGTTCTTGACCGCTGTCTAGTGATCCACTCCTGGATTACTTTGGTACCTCCCTGCCAAACTTATGGCAAGGCACACATCAGGTCTGGTACACAGCATAGCATACATGATTGAACCTATGGCTGAGGCATATTTCATTTTCTCTCTATCTTCTGCAGTGGTCGGGCTTTGAGTCTGACTCAACTTCACACCTTATAACACAGGCAAGAACCCTTTCTTTGACTGATCCATTTTGAACTTCTTCAAAACTTTGTCAAGGTATGTGCTTTGAGAAAGTGCTATTAAGCGTCTCGGTCTATCCCTATAGATCTTGATGCCCAATATATAAGCAGCTTCACCGAGGTCTTTCATTGAAAAATTCTTATTCAAGTATCCTTTTATGCAATCCAGAAATTCTATATCATTTCCAATCAACAAATATGTCATCCACATATAAGATTAGAAATGCTACAGAGCTCCCACTCACTTTCTTGTAAATACAGGCTTCACCGTAAGTCTGTATAAAACCATATGCTTTGATCATCTCATCAAAGCGTATATTCCAACTCCGAGATGCTTGCACCAGTCCATAGATGGATCGCTGGAGCTTGCACACTTTGTCAGCACCTTTAGGATCGACAAAACCTTCTGGTTGCATCATATACAACTCTTCTTTAAGATATCCATTAAGGAATGCAGTTTTGACTTCAATTTGCCAGATTTCATAATCATAAAATGCGGCAATTGCTAACATGATTCGGACAGACTTAAGCATCGCTACGGGTGAGAAAGTCTCATCGTAGTCAACCCCTTGTACTTGTCAAAAACCTTTCACGACAAGTCGAGCTTTGTAGACTGTAACATTACCATCAATGTTAGTTTTCTTCTTGAAGATCCATTTATTTTCTATGGCTTGTCGATCATCGGGCAAGTCCACCAAAGTCCACACTTTGTTCTCATACATGGATCCTATCTCAGATTTCATGGCCTCAAGCCATTTATCAGAATCTAGGCTCATCATAGCTTCTTCATAGTTCGTAGGTTCTCCATGGTCTAATAACATGACTTCCAGGACAGGATTACAGTACCACTCTGGTGCGGATCGTGCTCTGGTCGACCTACGAAGTTCACTAGTAACTTGATCTGAAGTTTCATGATCATTATCATTTGCTTCCTCTCTAGTTGGTGTAGGCATCACGGGAACATATTTCTCTGATGTGCTACTTTCCAATTCGAGTGAAGGTACAATTACCTCAGCAAGTTCTACTTTCCTCCCACTCACTTCTTTCAAGAGAAACTCCTTCTCTAGAAAGGACCCATTCTTAGCAACAAAGATCTTGCCTTCGGATTTGTGGTAGAAGGTGTACCCAATAGTTTCTTTAGGGTATCCTATGAAGACGCACTTCTCCGATTTAGGTTCGAGCTTATCAGGCTGAAGCCTTTTGACATAAGCATCGCATCCCCAAACTTTAAGAAATGACAGCTTAGGTTTCTTGCCAAACCATAGTTCATACGGTGTTGTCTCAACGGATTTAGATGGTGCCCTATTTAATGTGAATGCGGCTGTCTCTAATGTATAACCCCAAAACGATAGTGGTAAATCGGTAAGAGACATCATAGATCGCACCATATCTAATAAAGTACGATTACGATGTTCGGACACACCATTACGCTGTGGTGTTCCAGGTGGCGTGAGTTGTCAAAACAATTCCACATTATTTTAAATGAAGGCCAAACTCGTAACTCAAATATTCGCCTCCACGATCAGATCGTAGAAACTTTATTTTCTTGTTACGATGATTCTCCACTTCACTCTGAAATTCTTTAAACTTTTCAAATGTCTCAGACTTGTGTTTCATCAAGTAGATATACCCATACCTACAAAAATCATCTGTGAAGGTCATAAAATAACGATACCCGCCGCGTGCTTCAACACTCATCAGGCCGCTTACATCGGTATCTACTATTTCCAATAAGTCATTAGCTCGCTCCATTGTTCCGGAGAATGGAGTTTTAGTCATCTTGCCCATGAGGCATGGTTCGCAAGTATCAAATGATTCATAATCAAGTGATTCCAAAAGTCCATCTACATGGAGTTTCTTCATGCGCTTTACACCAATATGACCTAAATGGTAGTGCCACAAGTATGTTACACTATCATTATCAACTTTGCATCTTTTGGCATCAATATTATGAATATGTGTATCACTATGATCGAGATTCAACAAGAATAGACCACTCATCAAGGGTGCATTACCATAAAAGATATTACTCATATAAATAGAACAACCATTATTCTCTGATTAAAATGAATAACCGTCTCGCAATAAATAAGATCCAAGTATAATGTTCATGCTCAACGTGGGCACCAAATAACAATTATTGAGGTCTAAAACTAATCCCGAAGGAAGATGTAGAGGTAGCGTGCCGACGGCGATCACATCGACCTTGGAACCATTACCGACGCGCATCGTCACCTCGTCCTTAGCCAATCTTCATTTATTCCACAGCTCCTATTTCGAGTTACGAATATGAGCAACCAAACCAGTATCAGATACCCAGGCGCTACTATGAGCATTAGTAAGGTACACATCAATAACATGTATATCAAATATACCTTTGTTCACTTTGCCATCCTTCTTATCCGCCAAGTATTTGGGGCAGTTCCGCTTCTAGTGATCATTCCCTTTGCAGTAGAAGCTCTCAGTTTCAGGCTTGGGTCCAGCTTTGGGCTTCTTCCCGGAAGTGGCAACTTGCTTGCCATTCTTCTTGAAGTTCCCTTTCTTTCCCTTGCCCTTTTTCTTGAAACTAGTGGTCTTGTTAACCATCAAAACTTGAGGCTCCTTTTTGATTTCTACCTCTGCGGCCTTAAGCATTGCGAAGAGCTCAGGAATCATTTTATTCATCCCTTGCATATTATAGTTCATCACAAAGCCTTTGTAGCTTGGTGGCAGTGATTGAAGAACTCTGTCAATAACACTATCAACTAGAAGATGAACTCCCAGCTGAGTCAAGTGGTTATGATACCCAGACATTTTGAGTATGTGTTCACTGACAGAACTATTCTCCTCCATCTTGTAGCTGTAGAACTTGTTGGAGACTTCATATCTCTCAACCCAGGCATTTGCTTGAAATATCAACTTCAACTCTTGGAACATCTCATATGCTCCATGACGTTCAGAACGTCTTTGAAGTCCCGGTTCTAAGCCGTAAAGCATGGCACACTGAACTATAGAGTAGTCATCAGATCGAGCTTGCTAGACGTTCATAACATCTGCATCAGCTCCTGCAGTAGGCCTGTCACCTAGCGGTGCATCAAGGACATAATTCTTCTGTGCAGCAATGAGAATAATCCTCAAGTTACGGACCTAGTCCGTGTAGTTGCTACCATCATCTTTCAACTTAGCTTTCTCTAGGAACACATAAAAATTCAGGCGAACAGTAGCTCGGACCATTGATCTACAACATAAATATGCAAAACTATAAGACTAAGTTCATGATAAATTAAGTTCAATTAATCAAATTACTAATGAACTCCCACTTAAATAAACATCCCTCAAGTTATCTAAGTGATACATGATCCAAATCAACTAACCCATGTCCGATCATCACGTGAGATGGGGTAGTCATCAATGGTGAACATCTTTATGTTGATCATATCTACTATATGACTCTTGTTCGACCTTTCGGTCTCCAGTGTTCCGAGACCATGTCTGTACATGCTAGGCTCGTCAAGTTTAACCCAAGTATTCTGCATGTGCAAAACTGTCATACACCCGTTGTATTTGAACGTAGAGTCTATCACACCCGATCATCACGAGGTGCTTCGAAATGACGAACTTTGGCAATGGTGCATACTCGGGGAGAACACTTTTATCTTGAAATTTAGTGAAGGTATCATCTTACAATGTTACAGCCGTTCTAAGCAAAATAAGATGCATAAAGGATACACATCACATGCAATCATAATATGTGACATGATATGGCCATCATCATCTTGTGCTTTTGATCTCCATCTCCAAAGCATCGTCATGATCTCCATCGTCACCAGCTCGACACCTTGATCTCCATCGTTGCGTCGGGGTCGTCTCGCCAACTATTGCTTCTACAACTATTGCTAACACATAGCGATAAAGTAAAGCAATTACATGGCGATTGCATTTCATACAATAATCAAGAGAGAACCCAAAGGCTCCTGCCAGTTGTTGATGTTACAAAACATGATCATCTCATACAACAACGTATATCACATCACGTCTTGACCATATCACAACATGCCCTGCAAAAACAAGTTAGACGTCCTCTACTTTGTTGTTGCAAGTTTTACGTGGCTTCTACGGGCTTCTAGCAAGAACCGTTCTTACCTACGGCAAAAACCACAACGGTTATTTATCAAGTTTGCTGTTTTAACCTTCTTCAAGGACCGGCCATAGTCAAATTCGATTCAACTAAAGTAGGAGAAACAGACACCCGCCAGTCACCTTTATGCAAAACTAGTTGCATGTCTGTATGTGGAACCGGTCTCACGTACGTGGACATGTAAGGTTGGTCCGGGCCGCTTCATCTTACAATACCGCAGAATCAAAATAAGACATTGGTGGTAAGCAGTATGACTATCACCGCCCATAATTCTTTGTGTTCTACTCGTGCAAATCATCTACGCATACACCTGGCTCATGATGCCACTATTGGGAAACGTTGCATGGAAAAAAATTTCTATGCACACACAAGATCTATCCATGGAGATGCATAGCAACGAGGGGGAGAGTGTGTCTACGTACCCTCATAGACCGTAAGCGGAAGCGTTTGTTAACGCGGTTGATGTAGTCGAACTTCTTCGCGCTCCAACCGATCGAGTACCGAATGTACGACACCTCCGCGTTCAGCACACGTTCAACTCGGTGACGTCCGCGCCTTCTTGATCCAGCAAGATGGCGAGGTATTGGATGAGTTCCGGCAGCACGATGGCGTGGTGACGGTGATGGTGATGCTATCTCCGCAGGGCTTCGCCTAAGCACTACGAAAATATGACCGAGGGTGTAAACGGTGGAGGGGGGGCGTGCACACGACTAAGAGATTGTCATGGTTGTGCTAGGCACCCCCTCCCACATATATATAGGTGGGGGGAGGAGGGAGCAGCTAGGAGGCGCCCCCAAGTAGGCCGAATCCTACTTGGGGTCCTTCCCAAGTGGCGCCCCCCTACCATATTTGTCAGAGGGGGGAAGGAAAGAGGAAGAGGGAAGGAAGGGGGAGGCCGAATCCCCCCATTCCTTTTCCCCACTTGGGCGGCTGCCATAGGGGGTGCGCCAGCCCCTTGTGGGCTGGTGTGCTCCCCTCTAATGGCCCAATAGGCCCATTACCCTCCCGGGGGTGTCCGTTACCCCCTCCGGTATTCCGATGACTACCCGATACACTCCGAAGCACTTCTGGTGTCCGAATACCATCGTCCTATATATCAATCTTTACCTCTCGACCATTTCGAGACTCCTCTTCATGTCCGTGATCTCATCCGGGACTCCGAACAACATTCGGTCACCAAATCATATAACTCATATAACACTATATCGTCAACGAACGTTAAGCGTGCGGACCCTACGGTTTTGAGAACTATGTAGATATGACCGAGACACCTCTATGGTCAATAACCAATAGCGGAACTTGGATGCTCATATTGGCTCCTACATATTCTACGAAGATCTTTATCAGTCGAACTGTTATGACAAAATACGTAATTCCCTTTGTCCATCGGTATGTTACTTGCCCGAGATTCGATCGTCGGTATCTCTATTCCTAGTTCAATCTCGTTACCGGCAAGTCTCTTTACTCGTCCCGTAATACATCATCTCGTAACTAAATCATTAGTCATTTGCTTGCAAGGCTTCTTATGATGTGTATTACCGAGAGGGCCCAGAGATACCTCTCCGATACTCGGAGTGACAAATCCTAATCTGGATCTATGCCAACTCAACAAACACCTTCAGAGATACCTATAGAGCATCTTTATGATCACCCAGTTATGTTGTGACGTTTGATAGCACACAAGGTATTCCTCCAGTATCCGGGAGTTGCATAATCTCATAGTCGAAGGAATATGTATTTGACATGAAGAAAGCAATATAAACTGAACGATTAATATGCTAAGCTAACGGATGTGTCTTGTCCATCACATCATTCTCCTAATGATGTGATCCCGTTATCAAATGACAACACATGTCTATGGTTAGGAAACCTTAACCATCTTTGATCAACGAGCTAGTCTAGTAGAGGCTTACTAGGGACACGGTATTTGTTTATATATTCACACATGTATTTAAGTTTCTGATCAATACAATTCTAGCATGAATAATAAACCTTTATCATGAATAAGGAAATATAAAATAACAACTTTATTATTGCCTCTAGGGCATATTTCCTTCAGTAGACACCTATTACGAGTTATGATCCGCATACCCCAAGGTGACAATAATTGGGATTCTTTCCGGTGATTACCGTAGTTTGAGGAGTTCGTGTATTCACTAAGTGCTAATGCTTTGTTCTGGTTCTCTATTAAAAGGAGGCCTTAATATGCCTTATTTTCTTTATGGACCCCGCTGCCACGGGAGGGTAGGACAAAAGATGTCATGCAAGTTCTTTTCCATAAGCATGCATGACTATATACGGAATACATGCTTACATTACATTGCTGAATTGGAGCTAGTTCTGTGTTGCCCTAGGTTATAACTACTACATGATGAATATTATCCAACACAATTATCCATCGTTAATCCAATGCCTACGAGCTTTTCACATATTGATCTTTGCTAAGTTACTTTTGCCATTTCTGCTGTTACAATCACTACAAAACTACTACTGTTACTATTGCCACTGTTACCGTTACTATCATACTACTTTGCTACTAAATACTTTGCTGCAGATATTAAGTTTTTCAGGTGTGGCTAAATTGACAACTCAACTGCTAATACTCGTGAATATTCTTTGGCTCCCCTTGTGTCGAATCAATAAATTTGGGTTGAATACCCTACCCTCGAAAACTGTTGCGATCCCCTATACTTGTGGGTTATCAATGACTATGGATGCATTGGTGAAGACACAATCTTGGAGGCCATTCGAAGGTTCACTAAAGCAGTGATCGATGTTTTTGGACCAGAGTACTTGAGGGCACCCAAAGAGGAGGGCACCGAGTGGCTAATGGCAAAAAGTGAAGCAAAAGGACGGCCAGGGATGCTAGGATCCCTTGACTGTGTGCATTGGACATGGAAGAATTGTCCTGCAGGGTGAAAAGGTCAGTACAAAGGCCACTGCAACAATCCAATGATCATTCTTGAGGCAGTTGGGACAAAGGATCTTTGTATATGGCATTCATTCTTTGGTTTGTCTGCCCCTCACAATGATGTGAATGTGCTCTAGATCACGACTATTTGCTAGGCTTATTACAGGAGATGCTGCTCCTTGCAACTATACAATTAATGGGCACAACTACACTATGGCTTACTACCTTGCGGATGGCATCTATCCCCCATGGGCCACATTAGTTAAAATAATTCCCCATCCAAAAGGTAATAAAAATATTCACTTTGCCCAACGTCAAGAAGAGGCTAGGAAAGATGTGGAGGGAGCCTTTGGTGTGCTTCAGAAGCGCTTTGCAATTGTTCGTGGCCCTGCCAAGTACTGGAGCTCCATGGTTCTATGGCAAATTATGACTTGTTCCATCATATTGCATAACATGATCATTGAAGATGAGAGAGATATGCCTGAGGACTATGGGTACATCACCAACGAGACTCCGGTTGACCTAGAGTATGATCCAAATAGGACCCAGGCATTTCTTGAAGCGCATCGTAGGATCGAGAACCGACAAGTTCATAATCAGCTCCAAAAAGATCTTGTTGAGCATCACTTGCAACTTCATAGCACTTCCTAGTTGTGCTTTTATTTGGTACATTTGAACCATTTGGTGTGTTTAAATTTGAGTAATTTGATTTGTAAACTTTGAATTCCGTTTGTAAACTGTATTCATGAATATTTTGAACCTTCATATTTATGCTTAGTTTTTATGTGTGTGCTAATATGTAGTTGCAAAGTAAACTAGAATCACATAAATTAGACAAAACAAAATTATACTCCGTTATATTGAGGGGATTGGCTAGTTTCGGCCAAAAGTTTAGTGGAGTAGATATACTCCACTAAGAGCATCTACAGCCGGGCTTGGCAAATTCGACCCCTCAAACGCCCGCGGACGCGCCCGGGCGCGTCGGCGGACAGTGACCGGGCATGCCACAAAAAATGCATTCCACATCCAGATACCTCCAATTAGAAACCTAATCCATTAGAGACAGCCGCATTCACGTTAAATAGGGCACCATCTAAATCCGTTGAGACGACACCGTATGAACTATGGTTTGGCAAGAAACCTAAGCTGTCGTTTCTTAAAGTTTGGGGATGCGATGCTTATGTCAAAAGGCTTCAGCCTGATAAGCTCGAACCTAAATCGGAGAAGTGCGTCTTCATAGGATACCCTAAAGAAACTATTGGGTACACCTTCTCCCACAGATCCGAAGCCAAGATCTTTGTTGCGGGTGCTGCTCCCCGCTCGCCCGGCTCCACCCTGGCCATGTCCGGCGGCCGGCTGCGCTCCTCACAATGTTGGTCCGGTCGCCAACAAGGTAGAGTAGGGCATGGGACAGGAGCCGGCTCACGGGACTCAAGGCGCCGCTGTCTCCCATGCCCTACTCTCCCTCATCGGAGACCGGAACCCGAACGGTGCCAGTGGACGTTAGATCGATGACGAATCCGTCCGGGGACGAGCCGCCGACATCCACCACGATGCGGTTGCGTCGCCCGGACTGATGCCCCATACGGGGCGCCAGAGAATGCGACTCCGCCTTGCTGACGTCCGCCGCCGCGAGGGCTGCCGCCGATCCCGCGCCCGGTGCCTTGCACAGCGGATACGCCGTGCCATGGCCTCGTGGGATGATGGTGCGTCCCGAATATCGGCGCGCCAACGGAGGGGTTGCGCGTCCACCAGCGCGTTTGGACGCCAGATGGACCGCACGGCCTCTGGCGAGGCAGCTACGGCTGGCCTAGCGCCGGATCCATGCGCCATTTGGGCGGACGCAATGGATTCCGACGGATGGACTCCGAGTGCAGCCGTGCACGGGCCTCCTCCCGGTCGCGGCGGAGCGCAAGCCGGACGGGCATCTCCTCCTCGGGGCCGCGTGGGATGAGCTCGGGGTCGACGGATCTGGAGGTGAAGGACTCGGATCCGCTGCTCGTCATGCCGGAGACGGCTGGAAGGAGCCGCAGACGAGCTTGGGTGGCGGAGGGGAGTGGAGGGGAGGGGAGTGAAGTGGCTAGGGTTTGGTCCGGCGAGTGGATGGGGAGAAATTTATGCGGGGTCGGGTGAGCCAGCGTGGGCCGGGTCCGACGCGGCGGGCGCGCCCGGGCGCCCCCATATCCGCCCCATATTGGGCTGGATATGGGAGGTGCCGGTCAGCCCGAGCGTTTGAGGGTCGTTCGAGGGGCCCGTATGGGTCAAAAAAATCGTGACCGGACGTATGAGGCGGGTTTGAGACGCCCGGCTGTAGATGCTCTAAGCTTTACTCGGCCGGATACTTCTCTATTTTTAGGAGATCGGCTAAAATTGCTCTAAGAGCAGCAAAATACTAAAAACTGAGGGTCGTTATCCTACATATAATATGCACTATGAAGTACTCGTAATTAGCCTAACTTGACGACTTATATAGATGTGGTATAGGGACTCACAAAGGTGTGGCGATGTGTATGTGAGGCATAGACTGCTAGATCAGGGTTTATCGGCAAGGATGCACGGATTACACAAACTTACTTTACATCTGCTTTTTACACACAAGGAAGACCAAAGTATGGCAAGATGGTCAGGTGCCTTCGATTCGAGACTGATCTCGATCAAAGCATCTGAGCTTTGAGCCTGGTGCTCGACGATAGACCGGAAGCTCACCTCACCCTAATCAGTTTCCATGTCGTCCATAGGAGGAACGTCGCCAAACACATGCAACCCAAAGGCAGCCACCCACAAGAAATCTAGGAATGCAGCAGTACAATCTGCGGTGGCGGCGGGCATCGTCATGACCTCGTGACGGCACATGGGACAGCTCTCTTTCTCCTGCAGCCACCTCTCTACGCACCGCCCGTGGAACCGATGCCCGCACGGCGTCTCCTTCCATGCCGCCGTGTCGTCCTCCTCCAAGCAGATTGGGCAGCTGAGATCGTCGTGCTCGTCGGACGGTGCGTCCACCGTCTTCAGCGCCTCGGCCGCCAACGCGGCCAACTCCGGGTCGTCTGGATCTCCCACTTCGCCGACGACCACGGAGTCCTCGGATAGAATGTCCTCGTGGCCACCTTCTTCTTGTCGAAGGTCCATGGCAGGCGACGGCATCAAGCTGGCCATCGCGCGCGAGAGAGATCGAGAGAGGTTGATCAGTTCCTCGCCGGCTACGTACGTACGTACGTATGCACGTGATGGTGAAGTGGAACCGGATGTGATCGTAGGAGATCGATGTTCGGGGAAGCAATGGGAATAAGCGAGCGTGCGGCAGTTTACTTATAGTGCTTCGGGCTTGGATCGTAGGAGATCGATCGGGAAACACGTTCTCGTGCCGGAGTAGGATAGGATTACCACGGGTACGCCTGACTTCATTTCTATATCGATCTCGATCCGGCAGGAAGGGAAGCAACGAGTTCGTCTCTGATGGGCATGTTGGGCAGTTGGAGTCCGTTATGGGGGGATTTTCCAACGAAATTTCTACTGAACTTCGGATTTCGGATTACCGCTGGTACGCCCGACTTCATTTCTACTGAACTTTGGATTTCGGATTTTCCAATGAAATTGACCGTGCAACTCTGTTTTTTTAGAAACACGGTACAGAGCCGGACGCCCATCCACTCATCCCTATGAACGAAAGCACGCACACCCTATGAGCGCCTCTGAGTGACCGAGCTGGCACATCATCTTGACATTGACGAACTCGCCACAGATGCCTTCGTACTCCTCCCACTGAACGCATATCGTCAAAAGGCCTGAAATAAATTCAGAAGAATGCGAGCACCCGCGTCAAGTCTAGGACTTGAACCTAGTGGGTTGGGGATACCACTGTTCTTCTAATCATCCAACCACTTGGTTGGTTCGCAACTCTGTTATGAGAGTACTGACACATCTGATCATATTTTGCAACATAGCGTATGTAGATACTCTTTTCGTTTACTTAAAACCTAGCTAAGCGCCAACTCCCAACCTCGCCACCGTTGCTGCCGGCTGGTGCGACGGCGCCTGGACCCATGTCCCTCTTCTTACGGTGGTGCTGCTTATCCGCGTTTACAACGGCCTCTTAGGACATCTCTCACCGATCCCCAATAACTAGTTAAAGGAGGATAAATTTGTTTTTTTCTTCTCTAACCGAGAACTAACATAACCCCCAAAACTGTTGTTGGGGTGGGGGGGGGGGGGGGGGGGGGCATTTACACCGACTCGACCTCGACACACAAATATACTCGGCCGACCGCTCACGGAGTGAAAATTCTACACCCACTTAGCGTCACCTCCCATCGTCCCCGCCGGCGCGTCACCACCCTCAGCCGCATCCACTTTGGCGTCGGCCCGCAGCCGATAATGGCCGGATCCAGCTGCCATCCATCCCCAGCGCAGAACCGCGCCGCCACAAGTGGCCCCGAGCTCGTGGCCATGGCGGTGCATCTTCCTCACGTGCCGGTGTACTTCCTACCGCGTCGTCGCTGCTACTTCCGCCCATCAGTGGTGTTTCTTCCTCCCGCGTCGGCCGCTTGCCCGACCTCCCACCGCTGCTACCGCCACCGAGGCATACATTGGCGTGCAGTAGAGCCGGCGGGGAACATGGGTGGCGGAGATAACCGATCGCTACATGCAGCAGAAGATATGGATAGGGTCAAAACCTAGTCCTTTGCATGATCCACCATAGTTAGGTATTTGGGGCTGAGCATCCCCTTCTCCTTGATGCTCCCTTGTAGTCTTGCCTCTTTGTATGTGACTAGCTACAAGCAATTTGCGTATTCAGGAAAAAAAATTCACTCTATGTGACTGTCATATCTTTTCACTCTCATCTGTCTCATTCACCCACTGCCTTAGGCAACCCTGACGCACAGCGCGTCTAGATTGGGCCACCATGGCAACCACCCAAGAGAGGTTTAACCGCGTGAGGTTGGCAAATTTAGGGTTTTTTTTTTGCAATATATTACTCATAGTTTTAAATAGCCCGCTATAGCCTTTTTAGCAGGGTGCCGCTAAATGGCCGCCTTCACAAATAGCCCGCTATAGCCTGCTATATCCCGCTATAGCTCCGCTATAGCTGATTTGGAGGCCCGCCGCTATTTTCCATAGCCCGCTATTTAAAACATTGATATTACTACTCCACAATGCTCAGTTACAATACTATAACAAACGAAGCATGATGGAACACTTGCATTGCATCCTCATTTCAGCGCTCATCACACACCAAAAGGCACCCCATGAAGGCAACGCATCTCGATCACCTCGATCAGAGCCTACTACTGATAACTACATTACATACTTTCGCAGCCCGAAAAGGAGCAGAGCTGCATAAAAGAGAGAGAAAACAGTGCACCTAATTAACACACAGATTACACAATACCAGGTATGCATAGAATACGACGAACACGCAGCCTCAAACACACCAGCTAGCTCATCAGCTTCATCGGCATCGATTGATTATTTCTTACTTCGGTTGTGCTGCTTCACCGGTCCAATGAACTTATCACCAGCCTCCAAGCACGTCGATCCAGAGTTAGAACGAACCACCTACCACGGTGACCTTTCTGCAATTTGTTCTTATCCATTTTTTCTCTGAAGAATGATTGGTCTGACGTATCCAGTAATTTTTTGTTGTTGAAATTGACGTAGTATCCAGTAGGTAGTATTTGTGTATGGATCATCATTGGTATGGTGCAAGGAGCATGCAGTGAGAGTGAGGTGACGTTTAAACGCACCAGTCGTACACGGTGGGGATCCTGGGCCCGACGGCCGCCTCCGTTCGGACGACGTCGACGTTGGCCATCTTGGATTTCCGGCGGAACGCCCTCCAGCCGCCCCCCCTCGGCGTGCTCGTGCTACTTGATTCTGCAACAGTTCAGGCAGATTAACCACTGATCTAGTGTCCACAAGTTGGCATAACTTTTCTGAATAAAGTTTCAGATAGAAGATCAGTTTAATTAAAGAACTTTAATCATAGGGAGAGGCCAAGAAACAGAGGCGGAGGCCAACCTGCTGCGAACGGGAAGGACGGCAAGGAGCTCGACTCGCCGGACAGGACCGAGAGAGACGGCGGCCGGGCGATGGTGATGCTGCGGGTCACCGTCGGCTGGACATCGGCGGCCGGCGCGGCTGACGAGGAGGGCGAGAAGGAGGAGTACTTTCGGAGCCTGCCAGACCGTTTTCCGGTTCCGGCGACCTTGTCGTCCCAGAGCTGGTCGAGGAGGCCCATGCGACTGGTACCGCGTACCATATGCAGCTATGCTTCTGGCCGTCGTCTTTCTGGTTGGGAAGCAGAGAGACAAGACCGCTGAGGCAGAGTAGCCTCCGAGAGGATACGCATAACACAAGGCAGACTCAGAGCAGAGCAGGGGTGGAGTACAGGCGTGCGACTGATTTGCTCGCCAGGATTCTGTATCTTCCTGACAACGTGGAGTGCTGAACATGCATTTGATGGGTTGCTAACACGGTTTTGTGTCGACCATTCCCGGCAACCATGACCATCAATCATCTGTGTCGTCTCGAGCAGGTGGGGTCCCGGCTGGTTTTGTTTCGTCTAGAAAACGAAAGACTCTTCAATCGTGTGCTGTTGCACAGGATGCCCAGTCTATGAGAATATTCAAGTCTCAGCCAACTCCAACCGGCCGACCCAAACGGATGCTGAAAACAGACTCCATGTTTTGTCCACTTGGGTCGGTAAAACAGACAGCCGACAGATGGGCATGTCCGAACAGGGGTGAAACGTCCAATAGTTCTACGCCATTTGAAACAGACATGGCCGTGCCCTACTGTCTCCCACATCTGCCTCAAGCCGCCATCTCCAGCCGTCCGGCTCAAGCCGGCATCTCTTGCAGCCCCGGCGCCCCGTCCACCGCCGTGTTGGAGGCCGCCGTGCCTGCCGCCACGACACCACGACGCCGCGCTCGAGTTCAAGGACGCCGACCATGGGAGGCAGCGATGGGCGCGTGAGATGGCCGCGGAGGAGGCGTGTCAGCAGCTCGGCTAGACATGGCCTCCCTCGAGCACATCTTCCCCGGCCAGGCAGGCTCCAGTTCCTGATGAGATCAGGTCGGCTTGGATTGGAGTGCGCCTCCAACTGGCCGCCCGATCGAGCAGCCACCGCGCGTTCAACGCCATGAGAGGGTCGCGCCTGGCACCACGAGAGGGCCGTGTAGGATGCATGCCGGTAGCTCGGCGAGGCCAAGGCCTCCCTTGAGCACATCTTCCCTGGCGATGGCTTCGTCTGCGCGGCTACGCCGTGCGTGAAGGCCTGTCGAGCCACCAGTATGGTGGAGATGCTGCCCCGACCCTGCACCCGATGGCTGCCTCGTCTGCCCCGGCGATGGTTGGTGGCTGGGATGGGTCGGTGGGGGAGAATAGAGAGAGATGGGATGGGAGGGCGGATGGTAAGTGGGCCAGGCCGGACAAGGAGAGGACAAAGACAGAAGGGGAGGACACTGAAAATGTCCGGTTTGTGTTCGCTTTGGACTAAAAAATCTGGCTTAAATTTGGGCTGAAAATGTGTCTGAGCAGACACAAAGCGGACAGAAAAATGAGATGGGTCTCTGGGTTAGGCCGCGTTTTTTGTCCAGCGAACCCAAATGGACACACTGGACACACCTGAGTAAAATGGATCGGCCGGTTGGAGTTGTCCTTACATCCTCCTGATGTTAACTCGTTTCTTTCAGGATATGCTCGGCCTTTCTACGGCTGGATCGGAGGACGTGGATAATACCAGTTAAGATAACTTATATTTGTTAGGGATGGTGGGGAGATATGCCAGGGGCTCTTGCAGTGAAAACGTTTGTCAGGACTGTCTTGAGTAGGTGTAAAAAGTACTCCCTCTGTTTCAAAATATAGTGCTTCCTCTATTCCCGTGCTTCAACTTTGACTATAAATTTAACCAACAAGACTGACTGCAGCGGGAGCAAAAGTTATACCAGTGAATTCGTATTCAAAAGAGGTTTTCAATTATATAATTTTTTCTCCCGCCGCAGTCGGTCTCGTTGGTTAAATTTATGGTCAAAGTTACACCTCGGAAAGCACGGGCGCACTATATTTTAGAATGGAGGGAGTAAAATAAGCTTGGGAAGGTGTTTTTGCTTCTGGGTGCATTTGCTCCTGTATGAACAGTAAATTTGAAAAAATAGTGATTTTCTTTGTAGATGTTCGTGTTAGTGTTGCAAACATGCTTGATAATTTTCATGTGAAACAGAGTTACAATGTTTCAGCCATGAAAATGAAACAAATTTGGGGTGTAATATTTGGTGTTCAACTTGTTTTTTTACAAAGGACAAAATGCTTAACCTTTTTACGTAAAAAATTGCTGGCATCATTTGAATGTGACTATGCATACATCAAATTCTTGTTAGTTTTTTTTTGGTATTTCAAAAATCATTTTTTGCACGCAAGAGCACGTGTACCTGGGAGCCGAATTGGATTTCTTCTATGTTGAGAGGTCTGGTATGGGAATGAAGGGGTCTGGGGATGGAGAGAAGAGAACATTTTCTAGTGAGCAAATAGTTAACTCGCATCGCGGTTTGTTGGTCTTAAAGAAACCATGAAATCTGAAAGGGGGAGGTCTAGGGGAATTTTGTTAGAGCAACTTTAGCAGAGTTGGCATATTCGTGATCGCCATACGCTAGCTCCATATGGCTATGGAGGCTGCCGGGCTTGTGCGCAAACACATAATCACTATAACATCAGGCTTAAAATTTTTCTTCCATATAGGACCCGCTTGTCATTGGCTGGAAGACATCTTCCTTCCCCACCTCAAAATTGGAAGTTTTTCCGTACTAGATTTCAACGATGATTTCAGCTAGGATTTCAGCATCGATTTATAAATGGATTTCAAGAAAAATTACAATTAGCATTTTAACAACCTTAAAACTATGATTCTTTACTAATTGAACTACAGTTCTCTACTAATTGAACTACAAGCTCTTACTATTCGATCCCCAATTTTGTGTGTTGTCGGCGAAGCGTGACGATTAGAGCAGCTAGGTTATACCTCCCAGCCGCGAGAATTTCTCTGAGATGATCCACCTATGTAACATCCCTGATGCCAAGCTACAGTAAACCCATGCTAATGGTGCCATGTCATCATAATTAGCTAAGCCAATTTCCACTTGATAAAAATCAAAGCCATTTTCAAATTTAACATAAAGTCAAATAAATTATTTCTTCTAACAGTAAAACTAAAATGTTCACAATATTCTATAAATTCCCCTGACCATTGTCTAGTTGAAACCAACTTCATTTGACTCACAAATAAACTCCTACAAAATTATTAAGTGGTCCAACAAAATTTAAATAACCATTTAAATATAAACCTAATTTTATATATATTCCATTTGACCCCAAACTTTGTGGACAGCCCCATAATATTGCAAAGTATTTTTGGGACAAGTCTCATATTTAACAAAACTCCATAAGTAATAAAATAAATTAGAAACAAAATAGAAAATAGAAAAATGAAACTGAAAATGAATAATAAGGAAAAAGAAAAGGGGTAGAGCTGCACTGTGCTGGTGGGCTCTAGCCAGCCACAGTGCAGCCCGGCCCACTAGCCTTGGCCTTCCCCTACCTCCTACCAGCACGAGGGAAAGGCCGCGGCACGCCATGGCCACCGCGCCCGGCCTCCTCGCGCGGCAGAGCTGCGGGAGGGGATAAGAGCTCCCTCCCTAACAACCTCTCTCTCCCTCTCTTGAAACCCTAGATCGACCCCCAGTCCACCCCCTCGCCCTCTCTCTCTCTGATCTCGCTCATCCGAGCGGGCTCATCGCCGCCGCCTCGACATTGCCGTGGCCAATGGCCTCCTCTCGCCTATCCAGCATGTACGTCCAGGAGACGCACGCCTTCATCCTCTTCGTCTACGTCAACTCGCGCGAGTAGGCATGCCCTTACGCGTCGCCATAGACCGGATCCCCCCTCCACGGCCGCCATCGCCATTGCCGCCGACGCACACCTCCTCAACCCTCCTGGCTGCCCCGGGCAGCTTCTTGGCACCACGGTGAGCTTAGCGTGCCTCCCCTCTCCCTTTGCCGCTCCCACTGCTTACTGTCGCCATTGCCGAAGCTTTGCTTCCGCCGCTACGTAGCCCCCCGTCGTTTTGGTCTGTTCTCGGGCCGAATGAGTGCTCGGATGAGCTTAGGACTCCGCCCTGTTGCTTCCCTGCTAGTTAGCTGGCTCGAACGCGAGCTGCGCCATCGAACCCGGCCACCGCACTTTCTGTTACCGCCGGCCGTCATCGTTGTGGTCACCTCCGGCCTCCCCAGCGTCACCCAGGACCACCATTCGACGCGGCATCAAGCCCGCGTTCGAACAAGCCAGACCGCGCCCGATTTGGATCACCACCACCGTTTTCCAACGAGGTTCCGAGCGCCCCGCCTCGTTTTGCTCGCCGGAAGCTCACCGCCGGTGCGCCACCGCCTCCGCGTCCTGACAGCGGGCCTGGGTGGTTAGCCGCGCTAATCAAACCACTAAGCATCCATTGACATGCGGGCCCCGCTTCATCATTTTGTTAAATTAATTAAACACCGTTAATTAACCATCTGCCAGATACCACTGGACCACACCGTGCTAATTAACTAATTAAATTAATTAAACCACTCTTATTTATCTTAGTCTCTGACTACTGGGCCCCATTGGTCCCATTGACGAGTCAAACTGCTGACTGGGCTAGCCCCAGTCAATGGCAGGTGGCCCCCCCTGTTGACCTATTGACCTGCTGACTTAGCAGGGGCCCTATGCTGACTGGATAGTTGACCCAGTCAACTAGGCCCCACTGCCAGCCCCTATTGCACATTTCTGGGTCCACTTTTGTGTACCCATAGCATTTAGTATTTAATATATTTTCGAATTTATTTAATTCCAGGAATTTCACAAAATGTTTAAAACTTTAGAAAATCATATAAAATAATCCGTAAGTCAGATGAAAATAGTTTATATATGAAAAATGATCAGAAAAATATGACGAATCCGAATATGCTATCCGTTCATCTGTCACATGCCTCTATCATGACGAACATGGAACCGTCCCCTCCAATTCATCTGTCCGAAAATTGCCAAACGCCGAGAAAACATCCCCAGATGTTTCCCCCCTTCGTCTGTAACGCGTAGTCCTGCGTTAGGTCACCCTTAGCATATCTTGCAGTCATGTAATGCTTTCTATTGCTTTGTATGCCTGTTATTTATTGTTTCTTCCCCCTCCTTCCTCTCCGGTAGACCCTGAGACTGTTGATGCTTCGGTGTTCGACTACGGCTATGCTTCCGAAGATTCCTTTCGTCTGCAGAGCAACCAGGAAAGAAAACCCCCCTTGATCATTCCAATATCGCCCATTCTATTCTCTCTCATGCTTGCATTAGGTTTTTCTACTGTAATTGATTGCTCTTATTCTGATGCATAGCCTGCTTTTGTAACCTGCTTTTGTACCTTACCTGCTTATCCTATATGCTTAGTATAGGTTGGTTAGTGATCCATCAGTGACCCCTCACCTTGTCCCTATTGCCCCCGCTGGATTTCCAGATCACTCGATCAATGTGATCGACGTCCAGGGCCCGACACATCACCTCACCCCCTTTAGTTGTACGGCTCTGCAGAGCTACTATCGAGTGCCGAGGGTGATACCTCGTAACGCACTCCTGATGATAACTCTGTAGTGTAGCTATTCGGTCGTAGTCATCGAGGGTGATTCCTCCTTCACCACGCCCGCTGATACGACTCTATCGTGTAACAGCTGAAGTGTGAACCTCGAGGGTGATTCCTCCTAAGTTCACCTTGACGATTACATCAGGTGGATTCCATCGAGGGCGATTCCTCGGATTCCCCCTTGGTGTTTTGGAAACACGGTTACTTTGACTTTACCACAGAACCATGTTGAAGTCGGGTCCGCCCTGAGGGGTACCCGCGAGTTGATGTGTACTCTGGTTGACCTGGAGGGTACCCTCGAGATTTCTACGTGGCACGGCCGGGCATTCCGGGCCCTTGCCGTAAGTCCACGAGACGGGGCGACGGGGTCACATGATCGTGAGTCTCTTGTGACGCCCCTGATTCAATCGTACACTAAGCATAGATGCAAATGTGTACGATCAAGATCAGGGACTCACGGGAAGATATCACAACACAACTCTAGACACAAATCAAAATAATACAAGCTTCATATTACAAGCCAGGGGCCTCGAGGGCTCAAATACAAAAGCTCGAGACAAAGCGTCAGTGGAAGCATCAATATCTGAGTACAAACATAAGGTTAGACAAGAATGCCGTAAGAAGGCAAGCACAAAAACAACAACGATCGAAGAGGCAAGGCCTCCTGCCTGGGACCTCCTAACTACTCCTGGTCGTCGGCGGTCTCCACGTAGTAGCATCCATCGGCGGTGACATCTGGCTCCAGGGATCCACCATCTGGTTGCTACAACCAGAAAGAAGAAAGAAGGGGGGAAAGGGGTAGCAAAGCAACCGTGAGTACTCATCCAAAGTACTCGCAAGCATTGGATCTATACTAAGTATGCATTGGTATCAAATGTAAGGGTTGTATCTGTGGACTGAACTGTAGAATGCCGAGTAGAGGGGAAGGTCTAGCCTATCGAAGACTAGCATCTTCAAGCAGCTCCAAGCATCTTGCAACATTTAGAAGAGTAAAGAATAGCAATTTAATATTTAACAAGCATGTTGTAACATTAATTCCTAGAGATCCTTTCTCGACTCCCTGCGAGGAAGCAATCCCGGAGCCACATATCCATCACATATCTGAAGTATCCATTTCTAGTTGTAATAGATCAGGATACAAGTCTGAATGTCTGTTAACGTGGACACGACTATTAATAGATAATCTTCCCTGCAGGGGTGCACCACGTGTTCCAACACGCTTGATTACTCTGGCCGAACACACTTTACTAGGTCAATGCCCGGCCTCGGAAGATCAACACATCGCAGCCCTACCTAGACTCAGCAGAGAGGTCCCCGCCGGTCTACATCCTAAACACTCCGGGGTCTTGGGCCCATCGCCTGTTGCACTCCGGGTCGTTGCGAGCAGGGCGGGTCCAGGCTCCACCTCTACATGGATGGTGCCAGCCCAGCCGTGCCGCAATGCTGAACTGGACGTCTGACAAAGCTTCGGCTGATACTACGACGCTAAGGCCCATAACTATTCCCGCGTGGTGGTTAGTGCGTAAAGGCCAGAGGCCAACTCAGAACAAATACCCAAACCATTAGTGTATTTGTAGCTTGCGGAGACGAGCGGAGACTCACGATCGATGTGACCCCGTCGCCCCGTCTCATGGACTTACGACAAGGGCCCAGAATGCCCGGCCGTGCCACGTAATTATCTTGCGGGTGCTCTCCGGGCCCGCCCGACTTTCACAAAGTTCTCAAGTAAAGTCAAGGTAACCGTGTGTCCAAACATCAAGGGTGAATCCCCGAGGAATCACCCTCGATGGATTCCACTCGATGTAATCATCAAGGTGAACATAGGAGGAATCACCCTCGAGGTTCACACTTGAGGGGCTGCACGACAGAGTCATATCGGGAGTGGTGAAGGAGGAATCACCCTCGATGACCGCGACCAAATAGCTACACTACAGAGTTATCATCAGGAGTGCGTTACGAGGTATCACCCTCGGCACTCGATAGTAGCTCTGTAGAGCCGAGCAACAAAAGGGGCGTGATGTGATGTGAGGTGTCGGGCTCTGGTCATCGATCCCGTTGATCGAGTCGTCGATGATAAAGCAGGGGCAACAAGGACAAGGTGGGGGTCACTGATGGATCACCAACCAACCTATACTAAGCAGTTTAGGATAAGCAGGTAGGTAACAATAGCAAGCTATGCATCAGAATAGGAGCAATGAATTACAGTAGCAAAATCTAATGCAAGCAAGAGAGAGAATGAAATGGGCAATATCGGGATGATCAAAGGGGGGGGGGGGGCTTGCCTAGAAGCTCCACTGAAAGGGAAGAAGGGTCGTTGGTGACGTAGTCGATCACAGTGGCATCAGCAGTGGTCTCGGGGTCTACCAGAGAGAAGAGGGGGAAGAAATAGTAAATATAATGCAAACAGATGCAACACACATGTATGACGGGGTAACACGCAGGGCTAGCGGTGTTCTACGCAGTGATACTCGATACCGGCGAGGGGGATAACATCCGGGAATGTTTTCCCGAAGTTTGGCATTTTTGGACAGATGAAACAGAGGGGGACGGTTGCAGGTTCGCTATGCTAGGGATGTGTGGCATACGAACGGGCTGCGTATGCAGATTCGTCTCGTCTTTCTGAGCAACTTTCATGTACAAAGTATTTTAATCTGAGTTACGGTTTATTTTATAACAATTTTCAAAGATTTAAACATTTTCTGGATTTATTATTAATTCAAAAATGGAGTTATTGCATCAGCATGATGTCATCATGACGTCAGCAGGGTCAACAGTCAACGCTAACCGGGTTGACTGGTCAAAGGTGCAGTGGGGCCCAATCGTCATTGACTGCTTAACTAATTAACAGTTAATTATCTAACTAATCAGACTAATTAGGTTAGGTTAATACACATGATTAATTAAATTATTAATTACCAATTAATTAAGTAATTATTGTTTTTTTAAACTGTTTTTTAAACGTTTTGGGGGCGGGCCCCACGTGCAGTGGCACAAAGGCCTTAGCGGGCTAACGGTGCGGGCGTGGGTGCCTGGCGCCTGGGGAGCCCGACGGGGTGGACCCGGGCGGAGGCCGACAAGGCGCTGCAGGGCGCCGCCGAGGCGCTGCAGGCCGGAGCGGGGCGGCGCGGCGAGCGACGCGGTGTGCGCGAGGGCGTGCGGCGCGAGCAGAGCCGCAGTAGCGCGCAGCAGGGGCCGGGCGGCGACGGCCAGGCGTTGTCATTGGCGCGTGCGCGGACGAGGGTGCAGGCGCGTGGGCGCCGGCGCCCGACGAGGCAGACCCGAGCGGAGCGGAGCAGCCGGGGCCACGGCCGGCGTCGGCGACGGCAGGGCCCGGCGCGGAGGGGCAGGGGGGTCACGAGCGGCGGCGGTTGGCGAGGGAGCAGCGGCTGCGGTGCTCCAGGGGCGCGGACGCATAGTCGGCAGGGGCGTGGCTAGCAGCGGGCGCGACCACCATTACGACGAGCGCGCGTGGACGGCACGGGGCACAGCGGGGACGCGGCCGGGCGAGGTAGGGCGCGGCCCGGCCGGGTACGAGCAGGTGAGGAGGCCGGAGCAGGGGGTGCGTGCGCGCGACCGGTGCGGTCGGGGAGGCGCGGTGACCGCGGCGATGGGGAGAGAGGGCACGGGGAGAGGACACGGTCCACACCAGTGATGGAGGGAAGAGGGGCGGCGAGGGTTGGTGGAGCCGGCGAGGAGGAGGTCGAGGACGACGGCGAAGTCGGGGAGGCGGTCCGGCGAGGGTGCTCAACGCGGCGGCGGGGTCGGGCGGTGAGGCGAGGTCAGGCGATGAGGGAGATGGCGTCGAGCAGCACCGGGCGGCGGGGCGCGGTCGTCGGGGCGCAACGGGGTTGATCCCGATCCAGATCGGATCGGGAGTGGGATAGAGATAGGTGAATCGGGGGAGGGGAGGAGTGGACCGAGAGGGGGAGTGGGGTACGTGGGGGTTAGGGTTAGAGCATGTGGGGCGGCAGGCTGGGCCGTGCAGTGGGCCAAGGCCCAGGGAAGCAGGGGTGGGGACTTTTCTTTCTTTTGCTATAGCCTTTTCCTTTTTTCAAATTTAGTGCCTTTGTTTTCTTTTATTTTAGGGCACTAAGCCACTTTATAAAAAGTTGGTCCACCACCAAAATTAACAAACGATTAATTGCAACAACTCAAACATTTTAGTTTTGACATTTGAAAACTTTTATAGTTTGACTTGATTTTAAATTTTGAATTCGAACGGGATCGAATCATCGCGAGATTAACAACAGTAATCGTGGTGACGTGGCAACGTTAGTGGATGGTTACTGTAGCTTAAATATCCGGGCGTCACAATTCTCCTCCACTACAAAAAATCTCGTCCAGAGATTTAAGGGGTGGAGTAAGGGGGAAAGACTCGGGAAGGATGGAGCTCAACGCAAGATAGGTACATGGGGACTATCTCAGTGAACGTGGCATAGAGGCACCTCTCGAGTTGTGATTCAAGAAAGTCATCGAGAGCAAGGTAAGGAGGTGCAATAAGAAGCTTCAACCAGTTAGGCAATCGTTCGTTGCCTGAAACAGATGGTGAAAGGGGTGCAGAGCAATGGGAATAAGTATTGCGTCTGATAACAGAATAGATCACTAGGAAAGTGGCTCGTGAGTTTCATACGAAGCCAACCGCGGGGAACAATTTTGGAAAAGAGGGCTGTACAGGAGAGTCAGGTTTCGATCCTGTGGAACTGTGGGTTATGGGCCCACCATGTGTGTTAAGAGTAGGAGGAGTGGTGACACCTTGCACGGATATGATAGCAAGGCATGTCAGAGGACAGCCTGTCAGTTATGTTGGCAGCTACATTGGTACCAAGGGCGAGGGACAAAGAGAACCATTTTCCTGCTCGTTCAGACGAGGCAGACCAATAGGCAAAGTTCTCGTCCATCGGTGGCTACCGGAATGTCAACAACAATAGTAACAAGGTCTTACTAACATAGTTGGTACACCAAGGGGTTACTTAAGCAGGGAATTATCACTGCTCAGATATGTTAGGTTACAAGAAAGGTTTAAACAAAACAATGGAAAGGAAAGTGTAGACTCGAATCAGTTATCGGTGTTCTCGAGTGTCTGACAATTCAGAACCCGTGGAAAATTGGAATCGGCGAGAAATAATAATTGATGAAGAACTCATAAGAAGTTACTTAGTTTCGAGATATTCTCGAGATACCAGAGGGTAATACTCGAGGGTAGAGCAGAATAGAGGTTGGACAGGTGAAATGATCTGCAGAAGACAAGTACTTCAACTTGCCCGAGAAATGGGATAAAAGAAAAATAGTATGGTCGAAACCACGGTTGAAAGGGATCAAACATAGACACAAGATGAACTCATCACAAGGGGATTATTATTATTACAAGAAGTTTCCATGTTAAGTTCCACATCGGGTCCATGGGCATGAACACAAAGGTTCAAGGTCGACTCCCACTTCAGCAATGCATAACCTTCTATTCACTTCTCGCATTCGAAGAAGTTGTAGCGTTGAAATTTTATCCGAAGAAACGCTAGTACATATAACCCACATAATCTTCTGGTTCACATAGATTAGGGAAGGCGTAGGTTCAACCCACTTGGTCATCTTAGGAACATATACCACAAACTTCATGAGTAAATAACTCAAGCCCGGAAGCAGAGTATGGTTGACAAGAGCGGGGGATACAATTTACCAAAGGCATTATGTATCCGAGGAAAAGGCTCACAAGGTTACTGAATAAGAAGGACGTTGTCGGATAAATCCCAACAAAGGATCTTGTGGTCCACAAGGGATATGATGTGAGCAACGGTACTCAACCAGAAGAAGAAGAAAGAATGCAAGGAGATCAGATTATAGAAACAACTGACTAATTCAAAGCTCAAATGCAAAGGAATTATCATTTCCAAAATGGGGGATCAGAAGCAGAGGCTCTGATCAAAGACAAGTAAGTTGAATAGACATAGATTGACAATCAATCAAGGTTTGATTTGTCGGACACCAGCTCATGTCTGGGAAGATGTCTGAGCCGAAGGGAAGAATTCTAATTGAGATTGATGATTTCAAGCATTCACAAACATATAGAATCAAATGTTCAAAATGGCGATGGCAAAGGATACTACCGAATATTGCCAGATATATGGAAAGTATCCATAATGCAAGAAGACAAGTATTTGCAGAGCAATAGTTGGAGAGGATTATCGGAAGATCGGATAGTATTTCAAAGTATCTTGTGAATCATTTGATCAACTAGGAATGAACAAACCCTCGATAAGTGTGAGGAATTATCCGTAGATGTATTCATGTGGCAAAGAATTGCAAGGTAGTGACACAGGGGATTCTTAAAAGTCGGAGAATAATTCGATGCATCTTGTAATAACAAGAGCAACTGGGAATGATTGTATGAACGACAAGTGCATGAAGTTATCTATAAGGATAGATCAAAGGTATGGAATTGCAAAAGCGAAGGGCACAAGGGTCTCGGGAAAACATCGGAGGGTATCTTCAGAATCTTCTGGTGCACCAAGCAATCATCTAGAGTGAGGGGCTCTCAGGGAGAAAGTATTTACGAGAACCTAGAGTTAAAGTTAGCAAAATCGTTTAACCCGAATAGAAGAGAGGTCAGATTCCCAGAGTATAGACGAGGAATAAAATATCCTAATGCCACCCAATGGCGACGTGGGCCCGTAAGCCACACAGCCATGTTAGTAAAACAATTTTTCAGTGACTAGACTCAACTTCGGCCAAGGAGTTGGAAGGGGGATTCCTACAGGCAGTCGGCTCTGATACCAACTTGTGACGCCCCCGATTCAATTGTACACTAATCATACATGCAAAAGTGTACGATCAAGATCAGGGACTCACGGGAAGATATCACAACACAAATCAAAATAATACAAGCTTCATATTACAAGCCAGGGGCCTCGAGGGCTCGAATACAAAAGCTCGAGACACAAGAGTCAGCGGAAGCATCAATATCTGAGTACAAACATAAGGTTAGACAAGAATGTCTTAAGAAGGCAAGCACAAAAACAACAACGATCGAAGAAGCAAGGCCTCCTGCCTGGGACCACCTAACTACTCGTGGTCGTCGGCGGTCTCCACGTAGTAGCATCCATCGGCGGTGACATCTGGCTCCAGGGATCCACCATCTGGTTGCAACAACCGGAGAGAAGAAAAAAGGGGGAAAAGGGGTAGCAAAGCAACCGTGAGAACTCATCCAAAGTACTCGCAAGCATCAGATCTATACTAAGTATGCATTAGTATCAAATGGAAGGGTTGTATCTGTGGACTGAACTGTAGAATGCCAGAATAGAGGGGAAGGTCTAGCCTATCGAAGACTAGCATCTTCAAGCAGCTCCAAGCATCTTGCAGCATTCAGAAGAGTAAAGAATAGCAATTTAATATTTAGCAAGCATGTTGTAACATTAACGCCCAGAGATCCTTCCTCGACTCCCTGCGAGGAAGCAATCCCAGAGCCACATATCCATCACATATCTCAAGTACCCATTTCTAGTTGTAATAGATCAGGATACAAGTCTGAACGTCCGTTACCGTGGACACGGCTATTAATAGATAATCTTCCCTGCAGGGGTGCAACATGATTTCCAACACGCTTGATTACTCTGGCCGGACACAATTTACTGGGTCAATGCCCAGCCTCGGAAGATCAACACGTCGCAACCCTACCTAGGCTCAGCGGAGAGGTCCCCGCCGGTCTACATCCTAAGCACTCCAGGGTCTTGGGCCCATCGCCCGTTGCACTCTGGGTCGTTGCGAGCAGGGTGGGTCCAGGCTCCACCTCTACATGGATGGTGCCGGCCCAGCCGTGCCGCAATGCTGAACTGGACGTCTGACAAAGCTTCTGCTGATACTACGACGCCGAGGCCCATAACTATTCCCGCGTGGCGGTTAGTGCGTAAAGGCTAGAGGCCAACTCAGAACAAATACCCAAACCATTAGTGTATTAGTAGCTTGCGGAGATGAGCAGAGACTCATGATCGATGTGACCCCGTCGCCCCGTCACGTGGACTTACGGCAAGGGCCCAGAATGCCCGGCCATGCCACATAATTATCTTGCGGGTGCTCTCCGGGCCTGCCTGACTTTCACAAAGGTCTCAAGTAAAGTCAAAGTAACCGTGTGTCCAAACATCAAGGGGGAAACCCCGAGGAAGCACCCTCGGTTGATTCCACTCGATGTAATCATCTAGGTGAACATAGGAGGAATCACCCTCGAGGTTCACACTTGAGGGGCTGCACGACAGAGTCATATCGGGAGTGGTGAAGGAGGAATCACCCTCGATGACCACGACCGAATAGCTACACTACAGAGTTATCATCAGGAGTACATTACGAGGTATCATCCTCGGCACTCGATAGTAGCTCTGTAGAGCCGAGCAACAAAAGGGGCGTGATGTGATGTGAGGTGTCGGGCTCTGGTCGTCGATCCCGTTGATCGAGTCGTCGATGATGAAGCAGGGGCAACAAGGACAAGGTGGGGGTCACTGATGGATCACCAACCAACCTATACTAAGCACTTTAGGATAGGCAGGTAGGTAACAATAGCAGGCTATGCATCAGAATAGGAGCAATCAATTACAGTAGCAAAATCTAATGCAAGCAAGAGAGAGAATGAAATGGGCGATATCGGGATGATCAAAGGGGGGGCTTGTCTGGAAGCTCCACTGAAAGGGAAGAAGGGTCGTCGGTGACATAGTTGATCACAGTGGCATCAGCAGCAGTCTCGGGGTCTACCGGAGAGAAGGGGGGGGGGAAGAAACAGTAAATATAATGCAAACAGATGCAACATAGATGCATGACGGGGTAACTCGCAGGGCTAGGGGTGTTCTAACGCAGTGATACTCGATACCGGCGAGGGGGATAACATCCGGGAATGTTTTCCCGAAGTTTGGCATTTTTGGACAGATGAAACGGAGGGGGACGGTTGCAGGTTCGCTATGCTAGGGACGTGTGGCAGACGAATAGGCTGCGTATGCAGATTCGTCTCATCTTTCTGAGCAACTTTCATGTACAAAGTATTTTAATCCGAGTTGCGGTTTATTTTATAACAATTTTCAAAGATTTAAACATTTTCTGGATTTATTTTTAATTCAAAAACGGAGTTATTGCATTAGCATGATGTCATCATGACATCAGCAGGGTCAACAGTCAATTCTGACCGGGTTGACTGGTCAAAGGGGCAGTGGGGCCCAATCGTCATTGAATGCTTAACTAATTAGCAATTAATTAGCTAACTAATCAGACTAATTAGGTTAGGTTAATTCACAAGATTAATTAAATTATTAATTACCAATTAATTAAGTAATTATTGTTTTTTAAACTCTTTTTTTAAACGTTCTGGGGGCGGGCCCCATGTGCAGTGGCACAAAGGCCTTAGCGGGCTAACGGTGCGGGCGTGGGTGCCAGGCGCCTGGGGAGCCCAATGGGGCGGACCCGGGCGGAGGCCGACAGGGCGCCGCGGGGCGCCGGCGAGGCGCTGCAGGCCGGAGCGGGGTGGCGCGGCGAGCGACGCTGTGGGCGCGAGGGTGTGCGGCGGGAGCAGAGCCGCAACAGCGCGCAGCAGGGGACGGGCGGCGACAGCCAGGCGCGGTCATGGGCGCGTGCGGGGGCGAGGGTGCGGGCGCGTGGGTGCCGACGCCCGATGAGGCAGACCCGAGCGGAGCGAAGCAGCCAGGGCCGCGACCGGCGTCAGCAACGGCAGGGCCCGGCGCGGCAGGGGCAGGGGGTCGCGAGCGGCGGCGGTTGGCGAGGCAGCAGCGGCTGCAGTGCTCCAGGGGCGCGGGCGTTCAGTGGGCAGGGGCGGGGCTAGCAGCGGGCCCGACCACCGTCACGACGAGCGCGCGTGGACGGCACGGGGCACAGCGGGGACGCGGCCGGGTGAGGTACGGCGCGGCCCGGCCGGGTACGAGCAGGCGAGGAGGCCGTAGCAGGGGGTGCATGTGTGCGACCGGTGCGGTCGTGGGGGCGCGGTGACCGCGGCGATGGGGAGAGAGGGCATGGTGAGAGGACACGGTCCTCACCGGTGATGGAGGGAAGAGGGGCGGTGAGGGTTGGTGAAGCCGGCGAGGAGGAGGTCGGGGACGACGGTGAAGTCGGGAAAGCTGTCCGGTGAGGGGGCTCCTCGCGGCGGCGGGGTCGGGCGGTGAGGCGACGGCTGGCAACGGGGGAGACGGCGTCGAGCAGCACCGGGCGGCGGGGCGCGGTCGTCGGGGCACAGCGGGGTCGATCCCGATCCAGGTCGGATTGGGAGTGGGAGAGAGAGAGGTGAATCGGGGGAGGGGAGGAGTGGACCGAGAGGGGGAGTGGGGTACGTGGGGGTTAGGGTTAGAGCGTGTGGGGTGGCAGGCTGGTCCGTGCAGTGAGCAAAGGCTCAGGGAAGCAGGGGTGGGGACTTTTCTTTCTTTTGCTATAGCCTTTTCCTTTTTTCAAATTTAGTGCCTTTGTTTTCTTTTAATTTAGGGCACTAAGCCAGTTTATAAAAAGTTGGTCCACCACCAAAATTAACAAACGATTAATTGCAACAACTCAAACATTTTAGTTTTGACATTTGAAAACTTTTATAGTTTGACTTGATTTTAAATTTTGAATTCGAACGGGAGCGAATCATCGCGAGATTAACAACAGTAATCGTGGTGATGTGGTAACATTAGTGGAGGGTTACAGTAGCTTAAATATCTGGGCGTCACATCTCTGCTCGTTATCGCGCGTTCCCAAGACACTAACGGTTTGGATATGTGATCCAAGTAGGCCTCTGGCCTTTTCGCCCTAAACACCACGCGGAATAAGTATGGGGACTCTGCGTCGTATGTATCAACCGAAAGCTCTTCGGACGTCAGCGACAGAGCGGCGCGCGCCCAGTTGGACTAGTTAAGCCTGCGCTTGTATAAGGGGGCTAGGTCTGCTCACCGGCCGCGTACGCAACATGCAGGAGTGCAAAGGGCAATGGGCCCAAGACCCCTGCGCTCTTAGGATGTAGACCGTTGTGCTGGCCTCTCTGTTGAGCCTAGGTAGGACTGTGGTGTGTTGATCGGTCGAGGCCAGTCATGACTTGATGGTGTTTCCGGACGGAGTCGATTGAGCGTGTTGGGTAAGTTTATGTGCCCCTGCAGGGAAGTTTAATCATTTCGAATAGCCGTGTCCACGAAAATGGACGCTCGGAGTTGTATCCCGATCGATACAACTAGAACTGGATGCTGAGGCATGAAATGAATATGATGGCTCCAGGATTGCTTTCTCGCAGGGAGTCGAGAAGGTGATCTCCAGGCGTTGTTACAACATACTCACTACTATTATAATATGTTACTCTTATCTCTTCTGATGCTGCAAGATGCTAGTCTTCGATAGTTTAGGCCTTCCCTCTATTCTGGCATTTCTGCAGTTCAGTCCAAAGATATAGCCCCATTCCTTTGATACCGATGCATACTTAGTATAGACCTGATGTAAGTCTTGCGAGTACTTTGGATGAGTACTCACGGTTGCTTTGCTACTTCTTTCCTCCATACCCGATTGCTACGATCAGATGACGGATTCTAGGAGCTAGACGCCACTACCGATGACTACTACTACTACCCAGAGGGTGCTTACTACTACGTAGAGACAGCCGACGACCAGGAGTTGTTAGGAGGCTCCCAGGCAGGAGGCCTTGCCTTTTCGATCATTGATACTTTTGTGCTAGCCTTCTTAAGGCAAACTTGTTTAACTTATGTCTATACTCAAATATTGTTGCTTCCGCTGACTTGTTGGTATTCGAGATGATGTATTCGAGCCTCGAGGCCCCTGGCTTGTAATATAAAGCTTGTATGACTTTGATTTGTGTTTAGAGTTGTGTTGTGATATCTTCCCGTGAGTCCCTGATCTTGATCGTACACATTTGCGTGTATGATTAGTGTACGATTGAATCGGGGGCGTCACAACCTATCAATAGTTGAAGTAGATGGCCCTTCCAAGATATCGACACATTCTGAAGTAGTAATCAGGCAGCACTCCGACATCTAGGAAAAAGAGCTCCAAGAAAACTAGAGAGACAAACCTAGCAGTGTTCAGCTAATTAGAAGTCTAAAATTTTAGACCAATCTGACCGGAATTAGAGCTCATCTAGTTAGGAGTCTAATCAAATAGACCAATTAGACCAGGGTTGAGCGTAGCTATGTGGGAGAGATCCCCTTATGATTTTTTGTGCCTGAAGGAGGGGGGGGGGGGGGTCTTCCCCCCCACACCTCCCTTTCCTTCTTTTGGGGTGCCCAACTTTCAATTTTCCCCAAGAGGAGCTTCTTCCCTAAAAAATATTCTGGAAGTTTTTGGACTCTTCTGGAACCTTGCGAAAACTTTCATATATGGACCCAAAACTTTTTCAGACATGTTATTCCTTTCCGGAATTCCTGGACCCCTTCAGGGACTATCTGGAACACTCACTACAAAATTTCGTCTATTCATTGAAAAAAAAACCCTGGCGACGAAACATGAAACATCGTCTAAAATCATTTTCTGTGATGGGCACCGTCATGAGGTGTTTTCCTCCGAAGGCAGCACCCTAGCCAACTTTGGCGATGTTCTGGGCTGATTTTTGGCGACGTATTTGGCCGTCACTACGCATGTCCATTTTCTAGGACGAGTCTCAGTGTCACAGTTAATGTTGGTAGGTTATTTTTTTGTAAATGTAAATAGAAAAATAACAAGTAAATGATTTTCAGCTAACTCATTTAGCGGGATCTCTTTTCGTAATAGCGGGAACTTGGAATTAGGATCATCCAGTTCGCTCCTAACAAAGGGATTTGGGATCGTTGGCTTAGGACCCTCTGTCATACCACGCCCCCAGCAGCAAGTCGAGAGGATGACAGAGCTCGGTGAACGTGGTTGTGAGGGTACGGTGAGGCCATGCTCCACATTTGAAGGGCAAAATCACACGAGACAGTGGCAGCGTCAAACAAGGGCGATTTGAGGTGAGATCTGTTTACTGAAAAACATCGTAGCAAATATCAGGTGCATTCTATATACTTTTCATGTTGTACATGCAATGGATCGTGGTTGGATTCTCATGGAACGGTCCTCAAACCACCATGCATTGCTGGCGTGAATCAGTTTATGGAATTCACACTTGCTCACAACAACGGGGCCGAAGATATGTTGTGCTCATGTAGAAATTGCCATAATGGGATCCGTGAAACCATTAATGTTGTCAGATGTCACGTAAATGTCACTGGTATGCTCAGGTCCTATACAATGTGGATCTATCATGGGGAATCAAGGTACATCAGTGCATACAATTGTACTGCCAATGATGATGGTTGTGGATCTGACGACTCTGAAGATTTTGAATTGTACAACCAATCTGTGTTTGATATGGTGGGAGCTCTAGTGGATGACATGGGCAGAACATCTGGATATAAAGATGATGCATCTGGTGGGTTGGACATTTTTAAGAAGCTCAATGAAGAAGCGATGAAACCCCTTCACAAGGAATATGGCAGTATGACATGGATGGCGTTCATTATCAGGGTGCTTCATATCAAAACATATACGCGTATGACCAATAAGACATTCAATATGCTTTGTTAGCCATAGAATACTGATTTGCCTAAGGTGGACTTTTCGAAATCTTACACTGATGCTAAGAAAGCTCTTTATGATCTTGGTCTTGCATACTAGACAATTCATGTATGCAAGTATGATTGCATTTTGTATTGGGGAGACTATGCCAACAGTACTCACTGTCCCCACTGTGGTACATCATGGTGGAGACGCGTCGATGGGAAGAAAAATATTCCTCATAAGTTCCTTTGATACTTTTCGATAATCCCACAGTTACAAAGAATTTTTTGTCGAGGGAAATATCAGAGCACACCAAGTGGCACAAGTAAGAGAGGGTTCAAGAGGCTAATGCAATGAGGCACCCCGCTGATGGCGATGCACGGAAATACTTCGGTTTAAAACATGAAGGATTTGCTAAAGATGCCGCAACTTGAGGTTAGGATTTGCAACTGATGGATTCAATCCCTTTGGACACATGAGCAGTGCATACAATATGTGGCCCGTTTTTGTGTTACCATAAAACTTCCGACCCTGGATGTGCATGGACCAATCCAATTTCATGATGGCTTTGCTGATTCCTGGAAAATACTCACCAGGAAAGGATTTTCATGTATTTATGCAGCCACTGATAGCAGAAATGCAGAAGCTGTGGGATGGTGTGGAAACAACAGATGTATGCACGGGAAAACCTTTCAATCTGCGTCTGATGCTTATTTGGTCCATTCATGATTATCCTGCATATGGCAATACCTCCGGTCAGAGCACAAAGGGTTATTACCCATGTGTGCATTGCGATGAGAATCCTTGCTTTCAGAAACTGAAAAATAAAATTGGATACGTTGGCCATCGTCGATTCATTCCTAGAGAACATCGTTTTAGAAAGTAGAGAAAACCGTTTAACAACAAGACATAGCATAGGGGTCGACCAAGGAAGTTCACAAGTGAAGAAGTTGATCAGTACGTACAGCTTACTAAGGAGAATTTCAAACCAGGGAAGTACCCTGATAATGCTAGTAGAAAGAGAAAGCACACGGATAATAATCCCACATGGCACTTGAGGACGAGCTTACATGATTTGCCATACTGGAAGGATATCTGGTTACCTCACAACCTGGATGTTATGCACATTGAGAAGAACATATGTGACAGTATCGTTGATACACTCCTTGAACTTGATGGTAAGAGCAAGGATACCATTAGTGCAAGATTGGATTTACAACATATGGATATGTGGGATGATCATTGACTACAAGAAGATCCGAAGAAGGAGGGACCTGCACCATGGACACTTAGTAAGGAAAACAAAATAAAACTACTGTAGGAATGCCTAGCAGTGGCGGGTAGGAAAAGCCTAGCAGTGTCGGGCAAGGCTCCCAGGGGCGCCCGCCACTGCCATAACCACATCAGTGGCGGGCGGGCGCCCGCCACTGGTAGAGCCTCATCAGTGGCGAGCGGTCGAGTTTGCTCGCCAGTAGTAGAATATAGGCAGTGGCGAGCAGTGTGTTCGTGCCCACCACTACTTACTCTTGTTGCAGTGGTGTGCTTACTGGAGTGCCCGCCACCGAAAGCTTATGCATGCTAAATAAAAAAAATTCAGCCACAACAACAATTGTGCTGACATGGCTGCGTTTTGTATAAAGCCAATTGAAGAAATTCTATGTAAACAGCAGGCATTTTATAAAAAAGTATCAAAAACTATAGTAATTTTGCCTGTAGGTACAAAATACCACGATTTTGATATAACAAAGTTTGGTTAGGCCACAGAATCCTGTAAAATTTACTAGCTAGCCGTTGCTTTTGGCGGTGCAAACATTATTTCTGTTGCGTTTATCTTGCTAGGTAGCTGGCTAGCCCTTGCCATCAGCGTGCATAGAACAGCAGCATGCACAAACAACTCCAGCTTGTATGTTAGGAAAAAGGCGATCCACAACACGGCTCCTTAATTTGTCCTAAAATTTGTAAAGCATTTTGGGTTCAGTGATTAGTAGTCTCCTGATCTTGGCTGATCTATATAGGATAACTATGGATTCGCATTAGGGAACAAGCAGTACCGGGGATTGGCGTGATTCATGTAGCTATTATTGTCTTTTGCCTCATTGTACTATTATTGCAGAAGATGAGTAACTAACCCTCCGAAGATACGGATGTGAACTCGAATCATCTTCAGAGAGATGACACACGATCCTCAACCCTATCCTAGAAGGCTTAGTAATTCACTAGTACTCGATTAGCATCTGGCTTTTGCTAGGATGCATGGAAGAGTTCAATATTATATACATTACCGTACAAAGGATGTACTATGACGGTAACATCTATAGTGTTGCTCATAGAATAAGATCATCAGATGAAGGCTGTGTACCGTTTTAAAAAAATGAGCCAAAGGACTCAAAAAACTAACATGATGAATCAGATAGACGAGGTAGTAAACACTCAACTGATTCACCCCTTGTGACGAAACAACTAGCCCTGTCTTTCGCAAACACCAAGCAAAGATTTCCTCCCACACAAACATTGTTCCCATGCGACAGCCGCAAGTTCATATTGTGTCTTTGCCTTCTCATTTGTAGGGAGCAACTTGTATTTCTCCTGCCCAAGTGCCTTGTGTACTACTGATTTAAATATCTTTAACGGAAAATACAAGAAACACCCTACAAATTAGAAGCAAGGGCACAATACAAACTTGTCATTGTAACATGGAAACAAGGTTTGTGTGCCAGTAAAATCTATGTTCGATGTGTACGCAAGATAGAGTCAGTTTCCTTGCCACAAATAATGGATCCCATGAGCGTTCAATATCCCGTCCGTCTGATATGCATCTAGCTAGTTTTTTAAGTTTTTAACTCATTTTATTAGAACGACACTTAGTCCTCACCAAATATCGTTATTCTTTCAACTCTACTCGGAGAAGAACACTAACCATCTGCAAATGCTAGTTTAGAAGGAAATATGTGTAGAAATTACCGTATAATATTCGTAGTCCTCTTTAAGTAGTCGCACTTGGGGATCCCAATGAGCTCATTCTCGTCGTTCATTTTCTGTGTTCATAAATGTGAGATTAAAAATCAACAGAATAATATTCGTGCAATCTCACATTAACAACACTGAGATCACACATTGGCAACACTAAAAATCCTGACTCATATGTAAGCAAATTAAACAAGCTTATTTATCACATAAAGGCATACGAAACTAAGTTCACACAGATCATATAGATAACATAACAAGATGAAATTAAGTTCAGCTCCGTCATAACAACATGAAACTAAGTCCATCATCTCTCCAATCATCTTCTTAATCTCGCCTAGTGCGGTATTCGTAGGTTCCGTGGGCGCAGGTATCCTCCGATACGTACTACGGTGATTGTGGGACATTGTACCACAGATAGATCTTTTTTGCAGCCCAGATGACCCTCCTCAAATTCGTGAAGGAAAAGTAAGAATGACCTCCCAACTTGCATCCGTAATTCTCTGGCAATGTTCATCCAATTTTTACCATGGAAATACGTTCTCCCTCCCGCGTTGGTGAGAGTGAGGGTTAAGGGAATGCCATTCTTAAGCAGCGCCATGTCGAACTGAATCATCCACTCCTCATCCATTGCCAGATTAGCCACACGCATGAAATCGTACCTTCCCCAACAAGGGATGCGCTGAGCATGATAAAAAAACATAAATTAGACAATTGTGGGTGTCTTGAAGGTCGACACATATCTCACTACCATTAAATGGAACATACCGCCCACTCTATAAAGTCGTCCTGAAGGTCGACACATATCTCACTGCAAGTTAGGTGAACTTTGTAACATGCGCCTAGCCTCCTGTCGCCACAGAAGGGGCATCCTTCGTTCATTGCCTAAGTTCATGTTATGGAATAATTAAACTAAGTTAAAAAGGATGGATGGAAAAATTGGGCATGACCTATGATGAAAAATGAAATTATTGAGTGTGAAATCTCGCAAAACGGAAATTAATCAATGTTTCACAATATTTTTTGCACTCTTTTGTCGCCCTATATTATTCGAGAAATCGAATTAAATGTTCACACTGTATGAGATGATCATATTTACGAATAAAAACATTTATGTACCATCATCCATAATTAATTTCTATAGTGGCAATAGAATCGGTACGAGCGAGTCCAAAATTTACCTCTGAACTGCTTGAGCGGGAGGCGGAGGTGGGATTTGTACCAGTAGCCTCAGAGGTGGAGGAGTGCGCTGGCGGCGGTGGTGTCTTGGCCCGGCTGCTGGCGGAGGCAGCCATGGCGTGTAGGTGGCTGGGACAGAGGAGAGGCCTGATGACTAGGGGCAGCAGCGGAGGAGTCCCGACGATGAGGTGGCCGTGGGAGAAGAGGGCCCCGACAAAGGAGGGTCCGAGCTAGGGCTCAGCCGGGCCACAGTGGTGAGAGGCCGGGGGCGCTGCAGAGGAGAGGCAGAGACGATGAGGGCGCTGACTAAGAGGGCGCGCGGACGCGGCATAGGAGAACGGCCGCGGTGGCGAGCATGGCACGGGGGTGGAGGAGGGGCGCGGTGGCAAGGAGGAACTGGGTTTGGGGCAAGAGCGGCGGAGAGATTTGACATTTGTGTTTTCGGGAGAGGGAAGGGTGGTTTTAGGTCGAGACAGCCGGGGGATAACTGCAAGTTTGATTGTAGACGGGTCTACCTGTGGCGGGCATGCTTAACTACCCGCCACCGCAATATGCTGTCAATAGTGGCACCGTGGAAGGTCAACTTGTGGCGGTTAGTAGAGCCAGCCCGCCACAACAAAAGCACATACCTGTGGCGGGTGCTGATGCTTGACCGCCACAGGTGAGTTATACAAAAAAACATACGAAGGGACCGCATGTGTGGCGAGCGTCGAAAAGCCCCCGCCACTGCTTCTACATAAATTGTGGCGGGCACACCGTGGCACCCGCCACAGCTAACTTTCCAAAGTAGCTGTGGCGGGTTCCCCGCCGTGCCCGCCACTAATTTGTGATCTCCTATAAGCCCTTTCCCAGTAGTGTAAAGCTGTGCAAGTTTCTGGCTAATGTCAAATTCCCAGACTGTCATGCTGCAAACCTGGCTACATATGTGGATGTTGAGTCTAGTAAATTACATGGTCTGAAGACACATGATTACCACATATTCCTGTAGACTATCTTACCAGCTAGTCTTAGAGGCATTGTCTCTAAGGAGATGTATGAGGCTATCTCTTTAATAGGAAGATTCTTTAAGGAGTTGTGTGCCAAGACATTAAGAACCGACGTCGTGAAGAAATTGAGAGATGACATTCCTAAAATTCTTTACCATCTTGAGAAGTTCTCCCCACCTGCTTTCTTTGACGTAATATAGTGGTGCACCTAGCTGTACACCTTCCGGATGAGGCACTACTAAGGGGACCTATCCAGTATGGTTGGATGTTTCCAGTATAATCGAACCTTCGGGCCTTGCTTATAATAAGAACTTGCATGACATCTTTTGTCCTACCCTCCCATGGCCGAGGGGTCCATAAGGAAATCAAAGGGATATTAAGGCCTCCTTTTAATATAGAACCAGAACAAAGCATTAACACTCAATGAATACATGAACTCCTCATACTACGGTCATCACTGGAGCGTTTCCCAATTGTTGTCACTTTGGGGTCTACGAATCATAACACATAATAGGTGCATACAAATTGCAAGATAGGATCCAAAACTCACTTATATTCATGAAAACATAATAGGTTCAGATCTGAAATCATGGCACTCGGGCACAAGTGACAAGCATTAAGCATAGCAATGTCATAGAAACATCAATCTCTGAACATACTGGATACTAGGGATCAAGCCCTAACAAATTGACTCGATTACATGACAAATCTCATCTGACTCCATCACTGTCGAGCAAGCCTATGAAGGAATTACTCACTCCAGGTGGTGAGCATCATGGAGTTATTGATGGAGAAGGGTTGATGATTGACGGAGTCCTGGATTAGGGGGTCTTTGGCTTGCCAGCCTATCCCTTGTGGGCCGGACTATTGGGCCGCGTTGCCAATACTAGGAGGCCGAACTATGAGGAGACCCCGTATCCGGACAAGAAGCTTTTTGGTGCCTTGGTGTGTCCTCCAAGTCAAGACGAGAAGAATTGGCATGTTTATCCTTTCCTTGTAGCCGACCATGTGTAACCCTAGTATCCCCGGTGTCTATATAAACAAGAGGGTTTAGTCCGTAGAGGCTAGAACAACAGCCATCATCCTACTAGATTAGGGTTTAGTTCATCTAATCTCGTGGTAGATCGACTTTGTAGTCATCCTATACACATCAATATAATCAAGCATGACGTAGGGGTTTACCTCTTAGAGAGGGCCCGAACCTGGGTAAACACCGTGTCCTTCGTCCTTGTTCCCCATTGATCCAAGATCCACAGCTTGGGACCCCCTACCCGAGATCCGCCGGTTTTGACACCGACATTGGTGCTTTCATTGAGTGTTCCGCTTTTGGATCGCCGAAGGATTGATGGCTCGCTTAATCATCGGAGATGTCATTAACAATGGGGACATCTTTGTCCCCGGCCAGCTCTTCGCGTTTGGCAGCATTGTTCTGCACGCCAACTCGACCGGTCATCTCGACCAGGTCGACATCTTCGCCCTTGAGCGCCAGATCAGATTCAGCAACCTGGAGTATGTCGCTGACGCTCGGGGAGACCTGATCTTCACCGGCTTTTCAGCATCTGGGGCGCCTACAGTCCCTGAAGCATTGACTTTGGGATATCTTCCAGATATGATCTCCGGATCGACTCTTACCTTGCACCCAGCTTCGAGCACGGACGCGATCACCGTGTCCGAAGACCGGGAGTCAACCCCGGCCAAACCCACACCCCTCACCGCGGATCTGGCTTCGAGCCTCAACGTAGGATCGACATCCGAAGACTAGGAGTCACCCCCAGCGAGACTCGCCCTCCTTACTGCGGACCGGCTTTGAGACTTGGCACAATTTCGGTGCCCGAAAACCAGAAGCCTGCCCTGGCCGGGCTCGTCCCTCGCCTCACCATCACGCCGAAGGTTGACTCCGAAGAAATCTCGTACGCCAATCCGGCTAGTCTTGCCCTGATAAACGAGGCGCTAGACCGGATCCGGTTGATGACTGTCTTGGATGGCCCATCCTCGGCCTATGCTTAGCGGGGCCTTGAGGTGGGCCACAGGGAATTTTATGTCCCACCCACCACCCACTTAGTAGCCACTGTCGAAGACTTAACTGACATGCTGGACTATGCCTCTGATGAGGCTAAAGACATGGACGACGACAGCGAAGCATGACCCACGTTACCCCTCCCATCACCGGCCGATGGACGACCACCTCCACCTAGGATGCTTACATGGTGGACACCCCCAAGGATAACGACGACAGTGCTAATAACAGGGACGGCAACCCCAGCAAAGATAGCAACAAGCCCGACGAAGAGCTGCTGATAACCCACAAGTATAGGGGATCGCAACAGTTTTCGAGGGTAGAGTATTCAACCCAAATTTATTGATTCGACATAAGGGGAGCCAAAGAATATTTGCAAGTATTAGCATTTGAGATGTCAATTCAACCACACCTGGAGATTTAATATCTACAGCAAAGTGATCAGTAGCACAGTAGTATGAGAGTTTGATAGTGATAGCAGTGATAGTAATGGTAACGGTAATAGCAGTAGTGATAATTTTGTAGCAGCTGTAACAACAGTGGCAATAGTAGTAACTTAGCAAGAACAATATGTGAAAAGCTCATAGGCATTGGATCGGTGAATTTGTTGGATGATATTCATCATATAACAGTCATAACCTAGGGTGATATAAAACTTGATCAAGTTCATAAATATAATGTAGGCATGTATTCCGTAAATAGTCATACGTGCTTATGGATAAGAACTTGCATGACATCTTTTGTCCTACCCTCCCATGGCAGCGGGGTCCATAAGGAAACTAAGGGATATTAAGGCCTCCTTTTAATAGAGAACCGGAATAAAGCATTAACACACAATGAATACATGAACTCCTCAAACTATGGTTATCACCGGAAAGTATACCAATTATTGTCACCTTGGGGTTTACGGATCATAACACATAATAGATGCATATGACTTGCAAGATCGGATCACAAACATAGATATAATGGTGATAACATAACCGGTTCAGATCTGAAATCATGGCACTCGGGCCCTAGTGACAAGCATTAAGCATGGAAAAGTCATAGCAACATCAATCTCAGTACATAGTGGATACTAGGGATCAAGCCCTGACAAAACTAACTCGATTACATGGTGAATCTCATCCAACCCACCACCGTCCAGCAAGCCTACGAAGGAATTACTTACTCCCGGCGGTGAGCATCCTGAAATTGCTGATGGAGGATGGTTGGTGATGACGAAGACCGAAGATCCCCCTCTCCGGAGCCCCGAAAGGGCTCCAGATCTGGCCTCCCGATGAAGAACAGGAGGTGGCAAGGGCTCTGTATCGTAAAACATGATGAAACTTTCTCTCCTATTTTTTCTGGAAAAAATAGGATTTTATAGCGTCGGAATTAGGGCCAGCAGAGCCTCGTGGTACCCACTACCCTCCAGGGCGCGCCAGAGGGGGTGGCGCACCCTGGTGCCTTGTGGGCTGCTGGGCCCCCCTCCAGTGGGTCCTGGTTCCAGTATTTTTTATTTATTCCAAAATAATTCTCCAAAAAGTTTCGTCCAAATCCGAGAACTTTTATTTCTGCATGAAAACAACACCAGGTAGTTCTGCTGAAAACAGCGTCAGTCCTGGTTAGTTTCATTCAAATCATGCAAATTAGAGTCCAAAACAAGAGCAAAAGCATTAGGAAAAGTAGATACGATGGAGACGTATCAACTCCCGCAAGCTTAACCCATTGCTTGTCCTCAAGCAATTCAGTTGACAAACTTAAAGTGATAAAGAAAAACTTTTACGAACTCTTTTGTTCTTATTTACATATATATGCTTAAATAGCACCCAAGTTCTCAGCAAAGATCATAACTAACCATGCAAGCAATAACTCTTAGAAATTATATTCACTCATATCATTGACATAATCAACTAGTGAGCAATAATAAAATATTTCAAATGCCAACACTTTGTCAAAACAATCATGATATAATATGACAACAATGATAAAGTAGTTCAAGCAGCGAGTAAACATTGTAATTAATGGTAGAAGAGATCCAGTCATGATGCATTCAACATTAACTATACACAATGCATGAGGATGACAATAGTGCTGTCAGGTCTGGTGCTTGTTTGCGAAGGTGATGACTCAACAGAAAAGCAAAATAACATAAAAGTAAATAGATAGGCCATTCGCCGAGGGAAGCAGGGATTTGCAGAGGTGCCAGAGCTCAAAGCTTAAATCAGAGATAAATATAATTTTGGGAGGTATACCCTTCCTATCAACGTAACGACCAAGAGTTTACAATATATTCCATGCTAAACAAATTAGTGGCGGTTCCCAAGCGATAAAAGTAAATTTTACTCCCCCTCCACCAACAAACACATGCCATGGCTAACCGAATACATGGGTGCCTTCCATTCCAACAACAGTCCTGGGGGAGTTTTGTTTAATCATTTGCAATTTTTGATTTCGGGACTGGGCATCCCTATTACCAGCCCCTCTCATGCAAGGATGAGTGAATAAACACTCATCATGAGAATAACCCGCTTAGATAGAAGATACTGACTACCCCCTGTCGCTCCATGAGCGGTCCAGGCACACAAAACAGATGTTCATTTGAAAATTTAGAGGTGGCACATGCAAATTTACTTGGAACGGCAGGGTAATACCGCATATAGGTAGATATAGTGGACTCATCTGGAATAACTTTGGTTTAAGGATTTTGATGCACAAGCAGTATTCCCGCTTAGTATAGTTGAAGGCTAGCAAATAGGTTGGGAAGCGAACAGCTAGAGAGCGAAAACGGTCATGAACATGCATTATGAACAATCAACATTGAATACTAGCATGAGTAGGATATAAACACCATGAACATAAATATCGTGGAGGCTATGTTAGTTTTGATTCAACTACATGCGTGAACATGTGCCAAGTCAAGCCACTTGAAACATTCAGAGGAGGATACCATATCATCATACTACATCACAATCATTTTATTGCATGTTAACACCCAAGATAAATCATTATCCACTCCTAGCTACTTAAGCATGGCATGAGCAACTATAATCTCTAATTTTCATTGCAAACATGTTCAATCATAACATGCTGAATCATGGATACTGAGTTAAACATATTTACAAAAACAAAAACAAGTTGAGTTCATACCCGCTTTTCTCTGCCACAGTCACTTCATCCAATATCGTCATTATTGCCTTTCACTTGCATGACCGAATGATATGAGAATAATAATAGTGCAAGAGTGCCGTTGACTAAGCTAGAATCAGCAACATTTTATTCAGAGGGAAGACAAAATAATATGGGCTCTCTGTTAGATCAACAGTAATGCATATGAGAGCCACTCAACATTTTCATCGTGGTCTTCTCCTTAGTACGACTCAAGAAAAGAAAAGAATTTCAGAGAAACACACTGAAATATTTTTGGAGTTTTTAGTTTTTCTTGACAGAACGAAATTAAAGAAAGAAAAACAAGAATGAGAAAAACTATTTACACGGGAAAGCTCCCAACAAGCAAAAGAAGAAATGAGAAATCTTTTTGGGTTTTATTTTAATACTACAACTAAATCAAACTAGAAATAAAAACCGAAAAGAAGCAAGAAATATTTTTGGGTTTGCTCAAAGTTTTTCAAACACACAAGAAGAAAGCAAGAAACTAAAACTAACATGGATAGTACAATAAAAAAGTATGAACACCGACAACTGGAATGAATTGTGTGAACATGAATATAATGTCGGTGGGAAATACGTACTAACCCAAGCTTTGGTTTTTGACCTAGCTCGGTAATCACCATCAGTAGTAGCCATCCGGTCCGATGTAGAATGTTGTGGCGGTGGCACCTGAGCGTCCCACTCCTGGGGTTCCTGCTCTGCCGCTACCTGGGCATTCCGGTAGGCAACAATGTCCGCTGGCATGATCCTGTATCCGTTCCTGGCAATAGAATCAAACAAAGCAAGTGCATGCAATGGGATAATGTCACGGGTTTTCTCACTGAAAACCAAGTTGTAACAAATGTTGTTAAAAGAATCGACAGCATCAATAAATTGGTGATCCACCATTGCCTGGTGATCTAGATAAACTTGGGGCAAACGATAGTCGTGGTGGCGTATCTGAACATTAAAATGAATCGCTAAGCGAGTGGCATAAATACCACCATGGATTTTGCCTTTAGTTCTGATAAGGTGCAGACGACGTGCAATAATATCCCCTAGGTTAAAGGTGTGATCATTGTGAAGTGGACGGCGTAAAATGGCGAGGTCAGGAGCACTAAGTATACCATCCTTCTCCCTTGCAGTCAAACACTTCGCATTGAATAAAGCAAAGTAATGCACAGAAGGAAATTGCAAACTAGTGGCGGTGGCTTTCGACACGCCTCTTTCCTCACCCAGTGTCAAAGTGAGGAGGAAGTCCTCAAACTCTGCCTGTCTAGGCTATCTTAATTCCCCGTTAGAGGGAATTGAACATATCTCACAAAATTCAGTGAGCGGTATCTGACGGGTTTCAGAATATAAATTAAACCGCACCGCAGGAGGTTCATGCCTATTCAGAATTTTTTTTTTGCACAAATGAGTTCATGAGGAGGTGGTGTTGGTCACACTCATCTGCGAGGAAGTTAGTTAGCCCGACATTTGCAATGAATTGGGCCAACTCTTGATGGAATCCGGACTCATCCAAGAAGGCATTATGTGGTCATTCACACGGCCGCACCTCCGCCATTCTCGGAGTGTTGAGGTCGCTGTCCGATGATTCCCCAATGACTCCCTTGGCACTCTTTTTGGAGGAGTACTTCCGGAAAATACTCATCTTTTTCTATGAACGAAATTCTGAAAATTTTGGGCCACAAAATTTTTGTCAACAAAACTTGACAAGATCGATAGCAACTACTCATATGGATGCCTAGAGGCCAAATCAAGCATTCAAACTATTTGGAACTCAAAGAATTCAACATGCAAGCTCATCTATAGCAGCACCAAGAGTAGCTAAATACTCAAAATATAAACCACTAGAACATAAACTAATTATAGCAATGGAGGAGTCACATACCAAGTAGCAACCCCCCCAAAACACTTTCGAAAACGGAGCTTCGAGCAAGGAGAACGAAATCCACAGGTTTGAGAGCAAGAACATGAGAGAGAGAGAGAGAGAGAGAGGTGGAGTGAATTTTTCTGGAGGTAGGTGATGACATGGGCTAAAGGGATAAGTGAGGGGGCCACGTGGGGCCCAGTACCCACCAGGGCGCGCCTAGGGTAGCTGGTGCGTCCTGGTGCCTTGTGGGCACCAAGGGCACCCCCCTGTGATCTTATTTGTACCAAAAATTCTTAAATATTTGGGGAAAATTCATGTTAAAATTTCAGGTCATTCTGAGCACTTTTATTTTTGACAACTTTTTTTATTGCACGAAAAATTCAGATAAAAGGATAAACATGACATTTTATTTTATTTTACTAATAAAAATAGAAAACAAAAAGTGGGGACAAAAGGTTGTGCTTACTAAATTCATCGACCACATGCCTCTCGAAAATAATCCATTAATAAGGTTGATCAAGTCTTATTAACAATCACTTTCGATTAACATGAACCCGGAGAACTTTTGTAAAGTACTAAGTTACCTCAACGGGGATCTGAATATCCCCAACAATAAGTGTTTCATATTTCTTTTTAGCAGTAGGTATAGGGAGTTGGAAACTTCCAATAGTGATTGTCAGAGATTTTTCAATAACATTAATACCATTCACTTGAAATTGTTTCTTTGGGAAGTGCACCGTATGCTCATTACCATTGATATGAAAAGTGACTTTGCTTTTATTGCAATCAATAACAGCCCCTGCAGTGGTCAAAAAGGGTCTACCAAGGATAATCAACATGTTGTCGTCCTCAGGCAGCTCAAGTATAACAAAGTCTGATGCTTATTTGGTCCATTCATGATTATCCTGCATATGGCAATACCTCTGGTCAGAGCACTGATATGTCTCCAACGTATCTATAATTTTTGATTGTTCCATGCTATTATAATATCTGTTTTGGATGTTTCATATGCATTAATATGCTATTTTATATTATTTTTGGGACTAACCTATTAACCTAGAGCCCAGTGCAAGTTTCTGTTTTTTCCTTGTTTTTGAGTTTCACAGAAAAGGAATATCTAATGGAGTCCAAACGGAATAAAACTTTCGCGATGATTTTTCTTGGACCAGAAGACACCTACGAGACTTGGAGATGAAGTCAGAAGACCCACGAGGCGACGACAAGCCGTAGGAGCACGCCCGGGGGGGGGGGCGCCCCCTGGCTTGTGGCCCCCTCAGGGGTCCACCGACCTCCTTCCTTGGCCTATAAATTCAGATATATTCCCAAACCCTCAGAAGAAGCCACAAAAATACTATTCCACCACCGCAACCTTCTGTTCCCGCGAGATCCCATCTTGGGGCCTTTTCTGGCGATCTGCCGGATGGGGATTCGATCACGGAGGGCATCTACATCAACCCTATTGCCCTTCTGATGAAGTGTGAATAGTTTACCTCAGACCTACGGGTCCATAGCTAGTAGCTAGATGGCTTCTTCTCTCTCTTTGATTCTCAATACCATGTTCTCCTTGATGTTCTTGGAGATCTATCCGATGTAATCTTCTTTTGCGGTGTGTTTGTCGAGATCTGATGAATTGTGGATTTATGATCAGATTATCTATGAATATTATTTGAATCTCCTCTGAATTCTTATATGCATGATTTGATATCTTTGTATTTCTCTTCGAATTATCGGTTTGGTTTGGCCAACTAGATTGGTATTTCTTGCAATGGGAGAGGTGCTTAGTTTTGGGTTCAATCTTGCGGTGTCCTCACCCAGTGACATAGTAGGGGTAGCGAGGCACGTATTGTATTATTGCCATCAAGGATTAAAATATGTTGTTTTCATCATATTGCTTGAGTTTATCCCTCTACATCATGTCATCTTACTTAAGGCGTTACTCCGTTCTTTATGGACTTAATACTCTAGATGCATGCTGAATAGTGGTCGATGTGTGGAGTAATAGTAGTAGATGCAGAATCGTTTCGGTCTACTTGATACGGACGTGATGCCTATATGCATAATCATTGCCTTGGATATCGTCATAACTTTGCGCTTTTCTATCAATTGCTCGACAGTAATTTGTTCACCCACCGTATTACTTGCCTTCAAGAGAGAAGCCTCTAGTGTAACCTATGGCCCCCGGGTCTATTTTCCATTATATACTTTCAGATCTATAAACCAGAAATACCAAAAATATCTTGCTGCAATTTATTTACTTTTATTTAGATTTACGTTCTAGCAATCTATTATACCTATCTCTATCAGATCTCACCATTGCAATTGACCGTGAAGGGATTGACAACCCCTTTATCGCGTTGGGTGCAAGTGTTTGTTTGTTTTTGCAGGTGCATAGATTGGGGACTTGCTTGTACCTCCTACTGGATTCGTACCTTGCTTCTCTAACTGAGGGAAATACTTATCTCTACTTTGCTGCATCACCCTTTCCTCTTCAAGGAAAAAACCAACGCCAGCTCAAGAAGTAGCAGGAAGAATTTCTAGCGCCGTTGCCGGGGATGACTACATCAAGCCTACCAAGTACCCATGATAAACTCTCATCTCTTGCATTACATTATTCGCCATTTGCCTCTCGTTTTCCTCTCCCCCACTTCTAAAATGATTTTCAGAAAAATACAAAAATATTTGCCTTTTTGTTTGCCTTCTTTTCGTTCGATTTTTTGTTTGCTTGTGTTACCATGTGCCTTCTTTTTGCTTGCATCTTCGCTTGCTAAAAGTTTATGGATCCTCATCCACTTGCTAATATTTTTAAGAGATCCAATTATGATGAACCAATTTCTAGTGATTTGAGTGCACTAGATTATCTTTATGAAGTTTTGCTTGAAATTCGTGAATCTGAAAATTGTGATGAAGTGTTAAAAGAAGAAATCTTTGAAGTGATTCACGATAGCTCCTTGGATGAAAAGCATGATTGCAATGGTTCTACTATAAATTCTATTAATGTCAGTTGTGCTAATGATGTGCAAAACCCTAAGCTTGGGGATGCTAGTTTTGCTAGGTCTACTACTTGTTGCAATAATCATGATTGGGGTGATTTTTCTTATGATCTTGAAAATATATTTAAGCCTCATGATGAATATGTTTGCAATAATATTGAAAGTGGGTTTGGAACAGTGTCAACTCTAGGTAATAATGATCCCACTACTTTGGAGTATGATCAATCTTACGAATTTTTTGATAAAAGTGGGCTTGGAGAGGTCATGACTTTATTTAATAATAATCCCACTATTTTGGAAGAGTGTCAACTGTGCATGCTTGTGGATCATGAAGGGAATATTTTATGTGATAGTTATATTGTTGAATTTGATTATGATCCTACATGTAATTATTATGAGATAGGAAAATATGGATGTAGAAATTTTCATGTCACTAAATTGCCTCTCATTATGTTGAGATTGCTATTGTTTCTTTCTTCTTCCTTGCATATGCTAGTTTTTGCTTGTCTTAATAATTTGTTTGCTTATAAAATTCCTATGCATAGGAAGCATGTTAGACTTAATTTTTTTTTCGCATGCTTTATGATGCTTCAATTATTATCTTTCATGTGAGCATCATTGAAATCTCAATGCCTAACTAGGGGCGTTAAACAATAGCGCTTGTTGGGAGGCAACACAATTTTATTTTATGTTTTTTGTTTTTCTTCTGTTCTTGAATAAAATACACATTATTACCTCTGTAGTAATTGTGTTTTGGTGTTTTAATTAGTGTTTGAGCCAAGTAAGACCTTTGGGATGGCTTACGGTGATAGTTGATTTGATCTTGCTGAAAAACAGAAACTTTTGCACCCAGTAAAATTTTTTTTGAAAATCACAGAAGCGTTCTTTTGATCTGAATTTTTTTACACAAGATTTATATAAAAATTTCCCAGGTTTTCCTAAATTTTTAGAATTTTTGGAGTTACAGAAGTATTCGAAATTTCCATATTACTACAGACTGGTCTGTTTTTGACAGATTCTGTTTTCTATGTGTTGTTTGCTTATTTTGATGAATCTATGGGTAGTATCGAGGGGTATGAACCATGGAGAAGTTGGAATATAGTAGATATTACACCAATATAAATAAACAATGAGTTCACAACAGTACCAAAAGTGGTGATTTTATTTTCTTATACTAACGGATCTCATGACTTTTCTGTTGAGTTTTGTGTTGTGAAGTTTTCAAGTTTTGGGTAAAGATTTGATGTACTATGGAATAAGGAGTGGCAAGAGCCTAAGCTTGGGGATGCCCAAGGCACCCCAAGGTAATATTCAAGTACAACCAAGGGCCTAAGCTTGGGGATGCCCCGGAAGGCATCCCCTCTTTCTTATTCAATCCATCGGTAAATTTACTTGAGGCTATATTTTTATTCGTCACATGATATGTGTTTTGCTTGGAGCGTCTTGTATGATATGATTCTTTGCTTTAGTTTGCCACAATAATCCTTGATGTACACACCTTTTGAGAGGGACACACTTAAATCGTGAATTTATTAGAATACTCTATGTGCTTCACTTATATCTTTTGAGCTAGGCAATTTTGCTCTACTACTTCACTTATATCTTTTTAGAGCACGGCGGTGGCTTTATTTTATAGAAATTGTTGAACTCTCTTGCTTCACTTATATTATTTTGAGAGTCTCTAATCATCATGGTAATTTGCTTTGGTTATGAATTTAGTCCTAATATGATGGACATCCAATAGAGATATAATAAAAACTTTCATATAAAGTGCATTGAATACTATGTGAAGTTTCATTCCTTGTGATTGTTTTGAGATATAAAGATGGTGATATTAGAGTCATGCTAGTGAGTAATTGTGGATTGGTAGAAATACTTGTGTTAAAGTTTGTGATTCCCGTAGCATGCACGTATGGTGAACCGTAATGTGATGAAGTCGGAGCATGATTTATTTATTGATTGTCTTCCTTATGAGTGGCAGTCGGGGACGAGCGATGGTCTTTTCCTACCAATCTATTCCCCTAGGAGCATGTGTGTAGTACTTTGTTTTGATAGCTAATAGACTTTTGCAATAAGTATGTGAGTTCCTTATGACTAATGTTGAGTCCATGGATTATTCGCACTCTCACCCTTCCACCATTGCTAGCCTCTCTAGTACGGCGCAACTTTCACCGGTGCATTACACCCACCATATACCTTCCTCAAAATAGCCACCATACCTACCTATTATGGCATTTCCATAGTCATTCCGAGATATATTGCCATGCAACTTCCACCGTTCCGTTTATTATGACACGCTTCATCATTGTCATATTGCTTTGCATGATCATGTAGTTGACATCGTATTTGTGGCAATGCCACGATTCATATGTTTCATATATGTCACTCTTGAGTCATTGCACATCCCGGTACACCATCGGAGGCATTCATATAGAGTCATATTTTGTTCTAGTATCAAGTTGTAGTTCTTGAGTTGTAAGTAAATAAAAGTGCGATGATCATCATTATTAGAGCATTGTCCCATGTGAGGAAACGATGACGGAGACTATGATTCCCCCACAAGTCGGGATGAGACTCTGAACAAAAAAAAAGGAGAAAAAGAGAGGCCAAAGAGCCCAAAACAAAAAAAAATGAGAGAAAAGAGAGAAGGGACAATGCTACTATCCTTTTTCTACACTTGTGCTTCAAAGTAGCACCATGATCTTCATGATAGAGAGTCTTCTATGTTGTCACTTTCATATACTAGTGGGAAATTTTCATTATAGAACTTGGCTTGTATATTCCAATGATGGGCTTCCTCAAATTGCCCTAGGTCTTCGTGAGCAAGCGAGTTGGATGCACACCCACTTAGTTTCTTTTTGAGCTTTCATACACTTATAGCTCTAGTGCATCTGTTGCATGGCAATCCCTACTCACTCACATTGATATCTATTGATGGGCATCTCCATAGCCTGTTGATATGCCTAGTTGATGTGAGACTATCTCCTTCTTTTTGTCTTCTCCATAACCACCATATTCTATTCCACATATAGTGCTAGATCCATGGCTCACGCTTATGTATTGCGTGAAAGTTGAAAAAGTTTGAGAACATCAAAAGTATGAAACAATTGCTTAGCTTGTCATCGGGGTTGTGCATGATTTAATACTTTGTGTGATGAAGATGGAGCATAGCCAGACTCTATGATTTTGTAGGGATAACTTTCTTTGGCCATGTTATTTTGAGAAGACATGATTGCTTTATTAGTATGCTTGAAGTATTATTGTTTTTATGTCAATATTAAACTTTTATTTTGAATCTTGTGGATCTGAATATTCATGCCACAATAAAGAAAATTACATGGATAAATATGTTAGGTAGCATTCCACATCAAAAATTCTGTTTTTATCATTTACCTACTCGAGGACGAGCAGGAATTAAGCTTGGGGATGCTTGATACGTCTCCTACGTATCTATAATTTTTTATTGTTCCATGCTATTATATTATCTATTTTGGATGTTTTATATGCATTAATATGCTATTTTATATTATTTTTGGGACTAACCTATTAACCTAGAGCCCGGTGCCAGTTTCTGTTTTTTCCTTGTTTTTGAGTTTCACAGAAAAGGAATATCAAACGGAGTCCAAACGGAATAAAACTTTTGCGATGATTTTTCTTGGACCAGAAGACACCTACGAGACTTGGAGATGAAGTCAGAAGACCCACGAGGCGACGACAAGCCGTAGGGGCGCGCCCCCTGGCTTGTGGCCCCCTTGGGAGTCCATCGACCTCCTTCCTTGGCCTATAAATTCAGATATATTCCCAAACCCTCAGAAGAAGCCACGCAAATACTTTTCCACCGCCGCAACCTTCTGTTCACGTGAGATCCCATCTTGGGGCCTTTTCCGGCGGTTTGCCGGAGGGGGATTCGATCACGGAGTGCATCTACATGAACCCTATTGCCCTTCCGATGAAGCGTGAGTAGTTTACCTCAGACCTACGGGTCCATAGCTAGTAGCTACATGGCTTCTTCTCTCTCTTTGATTCTCAATACCATGTTCTCCTTGATGTTCTTGGAGATCTATTCGATGTAATCTTCTTTTGCGGTGTGTTTGTCGAGATCCGATGAATTGTGGATTTATGATCAGATTATCTATGAATATTATTTGAATCTCCTCTGAATTCTTATATGCATGATTTGATATCTTTTATTTGTCTTCGAATTAGCTGTTTGGTTTGGCTAACTAGATTGGTATTTCTTGCAATGGGAGAGGTGCTTAGTTTTGGGTTCAATCTTGCGGTGTCCTCACCCAGTGACATAGTAGGGGTAGCGAGGCACGTATTGTATTGTTGCCATCAAGGATAAAAAGATGGGGTTTTCATCATATTGCTTGAGTTTATCCCGCTACATCATGTCATCTTACTTAAGGCGTTACTCCGTTCTTTATGAACTTAATACTCTAGATGCATGCTGGATAGCGGTCGATGTGTGGAGTAATAGTAGTAGATGCAGAATCATTTCGGTCTACTTGACACGGACATGATGCCTATATGCATAATCATTGCCTTGGATATCATCATAACTATGTGCTTTTCTATCAATTGCTCGACAGTAATTTGTTCACCCACCGTATTACTTGCCTTCAAGAGAGAAGCCTCTAGTGAAACCTATGGCCCCCGGGTCTATTTTCCATTATATACATTCAGATCTATAAACCAAAAATAAAAAAATATCTTGCTGCAATTTATTTAATTTTATTTAGATTTAGGTTCTAGCAATGTTTTATACCTATCTCTATCAGATCTCACCATTGCAATTGACCGTGAAGGGATTGACAACCCCTTTATCGCGTTGGGTGCAAGTGTTTGATTGTTTGTGCAGGTGCATAGATTGGGGACTTGCTTGTACCTCCTACTGGATTGATACCTTGGTTCTCTAACTGAGGGAAATACTTATCTCTACTTTCCTGCATCACCCTTTCATCTTCAAGGGAAAAACCAACGCAAGCTCAAGAAGTAGCAAGCACAAAGGGTTATTACGCATGTGTGCATTGCGATGAGAATCCTTGCTTTCAGAAACTGAAAAATAAAATTGGATACATTGGCCATCGTCGATTCCTTCCTAGAGAACATCATTTTAGAAAGTAGAGAAAACCATTTAATAACAAGATAGAGCATAGGGGTCGACCACGGAAGTTCACAAGCGAAGAAGTTGATCAGTACTTACAGCTTGCTAAGGAGAATTTCAAACCAGTGAAGTACCCTGATAATGATAGTAGAAAGAGAAAGCGCATGGATAATAATCCCACATGGCACTTGAGGACGAGCTTACATGATTTGCCATACTCACTATTGTAAAAAAGCCTAGCTATGGCGCGGTAAATAGTGCCTTGCTGGCATAGACACCCAACGCCACCAATACATCGCCATTGTTAAGAAATAGTGGTGGCATTAGTTGACACATAAGCAGTATCGTACATCGTGCTGGCGTGTAACTAGTCCGGCGCCAGCACTAAGTTCATCATAACTCTGGCGTCCCTACTTGTCCAACGCCAGCAAATGCTTTTTTTGGTATTTAATTTTTTTTGCTCATCAGCGCTGCTACTTACTTAATAGATACTACTGAACTCAATGTACTCATCCACACTAGGTACTTACTTAATAGATAGTCATTACAGAAGAGGCTCATGAACTCAACAAGTTGATATTAATTAAACTTCACAAAAGTTGCTCACTCAAGTTCTCTAGTTACTCGATCATTATCAACGAATAAGATGAACAAGCTAGCTACTTAAAAAACTAATCTTCATCAAGGAGTATGCTCAGCTGGAGAAGCTTCTTTCTATCCCCCTCCCCTTCTCTTCTGAAATGATCTATGTCCATCTTTAGGTCAATCCTCTCAACCCTAAGGTGTCTCCTCTCCTCCTTCAGTTCATCCCGATCCTCGACGAGCTTATCCCTCTCGTCCCTAAGCTGATTAGTCTCCTGAATGAGCCGAACACTCTCCTTGCATAGCTCTTTAATCTCCCCCTTTAGATCGTCATTTGCCCCTTGCAAGCTCTTGATGACATACTCATAAGTGTCTAAGAATTCATTGTTGGCCATGTCCACATCACACACCAACTCGTTGTTGCCTCCAGAATTGGCCATAACCTACAAACACAACGCGTATACGATCAAGATAATATGTATAGACCTAATTAAACTAGATAGCATGTATAGAACTAATTAAACTAGATAGCAATGTAATGTATAGAATTATTGGAGCATTACTTTCGAGTGGAAATTTTCTTTGGACACTCAACTATTTTGCCACACCTAACTTGGAGCATTACTTACGAGTGGAAATTTTCTTTGGTGAAAAAGTAGTACACAACAGATTTTCCCCAAGATATTTATGGATTACAAACAACAACTCAAACACTTTGTTTCAGAATTTAGATGCTTCCAAAGATGATGACTTAAAAAATATATCTACCTTAATTTGATTGACAGATTGCACTTCCAGTTTCTACAGCTAGTGCTAACCGAAGATTAAAAAATATATCTACCTTAATTCTAGACAACTACAACACATTGTCACTGCTTAGCGGTGATGAACCCCAGCGATGTAAATAATTTTTTTTACAATGGAAGTGACCTACAGCAAAAGAGGGAGGTATGATACGCTCACCTGGGTTGGAGCCGAGGGTCGCCTACAGTCTACTCCGTCGCCATCGTCGTCGCCTGCTGCCATCGCCAAAACCCTAGCAGATGAGAGTGGGAGGCTCAGATGCGAAAGGCACGTCTAATTAAAAAAAATCCAAATGGACCAGATGGGAGTGGGAGGCTCAGATGTGTACCTCAGGACCAGAGAACAAAGGCGATCGCCGGAATCGGCCGGAATCGAAGCGGCGGCGACGAGCGGCGAGAGAGAGAGAGAGAAAGGGGAACGTAACAGAGAGAGACAGTGGCAGGGCAGAGAGAGGGAGTTGGTCGAGTGGGCCGTTGCCCCCGTTGGTTTTGACCCCCATGGCATCCTAATCCTATTTGGGCTAGCCCAATAAGAAAAAAGGTCACCACCTAAGAAATATCATTATTTCCATTTAAAAATAATAGAAATTAAATAAAAGTAAACTATTATATACTATAAAAAGATCACCACATAAAAAACTAAAAAGAAAAAAATTTGGAAGTGTCAAACTACATATTTGAAGGCTCAAAACTATATATTTCAAGTCTTAAACTAAAAGTAAATTTAAAGTGTCTCAAAGTACATATTTAAAAAAATGTCATTATTGCTATTTAAAATAATAGAAATTTAATAAAAGTAAACTATAATATACTTAAAAAAGAATATACCAAATAAATAATAATATAAAGAATGTTGGCATTGCCAAAATAACAATACTGGCGTCGGAACTAACAGCATGCCACAACTAAATGTAATAGTGCCGGCGTTCAATCCTATTCCACGACAGCACTATATTACGCCTGGTACAAATTGTTGATCCCATATACTTCTGACGCTACCCTATTTTCCAACGCCACCACTATGCCCCTACTAATGTCGTACCAAATAAGCCAACGCCACCACTATTTGAAAAAAATAGTGGTGGTGTTGGTTGTAAATGGCGCGCCACCAACGAAAGTTGTGGCTAGCACTTTTTCCACTAGTGACTGGAAGGATATCTAGCTACCTCACAACCTGGATGTTATGCACATTGAGAAGAACATATGTGACAATATCGTTGATACACTCCTTGAACTTGATGGTAAGAGCAAGTATACCATTAGTGCAAGAATGGATTTACAACTTATGGATATGTGGGATGATCATTGGCTACAAGAAGATCCGAAGAAGGAGGGTTCTTACAAAAAGTATCCCGCACCATGGACACTTAGTAAGGAAAACAAAATAACACTACTGCAAGAATGCCTAGCAGTGGCGGGTAGGAAAAGCCCAGCAGTGGCACGCAAGGCTCCCAGGGGCGCCCGCCACTAACCTCCCGCCACTGCTATAACCACATCAGTGGCGTGCGGGCGCCCACCACTGGTAGAGCCTCATCAGTGGCGAGCGGTGGAGTTTGCTCGCCAGTAGTAGAATATAGGCAGTGGCGAGCAGTGTGTTCGTGCCCGCCACTACTTACTCTTGTTGTAGTGGCGTTCTTACTGGAGCGCCCGCCACTGAAAGCTTAGGCATGCTAAATAAAAAAATTAAGCCACAACAACAATTGTGCTGACATGGCTCCATTTTGTATAAAGCCAATTGAAGAAATTCGATATAAACAGCAGGCATTTTATAACAAAGTTTGAAATAACAAAGTATCAAAAACTACAATAATTTTGCCTATAGGTACAAAATACCACAGTTTTGATATAACAAATTTGGTTAGGCCACAGAATGCTGTAAAATTTACTAGCTAGCCGTTGCTTTTGGCAGTGCAAACTCTATTTCTGTTGCATTTATCTAGCTAGGTAGCTGTCTAGCCCTTGTCATCAGCGTGCATAGAATAGCAGCATGCACAAACGACTCCAACTTGTATGTTAGGAAAAAGGCCATCCACAACACGGCTCCTTAATTTTTCCTCAAATTTGTAAAGGATTTTGGGTTCAGTGATTAGTAGTCTCCCGATCTTGGGTGATCTATATGGATAGCTATGGATTCACATTAGGGAACAGGCAGTACCGGGGATTGGCGTGATTCATGTAGCTAGCTTGTTAAATCTTTTGCCTCATTGTACTATTATTGCAGAAGAAGAGTAACTAACCCTCCAAAGATATGGGTGTGAACTTGAATCATCTTCAGAGAGATGACACGCGATCCTCAACCCTATCCTAGAAGGATTAGTAATTCACTAGTACTCGATTAGCATCTGGCTTTTGCTAGGATGCATGGAAGAGTTCAACATTATATACATTACCGTTCAAAGGATGTACTTTGACGGTAACATCTATAGTGTTGCTCGTAGAATAAGAACATCAGATGAAGGCTATCTACCGTTTTAACAAAATGAGCCAAAGGACTCAAAAAACTAACATGATGAATCAGGTAGACGAGGTAGTAAACACTCACCTGATTCACTCCTTGTGACGAAACAACAAGCCCTGTCTTTTGCAAACACCAAGCAAAGATTTCCTCCCACACAAACATTGTTCCCATGCGACAGCCGCAAGTTCATATTGTGTCTTTGCCTTCTCATTTGCAGGGAGCAACTTGTATTTCTCTTGCCCAAGTGCCTTGTGTACTTCTGATTTAAAAAACTTTGACGGAAAATAAAAGAAACACCCTATAAATTAGAAGCAAGGGCACAATACAAACTTGTCATTCTAACATGGAAACAAGGTTTCTTTGCCAGCAAAATCTGTGTTCGATGTGTACACAAGATAGAGTTAGTTGCCTTGCCGCAAATAATGGATCCCATGAGCGTTCAATATCCCATCCATCTGATACGCATCTATCTAGTTTTTTTAAGTTTTTAACTCGTTTTATTAGAATGACACTTAGTCCTCCCCAAATATCGTTATTCTTTCAACTCTACTCGGAGAAGAACACTAACCATCTGAAAATGCTAGTTTAGAAGGAAATATGTGTGGACACTACCGTATAATATTCGTAGTCCTCTTTAAGTAGTCGCACTTGGGGATCCCAATGAGCTCATTCTCGTCGTTCATTTGTTGTGTTCATAGATGTGAGATTAAAAATCAACAGAGTAATATTCATGCAATCTCACATTAACAACACTGAGATCACACATTATCAGCATTAAAAATGCCGACTCATATATAAGCAAATTAAACAAGCTTATTTATCACATAAAGGCATACGAAACTAAGTTCACATAGATCATATAGATAACATAACAAGATGAAATTAAGTTCAGCTCCGTCATAAAAACATGAAACTAAGTCCATCATCTCTCCAATCATCTTCTTAATCTCGCCTAGTGCGGTATTCATAGGTTCCGTGGCCGCAGGTATCCTCTGATACATACTATGGTGATCGTGGGACATTGTACCACAGATAGATCTTGTTGCCGCCCGGATGACCCTCCTCAAATTTGTGAAGGAAAAGTAAGAATGACCTCCCAGCTTGCATCCGTAATTCCCTGGCAATGTTCATCCAATTTTGACCATGGAAATATGTTCTCCCACCCGCGTTGGTGAGAGTGAGGGTTAAGGGAATGCCATTCTTAAGCAATGCCATGTCGAACTGAATCGTCCACAGCTCATCCAGTGCTTGGTTGGCCACATGCAAGAAATCCTCCCTTCCCCAACAAGGGATGCGCTGAGCATGATAAAAAAACATAAATTAGACAATTGTGGGCGTCGTGAAGGTCGACACATATCGCACTGCCATTAAATGGAACATACTGCCCACTCCATAAAGTCGTCATGAAGGTCGACACATATCTCACTGCAAGTTAGGTGAAGTTTGTAACATGCGCCTAGCCTCCTGTCGCCACAGATGGGGCATCCTTCGTTCATTGCCTAAGTTCTTGTTATCGAATATTTAAACTAAGTTAAAAAGGATGGACGGAAAAATTGGGCATGACCTATGCTGAAAAATGAAATTATTGAGTGTGAAATCTCGTGAAACAGAAATTAATCAATGTTTAACGATATTTTTCGCACTCTTTTGTAGCCCTATATTGTTGGAGAAATCCAATTAAATGTTCACACTTTATGAGATGATTATATTTATGAATAAAAACATTTATGTATCATCATCCATAATTAATTTCTGTAGTGACAATAGAATTGGTACGAGCGAGTCCAAAATTTACCTCTGAACTGCTTGAGCGGGAGGTGGAGGAGAGATTTGTACCAGCAGCCTCGGAGGTGGAGGAGTCTACTGGCGGCGGCGGTGTCTTGGCCCGACTGCTGGTGGAGGCAGGCATGGCGTGTTGGTGTGGCCGGGACAGAGGAGAGGGCTGACGACTAGGGGCGGCGGCGGAGGAGTCCTGACGATGAGGGGGCCGCGACAGAAGAGGGCCACAGCAAAGGATGGTCCAAGCTAGGGTTCAGCCAGGCCGCATCGACGAGAGGCCGGCGGTGCTGCAGAGCAGAGTCGGTGACGATGAGGGCGCTGACTAAGAGGGCGCGCGGACGCGTTGTAGGAGAACGGCCGCGGTGGTGAGCGTGGCACAGGGGCGGAGGAGGGGCGCAGTGGCAAGGAGGAACGGGGTTGGGGGCGAGAACGGCGGAGGGATTTGATATTTGCATTTTTGGGAGAGGGAAGGGTGATTTTGGGTGGAGATAGCCGGGGGATAACTGCAAGTTTGATAGTCGACGGGGCTACCTATGGCGGGCGTGCTTAACTACCCGCCATCGCAATATGCTGTCAATAGTGGCACCGTGGAAGGTCAACTTGTGGCGGTCAGTAGAGCCATCCCGCCACAGCAAAAGCACATACCTGTGGCGGGTGCTGATGCTTGCCCGCCACAGGTGAGTTATACAAAAAAACATATGAAGGACCGCATGTCTGGCGAGCGTCGAAAAGCACCCGCGACTGCTTCTACATAACTTGTGGAGGGCACACCGTGGCACCCACCATAGCTAACTTTCCAAAGTAGCTGTGGCGGGTGCCCCGCCATGCCTGCCACTAATTTGTGATCTCAAATAAGCCCTTTCCCAGTAGTGTAAAGCTGTGCAAATTTCTGGCTAATGTCAAATTCCCAGACGGTCATGCTGCAAACCTGGCTACATATGTGGACGTTGAGTCTGGTAAATTACATGGTCCGAAGACACATGATTACCACATATTCCTGCAGACTATCTTACCAGCTAGTCTTAGAGGCATTTTCTCTAAGGAGATGTATGAGGATATTGCTTTAATAGGAAGATTATTTAAGGAGTTGTGTGCCAAGACAATAAGAATCGACGTCGTGAAGAAATTGAGAGATGATATTACTGAAATTCTTTACAATCTTGAGAAGTTCTCCCCACCTGCTTTCTTTGACATAATGGTACACCTAGCTATACACCTTCCGGATGAGGCACTACTAAGGGGACCTGTCCAGTATGGTTGGATGTTTCCAGTATAATTGAATCTTCTGGCCTTTCTTATAATAAGAACTTGCATGACATCTTTTGTCCTACCCTCCCGTTCCAGAGGGATCCATAAGGAAATCAAAGGATATTAAGGCCTCCTTTTAATAGAGAACCAGGACAAAGCATTAACACTCAATGAATACATGAACTCCTCATACTACGGTCATCACCGGAGCGATTCCCAATTGTTGTCACTTTGGGGTCTACAGATCATAACACATAATAGGTGCATACAACTTGTAAGATAAGATCCAAAACTCACTTATATTCATGAAAACATAATAGGTTCAGATCTGAAATCATGGCACTCGGGCCCAAGTGACAAGCATTAAGCATAGCAAAGTCATAGCAACAACAATCTCTGAACATACTGGATACTGGGGATCAAGCACTAACAAATTGACTCGATTACATGACAAATCTCATCCGACTCCTGCACTGTCGAGCAAGCCTACGAAGGAATTACTCACTCCCAGTGGTGAGCATCATGGAATTATTGATGGAGAAGGGTTGATGATTGAGGGAGTCCTGGATTAGGGGGTCTTTGGCCTGCCAGCCTATCCCTTGTGGGCCGGACTATTGGGCCGCGTTGCCTATACTAGGAGGCCGAACTATGAGGAGACCCCGTATCTGGACAAGAAGCTTTTTGGTGCCTTGGTGTGTCCTCCAAGTCAAGACGAGAAGAATCGACATGTTTATCTTTTCCTCGTAGCCGACCATGTGTAACCCTAGTATCCCTGGTGTCTATATAAACCAGAGGGTTTAGTCCATAGAGGCTAGAACAACAACCATCATCCTACTAGATTATGGTTTAGTTCTTCTGAACTCGTGGTAGATCGACTTTGTAATCATCCTATACACATCAATATAATCTTCCAGGACGTAGCGTTTTACCTCTTAGAGAGGGCCCGAACCTGGGTAAACACCGTGTCCTTCGTCCCTTGTTCCCCATTGATCCAAGATCCACAGCTCGAGACACCCTACCCGAGGTCCGCCGGTTTTGACACCGACATTGGTTCTTTCATTTAGAGTTTCGCTGTTGGATAGCTGAAGGATCGATGGCTCGCTTAATCATCGGAGATGGCATTAACACCAAGGACATCTTTGTCCCCTGCCAGCTCTTCGCGTTTGGCAGCACTGTTATGCACGCCAACTTGACCGGTCATCTCGACCAGGTCGACAGCTGATACGTCTCCATCGTATCTACTTTTCCAAACTCTTTTGCCTTTGTTTTGGACTCTAATTTGCATGATTTGAATGGAACTAACCCGGATTGACGCTGTTTTTAGCATAATTGCCATGGTGTTATTTTTGTGCAGAAATAAAAGTTCTCCGATTGACCTGAAAATTTACGGAGAATATTTTTGGATTTAATAAAAAATACTGGCGCAAGAATTAACCAGAGGGGGTCCACCCAGAGGCCACAAGCCTGGGGGCGCGCCCCCCCTGGGGCGCGCCTAGAGGGCTTGTGGGTCCCCTGGACCTCCTCCGACTCCAACTCCAACTCCATATAACCCTATTCAGGGAAAAATATCAAAGAGAAGGATTCATCGCATTTTATGATACGGAGCCACCGCCACCTCCTGTTCTTCATCGGGAGGGCTGATCAGGAGTCCGTTCGGGGCTCCGAAGAGGGGGATTTGTCGCCATCATCATCACCAACCTTGCTCCATCGCCAATTTCATGATGCTCATCGCCGAGAGTGAGTAATTCCTTCGTAGACTTGCTGGAAGGTAATGGGTTGGATGAGATTTATCATGTAATCGAGTTAGTTTTGGTAGGGTTTGATCCCTAGTATCCACTATGATTTGAGATTGATGTTGCTATGACTTTGCTATGTTTAATGCTTGTCACTAGGGCCCGAGTTCTTTGATTTCAGATCTGAACCTATTATGTTTTCATGAATATATTTGTGTTCTTGATCTGATCTTGCAAGTTGTAGACACCCATTTTCGAACTATGATCCGCATACCCCAATGTGACAATAATTGGGATTCTTTCCGGTGATTACCGTAGTTTGAGGAGTTCATGTATTCACTAAGTGCTAATGCTTTGTTCCAGTTCTCTATTAAAAGGTGGCCTTAATATCCCTTAGTTTCCATTAGGACCCCGCTGCCACGGGAGGGTAGGACAAAAGATGCCATGCAAGTTCTTTTCCATAAGCACGTATGACTATATACGGAATACATGCCTACATTATGTTGATGAATTGGAGCTAGTTCTGTGTCACCCTAGGTTATAACTGTTGCATGATGAATGCCATCCGACATAATTATCCATCACTGATCCAATGCCTACGAGCTTTTCCCATATTGATCTTTGCTAATTTACTTTGCCGTTGCCACTGTTACAATTGCTACAAAACTGCTACTGTTACTTTTGCCATCGTTACCGTTACTTCCATACTACTTTGCTACTAAAAACTTTGCTGCAGATATTAAGTCTTTCAGGTGTGGTTGAATTGACAACTCAACTGCTAATACCCGTGAATATTCTTTGGCTCCCCTTGTGTCGAATCAATAAATTTGGGTTGAATACTCTACCCTCGAAAACTGTTGTGATCCCCTATACTTGTGGGTTATCAAGACCTTTTTCTGGCGCCGTTGCCGGGGAGCATAGCTCCATTCTCTGAGTCACTTGGGATTTATATCTGTTGATCACTATGAAGAATCCGAAAGATCCAAGAACCAAGATCTATCCCTCTACTACGAGGGGAGGTAAGGAACTTCCATCACACTCTGCACTTGATTCACCTTCTGTTTTGAGTAAGCTTGCGAAACCACCACCTGCTAGTAATCCTAATATGTCGGAAGTAATTGATGATGCTACTTCTTCTATGAATGAAACTTATGATGATACTAGTACTTTGCTTGATAATACTGCGCCACTAGGTGAATTTCTTGATGAACAAGTTGCTAGGGTTAGAGAGAATGAAATTACTGAAACTGATGAAATTATTGAAACTGAAGATTATGATTCACCTCCTAGATATGAATTACCTAAGGTACCTGAGGGTTATTTATGGATGAAGAGACAGCTAGAGACCTTTTTGCTTGCAATGATAGAGATGATCTTAAGAAATTACTAGTCAAGCTGAAAGAAAAATCTTTGAATGCTAGAATGCAATATGATCCTAAGTTTGCTACTTCACCTATATTTGTTACTGATAAGGATTATGAATTCTCTGTCGATCCTGAGTTAATTACTTTGGTTGAATATGATCCTTTCCATGGTTATGAATCTGAAACTGTTGTGGCACATCTTACTAAGCTGAATGATATAGCCACCCTATTTGCTCATGAGGAAAAAATTCGCTATTATTATATTCTTAAGTTGTTTCCTTACTCCTAGTTGTGTGCGTAGTCCCCATGATATGATATATTACTTCTCTAAAAAATATTTTCCTACTCATAAGAAACAAGTTGCTTTACAGGAAATATTTAACTCTGTGCAAATTGAAGAAGAGAGTCTCCCACAAGCTTGGGGGATGCTTCTCCAGTTACTTAATGCTTTGCCTGATCATCCTCTCAAGAAAAATGAAATACTTGATATCTTTTATAATGGACTAACCGATGCTTCTAGGGACCACCTAGATAGTTGTGCTGGTTGTGTTTTCAGGGAACGAACTGTTGAACAAGCTGAAGTACTATTGAATAATATATTGAGCAATGATAATGATTGGACTCTTCCCGAACCACCTCCTAAGCCAACTCCGAAGAAGAGAGGTATTCTATTTCTTAGTCCTGAAGATATGCAAGAGGCAAAGAAATCTATGAAAGAAAAATGTATTAAACCTGAAGATGTCAAGAATTTACCACCTATTGAAGAAATACATGGTCTTAATACTCCGACACAGGTAGTAGAGGTAAATTCTCTTTATAGATTTGATGAGGGTGATATCTATTATATACTTAAAACAGAAGACAAATAAGCCATTACGTTCATCCACATAGATTAAATTATCTCAATCGTCTATATTAGAAATTAACGGTTGAGATTTATAGATGTAGCGTTACATACAAATACGGTCACGTGGAAATAATTTGACACATCACATGTCACGTGCCAACAGTTTTTTTTTCAAAACACGTACCAATTGTTTTGGTATTGCAAAGTACAGCAGCCTACAAGTTAAAAAAGATACGGCAGCCTACTAATTAGGAGTACTATACGGGGAAAATCATGGAGGAGAGCCCAAAAAAAAGGGGTAGTGTCCGACGAGAATTCATCCGCTATTTCACTAGACAAAAGCAATCCGAACTCCTCCTTATGCGTTCAAACAATAAAAATTTCACATATTTAGTACCTCACGCTAGGAAAGCTGACTATATACCCTGGTGTCATAAAAAAGGAAACAAACGGACTAACGTGTGCGTGTAGGCTACAACGTGCGTTCGTGACACCAGTGGTGCGATCGGCCGCATGTCCTGCGCACATATCGTGCAACCGTATGTCATGTTTTTTTTAAACTACAAACATATGTGAAGCTGACCTTGAGAGGATACGGCTAGCGCAGCGTACATCGTCGATCAGATGCCAAGTAGATTACTTTTGACTAAAAATTAAGTATGCCAACAATATAATCTTTTCTGTAAAGAACAATTTATACTTCCGTTCTCTCAAAAAATTGCTAATAAAGATCATTACAATGGTTGAGATTAAAAATAATCAATACAAAGAAATAAGGCATGCAAATGCTTCAGTTTACATTAAGTATTCCTTGGAAAAATGTTACTAGGAGGACCACGAGATTAAATCATCTAAATGTACATGCATAAGAAAAAAAATACATCCGTTTGGACATATGAGGTGCATAAGTAAACACACAATCAAATGTTTTAAAACCTTTTATTGCTAGAAGATGTTTTAATTTTTTTTGCGAGGAGATGCTTTAGAAATTTGACCACTAATGTACCGCACATGTGAGAATAACAACATCATATTGACAGCAAAAGAAAATTCATTTGTCATTTTGCTAAAATTTTGATGTATTATCAATGAAAATCACATATAAAATTGTGAATTAGAAGCTACAAATAATCAAGTGTACCATATACTTTGGAAATATGGAACACCATTACTATATTAGATGACACGTACAATCATCATGAAAAAATTGCATCTCCCAAAGAACCAATATCCCAATCATGTATGCTGAATGAGCTTAATTTGTTGTTGTAATTATGTTGGAGACTATAGAAGGGACGAGTGAACAATCGAGTTATTCTGAAAATAAGCGAGGGAGGTGAAAGAGTGACACATGCAACCCTGATGTAAAAGTTGCACAGCTGTAGAGTACCTACGAATATTTGAATCATGGTTATATGTAGTGTAGTGCCATATAGTCATTGCTTATGTCGCCAACTAACCGATATATATGATCGACAGCCATATGAAAACTACACCAAATCCGAGATGAATTTCTCAAGGAGTAAGGTTGAAAAGAAGTTACTTATATATGAAGATCCAATTTCAAAAATATATCTGTCAAAAATAGATGTTATGGTAAAAGGAGGAGTACATACTGCAATAGGTATATTGGTACAACTTTCATAAGAATACTAAATAGTAGTGCTTTGCAGTTTATATCAAAACATGATTCTGTGAAGCTGATTGGCATGTTTCCTTGGAATATAACTTTAATGTAAATTTATCTATTTTGACACTTGGAAAAAGCCAATGAAGAGCTAAATATAATCAAATAATAATTAGCATTGAAGGCACGACTGGGCAAGCCACCACACTGATAATGATGAGCCTATGGAGGAAAAAAATATACAAAAATTAAAGAAATCATACATAGATTTAGTCCTTGGTCAATTTTTTTTAAATTAAGTATTATGCCTCCTTTTATGTGATTAACAACCCACGATGTGTAGTAAAAATAGACTGAGAAGAATGGATCTTACCAAACTTTATAAAATTATTTGCTTACATATTAATAATACTCATACTGTCCAATTCATATGGAAATAATGTTCAAACTTTTGATCTAGATGCCCAATCCAAATATAAAGTGATATATGTAGAAAATCTAGCCGCGCAAATGCGCGGGGCATCCTGCTAGTTCCTCATGATAAGTCTGCTAATCAATGTTTGGATGAATTTGATAACTTTATTGTTAAACAAGAAAACTTCAATGCATATGTTAGTAGACAATTGAAACGTAATGCATATATGCTTGACTGCTTGGGTGACTATATGTGTAGAACTGTCAATGATCTCAAGATTATTAGTAAACATGCTTCCATGGTAAAAACTCAAGTAGAACAAGTACTCAAGGCACAAAATGATTTGCTTAATGAGATGAATAATAAGATGAATGATAATGCTGTTAGAGTTATGACTAGAGGTGGTAAAATGACTCAGGAACCTTTGTATCCCGAGGGCCATCCTAAGAGAATTGAGCAAGATTCTCAGAGAATTAATACTGATGCACCTAGTCCTTCTAGTCATAGAAAGAAAAAGAAAACTGACAGGACTTTGCATGCTTCTAGTGAACCTGTTATAGACACACCTGAGAATCCAAATGATATTTCTATTTCTGATGCTGAAACACAATCTGGTGATGAACATGAACCTAGTAATAATGTTAATGATGATGTTCATGTTGATGCTCAAACTAGTAATGATAATGATGTGGAGATAGAACCTGCTGTTGTTCTTGATAACCCACAACCTAAGAATAAAAGGTATGATAAGAGAGACTTCATTGCTAGGAAACATGGTAAAGAAAGAGAGCCATGGGTTCAGAAACCCATGCCCTTTCCTCTTAAACCATCCAAGAAAAAGGATGATGAGGATTTTGAGCGCTTTGTTGAAATGCTTAGACCTGTCTTTTTGCGTATGTGTTTGACTGATATTCTGAGGCCACAAGCCTGGGGGGCGCCCCTAGAGGGCTTGTGGGCCCCCTGGACCTCCTCCGACTCCAACTCCATATAACCCTATTCAGGAAAAAAATCAGAGAGAAGGATTCATCACGTTTTACGATATGTAGCCGCCGCCACCTCCTGTTCTTCATCTGGAGGGCTGATCTGGAGTCCGTTCGGGGCTCCGGAGAGGGGGATTCGTCGCCATCATCATCACCAACCTTCCTCCATCACCAATTTCATGATGCTCACCGCCGGGAGTGAGTAATTCCTTCGTAGGTTTGCTGGACGGTGATGGGTTGGATGAGATTTATCATGTAATCGAGTTAGTTTTGTTAGGGTTTGATCCCTAGTATCCACTATGTTATGAGATTGATGTTGCTATGACTTTGCTATGTTTAATGCTTGTCACTAGGGCCCGAGTGCCATTGAGGGAGTCATGGACTAAGGGGTCCTCGGGGCGACGACCCATTGTACGTGGGCCGGACTGTTGGAGCCGTGTGGTGACCGGAGACCTGTGAAGCCGTGGTGTGTCCTCCAAGTTAAGGGTGGACGAGATCCCTTTCCCTCTTGTTGTAATCTATCTTCAGCAACCCTAACCCTATCGGTGTCTATATAAACCGAGGGTTGTAGTCATTAGGGTTAGAGCCATATTCATCACCTCATAGCCTAGGGTTTAGCTCATCCTGATCTCGAGGTAGATCTACTCTGTAAACTCCATCATATATTCAATACAATCAAGCAGGACATAGGGTTTTACCTCTTTGAGACGGCCCGAACCTGGGTAAACACTGTGTTCGTCATCCCCTGTTATCCATTGATCCTAGATCCACAGCTCGGGACCGCCTACCCCGAGGTCTGCCGGTTTTGACACTGACATTGGGGCTTTCATTGAGAGTTCCGCTATGCGATCGCTGGAAGGATCGATGGCTCTACCGGTCGATGGAGACCGCACCCATACTGAGGGCTTTACCGCCCCTAGTCACCTCCTCGTCTTCGGCGGCATCTTAGTGTGTGCCGACCCCGCCGGCCGCCTCGACTAGATCGAAGGCCTCATCCCCATTGAAGGAATCGTCAGTTCAGGGGCATCGACCCCAGGACTAGCAAACTCATGAAAGCCCGGTACCTTTCAAGGTCCGGCCATGAAGCCCAACTACGATGGACCGCCCGCAGGGTCTTCCGTCGAGTTACCGGAGCGGTCGGCACCCATACATGCCCAGCCGGCAGATCAGTTGGCAGATCTGTTCCGCACAATGGGAATTTCTGTTATCAGGCCCACAGCCTACGACTGGGTTGGGCTTAAACCCAATGACCGAGAAATAAACACCCCTCCGGTCATGCACCTCGTCGCCATGGTCGAAGAGGCCCAGTAGGGGTCACAGCCATGTAAGCTAAAAATGGTGTACACTCGAATCTCCAACTCGGAGTCAAACACCAGCCCGGATGTACGTTCGAACACAACATCTGACACAAGTCCCGGCCTTGAGCCTATCCGGCCGCACATCAGTTCGGATCCGAGTCCTGTGCGGTCAGAACCGGGCACGCCTCAACCTCCCATCAAGGATAGTCCGGAGCCGCGGCGGGGGAATTCTTGAAATTTTCCCACCCACCCACCACGCGAAATACTCTCCGGATTTGAGATGCCCAGACATATGGGACCTCATGTATGTCAAACAGCTGCCAAACGAAACAGTCCATCATTATTGGGCTAGATTTCTCCTGGTAAAAACAGGATGGCACCTTGCTGTGACAAAGAAATAGTTAAAGCCTTCCAGTTCAACTACAGGGATGAGGGCCTCTTAAACGCCCTCGCGCGCCGCCAAATTCAAAGCTTCACCGAACTATCAGACATGGTGCGCAAATATTGTGCCATGGAGGACACATGGAAGGCGCAACAACTGAGCATGGGACTATATCCCACCACTCATCACGGAAAGCCTCGCCTTAAACGAACCAATACAAATCGGTCACCGGAGCGCGAGCCCAATGAAAAGAAAGCCAGGCCTAGATCGGTGTTAGATGAGTTGGTGGATAAACCATGCCCAATGCATTCTGTCTTGCTAGGCGCAAACCCAACCCATAGACTTCGAGCCTGCTGGCTGGTAAGACAAGTGGCCAAACATGGCGAACCAATCTTGGGCCTCACACCCTCAGATAAACAGTCCCCAGTTTCACTACGGGACCACAATGTCCTTACGGTATACGAGACATTCACTTCAAAAAGCAAAAGGACAAAGGCTCTTCGAGAGCTCAGCCAGGTATATCAAGTGACAACCGCACACCCATGGGCAAATACTCCTATCACCCTTGATGAGAAGGATGAGCCAGGCACCCGTATCAGCCACGCACCAGCTGCACTGGTCCTCGATCCCATCATCGATGGTTTCCGGCTGACTAAAGTACTAATGGACGGAGGTAGCAGCCTCAATCTCAGTTACGAGGATACGCTCGATAAGATGCAATTCAACAGGTCTCGCATCGAACGCAGTAACACCACATTCCGAGGTATAATACCCGGTAGGGAGGCACACTGCTCGAGATGCATACCCCTCGATGTTGTGTTCGGCACACCCGATAAGTACAGATCCGAACCCTTGCTATTCCACATTGTACCCTTCCGTAGCGGATGCCACACCCTTCTAGGACGTGAGGCATTCTCGAAATTTCAGGCCATACCACATTACGGGTATATGAAACTCAAAATGCCAGGGCCCAATGGGGTAATTTCACTTAAAAGCGACCCAAGCAGATCCTTGAGAGCCGAAAACAAAACGGCATCCCTTGCCCTAGAGGCACTATCCGAAGCCCTCACGGCCGAAGAATTGACAGCTTTACGCACTACCGTCGACAGGGATGACGTGGTTCTCAGTAAAAGACAAAAATCCATGTCATTCGAGCTAGCAGACAAAATAGTACAATTTCAAGTGCATCCAACAGATCCCAACAAAACGGCGTCCATAGGAGCACAGCTGGACCCCGCAGTCGACGAGGCATTAAGGACATTCCTGCGCGAAAATTGGGACATATTCTTCTGGCACCCCTCGAACATTCCAGGAATCCCACGTAGGAAAGCAGAGTATAGCCTCAACATCCTAAAAGGCTTTAAGCCAGTGAAGCAGACCCTGCGTCGGTTTTCCGAGACCAAACAACAAGCCATGGGTGAAGAACTCGCAAAACTTTTGGAGGCCGGATTCATCCGTGAGATCAAACACCTCGAGTGGTTAGCAAACCTGGTAATGGTACCAAAGAAGGATAAGTCCTGGCAGCTCTGTGTCGATTTCAAAGACCTTAATAAGGCCTGCCCTAAGGATCCTTTCCACCTGCCAAGGATAGACCAGATCATCGACGCCACCGCCAGACACGACTCACTATGTTTCCTTGACGCGTACTCCGGATACCACCAGATCAAGATGAAAGAGTCCTACCAGGCGGCAACCGCATTCATTACCCCTTATGGCCCTTTCTGCTTCAACACCATGCCGTTCGGATTGAAAAACGCACGAGCCACATACCAACACATGATTCAAGCATGCCTCGAAAATCAAATTGGCAAAACGGTCGAGGCATACATGGACGATGTGGTTGTCAAAACCAAACACATAGACCAACTGGTAGAAGACCTAAGCCAAACCTTTGACAACCTACGAGCTTATGACATACGACTCAACCCGGAAAAATGTATCTTCGGGGTCCCCGCCGGAAAGCTGCTCGGATTTATCATTTCCCATAGAGGAATCGAGGCCAATCCGACCAAAATTAGAGCGCTATCTTAGCTCGCAATACCAACGGAGCTCAAGCATGTTCAGAAGCTGGCAGGATGCGTGGCAGCCTTGAGCCGCTTCATATCCCGCCTCGGAGAAAAAGAATTACCACTCTACAAGCTACTCAAAAAGACCAAGAATTTCCAATGGACAGATGAAGCAACTGCGGTGCTCAAGGAGATTAAAACACTCCTAGCCAACAATCCTATCCTAACCGCACCTAGTATTGCTGAGCCCATGTTGCTATATGTCTCAGCCACCAATCAGGTGGTCAGCGTGGTGCTTGTGGTGGAACGGGAATTCGAGGGCCACAAATTTCAGGTCTAGAAGCCGGTCTATTACGTGTCTAAAGTGCAAACACCATGCAAAACACGGTATCCGCACTATCAAAAGATAGCTTACATAGTCTTCATGGTGTCGCAAAAGCTTCGACATTACTTTCAAGAATGTTCGGTCACAGTAGCATCAGAAGTCCCATTGAATGATATAATCAATAACAGGGACGCTACAGGCCACATCACCAAATGGGCCATCAGGCTTCTCCCCTTTGAGATAACATACAAGCCATGCCGAGTGTCAAGACCGGTTTTCCAATAAAACATTTATTGAAAAATCGCCCCTTTCGTCAGACCAGTATAGAAAAATCTTACTGGTAGACAAATCCTTGATACAGAAATCTGGAAGTACTAAATATTATACAGGGTTGAGCTGAGGCTGCTCAACAATTTATTTAAGCACGCCAATATTACACATAAAGGCGGATATGACACAAAGGGTATTGTGGCATAACTACTGACTCGCAATAAAAGTGGTGGTGGATATGTCACAGAGAAGTGGGTGACATGACTCCAAAATCATACAACTCATCAAGCGTCGGAGTGAGGCTCGATGATTTTATTAAGGTAGCGGAAACGTATATAATACAGGTGACCAACTCCAGGATCGCAAGGAACTGACTGGGACTCCTCTAGGCGTCAGACTCGCTATCGTACTCTTCATCCATAAGATCACCTTCGTCAACATCTGGCCAAATCAACAAGCCAGGTGAGTACTTTGAATGTATTCGCAAGACAGTTTGGACATAAGATATAACAAATGCAAACATGATGCACATGAGCAGATTAGCAATGCACACTCAGGTAATAAATTTTGCACTGCAAGATAAATAAAAAGGAAGTCAGGCGGTAGTCCTCCCGAAATCCCAATAAATTAGCTGAAGACCGATCGGGTGTCTGAAGCGACGCCTCGAAAGGTAAAAATAAAATTAACATGCCGCAGTCGGGCGTCAGGGCGAAACCACATAAAGGGCTTATACTGAAAAGTAAATGACAGTACGTACCACAGTCGGACGTCTAAGCGACATCTCGAAAAGGGCTTATAATGAGAGTAAATAACAAGGATGCCACAGTCGGACGTTTGAGTGACATCCTATAAAGGGCTTATATCCAAAAGTAAATAACAAGAATGCCACAGTCGGACGTCTGAGCGACATCTCATAAAGGGCTTATATCAAAAGTAAATAATAAGAATGCCACAGTCGGACGTCTGAGCGACATCTCATAAAGGGCTTATATCAAAAGTAAATAATAAGAATGCCACAGTCGGACGTCTGAGCGACATCTCATAAAGGGCTTATATCAAAAGTAAATAATAAGAATGCCACAGTCGGACGTCTGAGCGACATCTCATAAAGGGCTTATAATTTATCATTCGAATTCGAGTAGTCCGTGGAGGTAGCACCATCCCACGGAATACTCGATACATAATCATAAACAGGTTAGTCCATCCACAGGAATAACATTCAGCCGGGTTTACCACTGTCAGTTCACAAGTTTGTTCTTTAGAGACAGATACTGGGACTGACACTGAGACTGACACTGATAGGTCAACCAACGTCCTTGACCGAGGACTTGGTCACTCGAATGGTTTTGACTCTGCAGAGTTTGTACTCTTAACCCACAGCCAACGGATTTCAGTAGTCACAAAGGACTAGTTTCGTTTATGGTATTTTAGAAGAAAACACATCTAACCAGTACACACCCATTCCACATCCCGCTGCCAGGAATCACCCTAGGCAACGTTCAAGAAAAACTCTAAGGCGGGGAGGCCAACACCTCGAATAGCATGGGATCAAATTTATATCGCGCGCTCTAAGGGGTGCTCCCCTCTCGGTCCCAACTGGAAACACCCATGCCCCCTGACCGGAAGACGGGTTTAATCGAGGGCCATGGAACCCTCATTCTGGTCCCTCTATTTAGTGTGTACCTGGAAAGACGTTTGCAACTTACTAAACCGCATTCTTTGCAGAAAACATGTGGTAGCACGAAAAGGGGGCGAACGGGAACAAGACTCGATCCACATCAACACTGGAGTTAAACAGCTGATATAGAACTGGCATGCTTCAACAATACCAGCTTGCAATCTATCATGCCACCACATGATCAGGTTGTCTCACCATCTTATGAACTCATCAAGTTTCGAAGCTCACTTGCAGCTTGCTTTGCATGGAATATAACATTCAACAAATGCTTATATAAACATGCCATGAGAAAACTACTCAAGCAAACATGAAAAACACTCATCATATCAAAGGTTCAAACATGCTTGCCTGGTTCGGAGTAGTCGGAGTCTAGCTCGGCAAAGTTGGCGGCACCGTCACCTCCTTCGGTATCTACGTTATAAAGAAAAATCGGGTACTAACGTAAATACCGTGCGTGCGTAAAAAATGTTCCAAATATTTTTCAAATAATTATGATTAAAAACTAGACAGAAAAATAAAGATGACAAAAAAAGAATCAACTCCAAATCATCTTTTGTTTAAAAGTTATTGAGGTTTTAGTCCAGGGACTAATCTGTTATAAATAGAAAGTTATCAGGGGCTATTTAAAAAAAACAGAAAACGCTTCGGTTGGAATACGCCTTCCAGAGAAGAAAACGCACCCGACCCGAAGGCGCCAACAGAAAACGATTTCGAAGAAGAAGAGGAGAGGCTGACGAGGGGGTCCCTCATGTCAGGTTTGAAAATTCCCACCGGCGGTAGAGGCGAACGATGATCGCCGGCGGCGATCAATGGCGAACCAGAGGAGGTCAAGGGTATGGTTGCACTCACGGGTCAGTTCCGCGTCGATGGGTGGTGGAAGTAGGCGTCGGGGAGCACCACGTCGACGGCGGTTTCCACTCCGGCGGACGGCGGTTCGGGCGAGCATGGATTCGTCGGAGGAGAGCTGCCAACACCTAATTGAAGCTCGGGTTGGAAGAGGTGGTGGACTAGGGGGTTGCTGGCAAAGTTTGGGAAGCGGGGGCGCACTCACCAGAGAGGATTTTGCCGGAGCCCGAAGCGGATCGGGGCGGCCGGAGCTGGGGAAGAAGACCCTCTCGAAGCCCTCTGATGAGTTTGGCGTGGTTCTGAGGAGAGGTGGAGAGGTGCTGGGTCGATGGGTGGCTCGGGGCCGCTATTTATAGCCGGCCCGAGGCGGTTGCCAAAAACGGGATAACTCCGGCGAGCGATTACGGCGAGGCAGGGGTTGGACGGAAGGATTTGGCGACTGGGTGTCTTCGGATTGGTCCGTTGGCACCATTCAAAGGTTAAACCTGGTTGGATTTGGCCTGCTCCCGTGGTCTCGGCGGGACGGAGATTACGGGCTCGTCGGTGGCAGAGAGCGCACTCTACGCTTCTCAGGCCACGGTGACGGTTCTGCAGCGTGCTCAGAGCAAGAGGTGAACACGCGTAGGCCACCAGTGGCTCGGGCGGTGCGGAGGACGGCGTTCTGCAACGCTGGCTTCTGCCAGCCGCCACATTAGGTTCTGCCACCGCGGAAGGCGCCGGAGTTGACGCGACAAGTCACCACCGAGGCTTGCAATCGGCCAAGCAACCGTGCGGCGCACTGGATAAGAAGGGGGAACAGGGAGCAAGGCGCCAACACGTGCACTGGCGAGATCGACGACGAGTTCTGACAAAAACCACACTGAACCCTCTGAACTTTCTGAATTTGACAGGAACAGTGCACGCCAGTTGTTCGACGAAATGTTTGACGCACGTGGAAAATTTTTCTTGAGCTGAAACTTGGAGGGGTGGTCTCTAGATGCATCCAGAGGCTCCCTAAATTTTCTCAGAATTTTTGGAAAGGGACAAGAATGAATTTCACCAAAAATGGCAAATCTGGTCCAAACTTGCAGCAAGCAAATTTTGAAAAATTTGAACTGTGCACCAGCAGCTCTTGATGGATCTAGGTTGAGGGTACTAAGGAGTAGCTAGGGGAATTTATTTGGAACCAAAGCTCAAAGCAATCTGATACTTCCTTTGTAAACTTGAGGGGTCCAAAATAAATTACAGAAAAAGGTTTGAGGATAAAATCAATAGAAATAAAATCTAAAAGTGGTTGAAACTTGCTGGAATTGGATGCTTGGCTTGACCCAAAGTAGGGAGGAGGGTTTTGGAAGAAAGTTTTCTACATAGGTCATGGCAAGAGAGTATTTTTGAATAGGGAAGTAGAAATCGAAAAATTATAGGAACTCTTTTTAATAAAATAATTAGTAAAACAATCCCAGAGTATTTGTGTTGAACCAACACATGTTGAAAACCTTCAAGACCAAAATCAAGATTGGGAAGAACCCATAAAATATTTATCATAAAAGATTTGAGAAGGAGAGTCTTTTAGAAAAATTGAAATAACCTCCTTCCAATCAAATAAAGAATTTGATAAAAATCAAGACCCAAATTTTGGGGTGTTACAACACCTACCCCCTTAGGAAAAATCTCGTCCCCGAGATTTCAGCTGATCCTCAAATAGGTGTGGGTGCTCTGCCCGAAGAAAATCCTCTCTTTCCCATGTTGCTTCATCCTCGGTGTGATTGCTCCACTGAACCTTGAAAAACTTAATTGTCTTCTGACGGGTCCTTCTTTCAGACTCCTCCAATATTTTTATTGGACGTTCCCTATAGGTGAGGTCTGGTTGCACGTCAATGTTCTCATGAGATACATGCTTCTCTGAGTTGCTTACACACTTCCTCAGCTGTGAAATGTGGAACACGTCATGGACGTCTGATAGTTCTTCAGGTAGGTCTAGCTGGTAGGCCACTGTGCCTCTTCGGGCAATCACACAGAAGGGCCCAATAAATCGTGGTGCTAGCTTTCCTTTAACTTTGAATCGTTGCAGGCCCCTCATAGGGGATACTCTTAGATACACATATTCACCGGGTTCAAAACTGACTTCACGATGTTTTTGATCGTAATAACTCTTTTGTCGGCTCTGAGCTGTCTTGAGTCGATCCTTGATTAGTTTAACTTTCTCCTCAGCTTCCTTGAGCATGTCTGGGCCGAAGATACGACTGTCTCCTGTCTCTGACCAATTTAATGGGGTACGGCATCCTCGCCCATATAAGGCTTCAAAAGGTGCCATTTGTAGACTGGCTTGGTAACTGTTGTTGTACGCGAACTCGGCATACGGCAAGCTTTCTTCCCAACTGGTTCCATAGGTGAGAACACATGCTCTGAGCATGTCTTCTAGAATTTGGTTCACATGTTCAGTCTGTCCTCCAGTCTGGTGGTGGTATGCTATGCTGAATACTAGTTGAGTTCCCAGAGCTTGTTGTAAATGATCCCAAAATCTGGAGACGAATTGAGTGCCTCTGTCGGATATTATAGTCTTTGGAACTCCATGCAGACAAACAATACGGGAGAGATAAAGCCTGGCAAGTTTCTGAGTGGTGTGGGTTGTCTTTACTGGAATAAAATGTGCCACCTTGGTTAATCTATCTGTGATGACCCATATGGCATCATTTCCGTGTCGTGACCGAGGTAGTCCAACAATAAAATCCATTCCAATTTAGTCCCATTTCCATTCGGGTGTCCTGTTTGGCTGTAATAGTCCTGCTGGTTTTTGGTGCTCGGCTTTAATGTGCTGACATGAATCACAACATGCAATGAATGTCGCTATATCCCTCTTCATACCGTGCCACCAAAATCTTTCCTGGATGTCCTTGTACATTTTGGTTCCTCCGGGGTGGATTGAATATGGAGCGGTGTGGGCTTCGGTCAAAATTTGCTGTTTGAGGTCCTCTACATTTGGTACGCAAAGCCTGTCTCCGTACCATAATATTCCCTCATCGTCTATGACGAATTCTGAGGCCTTGCCCAGACTCACTTTTCTTTTTATGCCTTCGATGCTGGGGTGTCCATGCTGAGCTTTCTTAATCTGTTCCATTAGGGTGGGCTGTATTTCCAAATTTGACATAGTGCCTTCAGTGACCAACACCATGTTGAGTTTGGCAAACTCCCTCTGAAACTCAGGTCTCGAGTTTTGTAGACCATCGTTGCCCGAGCTTGGGTTTCGGCTGAGAGCATCTACCACTACATTTGCCATTCCGGGATGGTAGTGAATGCCAACATCATAATCTTTCACTAATTCCAACCAGCGTCGTTGTCGTACATTGAGTTCTGGTTGTGTGAAAATATATTTGAGACTTTTATGGTCCGTATATATTTCACAACGATTCCCAAGCAAAAAGTGCCTCCATTCTTTGAGTGCATGAATAACTGCTGCTAATTCCAAGTCATGAGTAGGATAATTTTCTTCATGCCTTCGTAGTTGCCTGGAAGCATATGCGACTACTTTGCCGTCTTGCATTAATACGCATCCGAGGCCCTTCCGGGACGCGTCGCAATATACTTCAAAAAATTTGTGTATGTCTGGTACGACCAATACTGGTGCTGTTGTTAATCTCTTTTTGAGTTCTTGGAAACTTTTCTCACAAGCTTCAGTCCACGCAAATTTCTTATCCTTCTTGAGTAGCTGTGTCATAGGTTTTGCTAGGGTGGAGAATCCCTCAATAAATCTTCTATAATATCCAGCCATTCCCAAAAAACTTCGTACATCTGTAACGTTGGCTGGTGGCTTCCAGTCAAGTACGGCCTTGACTTTTTCTGGGTCCACGGCGACACCTTCTTGGGTTAATACGTGGCCTAGAAAACCAACCTGTTTTAACCAAAATTCACATTTGCTGAATTTGGCGTACAATTTATGTTTCCTTAACTCTCCCAGTACAATTCTGAGATGTTCAGCATGTTCTTCTGTTGTCTTGGAATATACTAAAATATTGTCAATGAACACTACAACAAATTTGTCCATAAATTTCATAAATACTTTGTTCATGAGGTGGAAAAAAATATGCGGGGGCGTTTGTCAGTCCAAACGGCATTACTGTAAATTCATATAACCCGTATCTGGAGGTGAATGCTGTCTTAGGGATATCTTCTGTCCGTACTTTTAATTGATGATATCCCGACCTTAAATCTATTTTTGAGAAAACCTTGGCTTATGCGAGCTGGTCGAATAAATCATTTATCCGTGGCATCGGATATCTGTTTTTGATGGTGACCATGTTGAGTGCTCGATAGTCTATACATAACCTCAGTGTCCCATCCTTTTTCTTGGCAAATAATACTGGTGAACCCCAAGGTGAGGAGCTGGCCCGAATAAATCCTTTGTCCAGTAATTCTTTTATTTGCTTCTTCAATTCTACCAACTCGGAGGGTGCCATTCTATAGGGTTTCTTGTAAATGGGAGTGGTTCCAGGTGCTAGTTCAATGATGAACTCTATTTCTCGGTCAGGTGGCATGCCTGGTAGCTCTTCGGGAAATACATCAGGAAACTCACACACCACTGGAACTTTACTTAATTCTGAAATAACCACCTTGTTCAATCTTTGTCGCAGTGATATTGTTCTTTCTTGAGCTGCAATTTTTATTGTCTTCCCGTGATGATGGGTGAGGATCACAGTCCGATTGAAACAGTCGATAAATCCCATGTTGGTGGTCAACCAGTCCATTCCTAGGATAACATCCAGTCCCTTATTTTCCAATACAATGAGGTTTGCCCGAAACTTTAATCCCTCAATCTCAATAACCACACCATGGCAGTAACTCTGAGTGATTTGCTTAATCCCGGGGGACTTGATGGTTATAGAATTTTCCAAGGTAAGAATCAGAAAATTATGTTGCAAAGCAAATTTCTTGGAAACGAACGAGTGAGAAGCTCCAGAATCAAACAAAACCGTGGCAGGTATTGTGTTGACAGGGAACGTACCGAGTACGATGTCCGGAGCATTCTGTGCTTCCTCCTTGGTCACATGGTTCACGTGACCCTTCTTGTGATTGTTATTGGGGTTGAAGTTGTTACGCTTGGGGGCTGAATTATTTCCACTGTTGTTCGGCTTGAGGGATGAGTTTCTTGGCTTTGGGCACTGCTTGGCATAATGTCCTTCCTCACCACAGACGAAGCAAGTAACGCCTGGGCGATACGTAAAATCCTTGTCCCTTGCATGAAATTTTTTGTTTGGGCGTAGAACATTGGCTGCGGTTTTGTTCGCCCCATTTTTCGGGAAATCATTCTTATTCCTGTTGTTGCGAGAATGAGTAGTCTTGTCCCTTCTGCGCTTGCGAAAATCCTCCAAGCTGCGGCGCTAATTTTCCAATGTAATAGCTTTGTCCACAAGCGTTTTGAAATCTGGGAAGGTGTGTACGACCAGCTGGCATTTAAGTGCTGGTGCCAGACCGTCCAGGAATTTTTCCATCTTTTTATTTTCAGTCATATGTTCTTCATTGGCATAACGAGATAATTGAGTAAACTGACTATTGTACTCAGTTACTGTCATGCTTCTTTGCTTGAGGTCATCAAACTCCCTTTTCTTGATTTTCATAACACTTCTGGGAATGTGCGCCCCACGAAATTTTTCCTTAAATTCCTCCCAGGTGATGTTGTTTTCATTGGGGTGCATGTGTAGGAAATTTTCCCACCATGATGCAGCTGCTCCAGTGAGGTAGTGAGGTGCATAAAGTACCTTCTCACGGTCCGAACATTGTGCAATAATTAGTTTCCTCTCAATGTCTCGAAGCCAATCATCGGCCTCAAGCGGTTTATCAGTGTGAGAAAAGTTGGGGGACGTGTCTTTTGTAGTTCAGACAATTTGGAATGCTGCTGGTATGGTTCGCGGCGATTTCCCATATTGATAATATGGTTCATCATTTCGTGATGCTACTGCTGGCTTTGCTCATAAAGGCGGCATACTTGAGAAAACGCTTCTTCACTGCCTTGCTGACTTGAATGCCCCTGTGTGAAATTGTTACTTGTCTGGGTACCGTAATTTTCTTCTGGAGGACTTGGCATGGAACGAGTCCAGGGACGAGGCATTTCCACTCTGGGGTATTTTTGCAGAACTCATGAGAAAAAAAATCTGAGTAGCAAAAATAAATAATTTTGCAAAGGCAGAAATTTAAAAACTCCGAGATTTTTCAGGAAAATACTGGATTGCGCATGGAGAAGGACCGCTCAGTACATATCTTACATGCAAGCCGTAATTATACAATACATCACTCAGGATGTGCGTACACATTCCTGACATGTTATTTAGGCTAGTGCACTTCTCCGAGTTCCTACATGATGCGCACAGAAACTACTTCTCAACAAACCTATATACATATAAACCTATCATACAAGCTGGTACAACACACGTCTGCTCGGCGCACTTAGTCGGAGATGGTAAATACTTCCCTCGGCCTGCCGAGGGTAAGTCCTAGTGATGCTGGAGACTCCACCTCCTCCTCAATAATAGGCTCTAGGCCCGAAGCACGGGGCTGAGCAGCTGGTGCGGGTGTGGTAGGTGGTGCAACACTAACTGGGGTAGGAGCAATGACTTGGTCAAACTCCTCAGTGGTAGGCAGGCGGCGAGCGGTGGCTAAAATGGCAGGTGCATAGGATGCGGAGGACGAGATGTATGACAGTGGTGGTGCTGTATGGAGGAGTTCCCTCCTGTTGGTGGTACAGCCCTGAACTAAGTCCATACGAGCAGCCACAAAGTCGTCCACGAGGTTATCAAAAGCTGCCTCAAGAGCCTTGAGATACGCAACGAGCATCTCAATAGCCTCATCTCTCTCTCCCCTAGTGCAAGCGAATGCATAGTGACAAGTGTATGGCACGTGGCATGGGAGGTAGCGGTAGCGACGAGCCTTCATTGAAGGAAGAGCATCCCGGAGACGAGCTATTGCCTCACGGGCAGCCATCTGCATGGCATGCCTCTCCGTAGGCATGGCCCTCCCAACAAATCGGAAGCGGCGTGACTCAGAACGTCCTCCCTTGAATTGCACCGCGTCCTGGTGCATAGACACGCTGTCGCTGAGCTTGTGCTGGTAGAGTGTGAACTCCGGACGAGCCGATGGCCCGATCGCGACCTTGGCGATGGAGACGAGAAGCATGATAAATCCCTCAGGTACATTGGCGAACACCTGTGACTCACAGTCGCTGCCAGCCATCTACAAAAGTAGACAAAAATTCCAGATTGTCAAATCATAAATTTATGATGACTAACAGAAAATTGCTACAATTTGCAAATTGCTAAAATAGCACCTATTACGCTAATAACCGATTAGCGATCGCACCTAGTGGCTTCCTACAGTCAGCCTGGCTCTGGTACCAAGGTTGTCAGGACCGGTTTTCCAATAAAACATTTATTGAAAAATCGGCCCTTTCGTCAGACCAGTATAGAAAAATCTTACTGGTAGACAAATCCTTGATACAGAAATGCAAATGTACTAAATATTATACAGGGTTGAGCTGAGGCTGCTCAACAATTTATTACAAGCACGCCAATATTACACATAAAGGCGGATATGACACAAAGGGTATGGTGGCATAACTACTGACTTGCAATAAAAGTGGTGGTGGATATGTCACAAAGAAGTGGGTGACATGACTCCAAAATCTTACAACTCATCAAGCGTCGGAGTGAGGCTCGATGATTTTATTAAGGTAGTGGAAGCGTATATAATATAGGTGACCAACTCCAGGATCGCAAGGGACTGACTGGGACTCCTCTAGGCGTCGGACTCGCTATCGTACTCTTCATCCATAAGAACGCCTTCGTCAACATCTGGCCAAATCAACAAGCCAGGTGAGTACTTTGAATGTACTCGCAAGAGAGTTTGAACATAAGATATAACAAATGCAAACATGATGCACATGAGCAGATTAGCAATGCACACTCAGGTAATAAATTTTGCACTGCAAGATAAATAAAAAGGAAGTCAGGCGGTAGTCCTCCCGAAATCCCAATAAATTAGCTGAAGACCGATCGGGTGTCTGAAGCGACGCCTCGAAAGGTAAAAATAAAATTAACATGCCGCAGTCGGGCATCTGGGTGACACCACATAAAGGGCTTATACTGAAAAGTAAATGACAGTACGAACCACAGTCGGACGTCTAAGCGACATCTCGAAAAGGGCTTATAGTGAGAGTAAATAACAAGGATGCCACAGTCGGACGTCTGAGCGACATCACATAAAGGGCTTATATCCAAAAGTAAATAATAAGAATGCCACAGTCGGACGTCTGAGCGACATCTCATAAAGGGCTTATATCAAAAGTAAATAATAAGAATGCCACAGTCGGACGTCTGAGCGACATCTCATAAAGGGCTTATATCAAAAGTAAATAATAAGAATGCCACAGTCGGACGTCTGAGCGACATCTCATAAAGGGCTTATAATTTATCATTCGAATTCGAGTAGTCCGTGGAGGTAGCACCATCCCACGGAATACTCGGTACATAATCATAAACAGGTTAGTCCATCCACAGGAATAACATTCAGCCGGGTTTACCACTATCAGTTAACAAGTTTGTTCTTCAGAGACTGATACTGGGACTGACACTGAGACTGACACTGATAGGTCAACCAACGTCCTTGACCGAGGACTTGGTCACTCGAATGGTTTTGACTCTGCAGAGTTTGTACTCTTAACCCACAGCCAACGGATTTCAGTAGTCACAAAGGACTAGTTCCGTTTATGGTATTTGAGAAGAAAACACATCTAACCAGTACACACCCATTCCACATCCCGCTGCCAGGAATCACCCTAGGCAATGTTCAAGAAAAACTCTAAGGCGGGGAGGCCAACACCTCGAATTGGATGGGATCAAATTTATATCACGCGCTCTAAGGGGTGCCCCCCTCTCGGTCCCAACCGGAAACACCCATGCCCCCTGACCGGAAGACGGGCTTTAATCCAGGGCCATGGAACCCTCATTCCGGTCCCTCTATTTGGTGTGTACCTGGAAAGAGGTTTGCAACTTACTAAACTGCATTATTTGCAGAAAACATGTGGTAGCACAAATAGGGGATGAACGGGAACAAGACTCGATGCACGTCAACACTGGAGTTAAACAGCTGATATAGAACTGGCATGCTTCAACAATACCAGCTTGCAACCTATCATGCCACCACATGATCAGGTTGTCTCACCATCTTATGAACTCATCAAGTTTCGAAGCTCACTTGCAGCTTGCTTTGCATGGAATAGAACATTCAACAAATGCTTATATAAACATGCCATGAGAAAACTACTCAAGCAAACATGAAAAACACTCATCATATCAAAGGTTCAAACATGCTTGCCTGGTTCGGAGTAGTCGGAGTCTAGCTCGGCAAAGTTGGCGGCACCGTCACCTCCTTCGGTATCTACGTTATAAAGAAAAATCGGGTACTAACGTAAATACCATGCGTGCATAAAAATTGTTCCAAATATTTTTGGAATAATTATGATAAAAAACTAGACAGAAAAATAAAGATGGCAGAAAAAGATTCAACTCCAAATCATCTTTTGTTTAAAAGTTATTGAGGTTTTAGTCCAGGGACTAATCTGTTATATACAGAAAGTTATCCAGGGGCTATTTAAAAAAAACAGAAAACGCTTCGGTTGGAATACGCCTTCCAGAGAAGAAAACGCACCCGACCCGAAGGCGCCAACAGAAAACGATTTCGAAGAAGAAGAGGAGAGGCTGACGAGGGGGTCCCTCATGTCAGGTTTGAAAATTCCCACCGGCGGTAGAGGCGAACGATGATCGCCGGCGGCGATCAATGGCGAACCAGAGGAGGTCAAGGGTATGGTTGCACTCACGGGTCAGTTCCGCGTCGATGGGTGGTGGAAGTAGGCGTCGGGGAGCACCACGTCGACGGCGGTTTCCACTCCGGCGGACGGCGGTTCGGGCGAGCATGGATTCGTCGGAGGAGAGCTGCCAACACCTAATTGAAGCTCGGGTTGGAAGAGGTGGTGGACTAGGGGGTTGCTGGCAAAGTTTGGGAAGCGGGGGCGCACTCACCAGAGAGGATTTTGCCGGAGCCCGAAGCGGATCGGGGCGGCCGGAGCTGGGGAAGAAGACCCTCTCGAAGCCCTCTGATGAGTTTGGCGTGGTTCTGAGGAGAGGTGGAGAGGTGCTGGGTCGATGGGTGGCTCGGGGCCGCTATTTATAGCCGGCCCGAGGCGGTTGCCAAAAACGGGATAACTCCGGCGAGCGATTACGGCGAGGCAGGGGTTGGACGGAAGGATTTGGCGACTGGGTGTCTTCGGATTGGTCCGTTGGCACCATTCAAAGGTTAAACCTGGTTGGATTTGGCCTGCTCCCGTGGTCTCGGCGGGACGGAGATTACGGGCTCGTCGGCGGCAGAGAGCGCGCTCTACGCTTCTCAGGCCACGGTGACGGTTCTGCAGCGTGCTCAGAGCAGGAGCTGAATATGCGTAGGCCACCAGTGGCTCGCGCGGGGCGGAGGACGGCGTTCTGCAACGCTGGCTTCTGCCAGCCGCCACAGGAGGTTCTGCCACCGCGGAAGGCACCGGAGTTGACGCGACAAGTCACCACCGATGCTCGCAACCGGCCAAGCAACCGTGCGGCGCACTGGATGAGAAGGGGGAACAGGGAGCAAGGCGCCAACGCGTGCACTGGCGAGATCGACGACGAGTTCTGACGAAAAACGACACTGAACCCTCTGAACTTTCTGAATTTGACAGGAACAGTGCATGCCAGCTATTCGACGAAATGTTTGACGCACGTGGAAATTTTTTCTTGAGCTGAAACTTGGAGAGGTGGTCTCTTGATGCATCCAGAGACTCCCAAAATTTTCTCAGAATTTTTGGAAAGGGAAAAGAATGAATTTCACCAAAAATGGCAAATCTGGTCCAAACATGCAGCAAGCAAATTTTGAAAAATTTGAACTGTGGACCAGCAGCTCTTGATGGATCTAGGTTGAGGGTACTAAGGAGTAGCTAGGGTAATTTATTTGGAACCAAAGCTCAAAGCAATCTGATACTTCCTTTGTAAACTTGAGGGGTCCAAAATAAATTACAGAAAAAGGTTTGAGGATAAAATCAATAGAAATAAAATCTAAAAGAGGTTGAAACTTGCTGGAATTGGATGCTTGGCTTGACCCAAAGTAGGGAGGAGGGTTTTGTAAGAAAGTTTTCTACATAGGTCATGGTAAGAGAGTATTTTTGAATAGGGAAGTAGAAATCGAAAAATTATAGGAACTCTTTTTAATGAAAGAATTAGTAAAACAATCCCAGATTATTTGTGTTGAACCAACACATGTTGAAAACCTTCAAGACCAAAATCAAGATTGGGAAGAACCCATAAAATATTTGTCATAAAAGATTGGAGAAGGAGAGTCTTTTAGAAAAATTGAAATAACCTCCTTCCAATCAAATAAAGAATTTGATAAAAATCAAGACCAAAATTTTGGGGTGTTACACCGAGCCATTAAATCTCAGGTGCTGGCCGATTTCATAGCCGAATGGACCGAAGCCGAACTACCCAGGGAGTACTCCACATACTTGCACTGGACTATGTACTTCGACGGTTCAAAGATGTTGGCCAGACGAGGGGCTGGGGTCATCCTCATCTCCCCCACGGGCGACACTATTCGGAATGTCCTCCAAATAATGTATACGGACTCGAACCACGCAGCCGAGTATGAAGCACTACTGCATGGTCTTCGCATGGCCACCACAATGGGCGTACAGCGCCTCGAGGTAAGGGGGGACTCAAATCTGGTGATCTCTCAAGTAAATGGCGAGTTCAACGCCAAATACCCCATGATGGCGGCATATAGAAACAAGGTCCTCTGGATATCTGCTTGATTTGATGGCCTTGAATTTCACCATGTCGCTAGAGACAGCAATCAAGCAGCCGACGTCCTCGCTCGCATGGGTGCCAAGCGCGACCCAGTTCCTAAAAACACATTCCTTGAGCGGCTCTTTAAGCCTTCCGTGGTCTGGCAGGACGACGTCTCCGGTGCACCATCCGACGAGCCCGCTCACAATGCCCCGCCCGAAAACAAAAAAGACGATCAAGTCATCGGCGGTTCCGCACTCGAGGAAACACCCTCCGCACACGAGGTAATGGCCGTAATCCCACCTTGGACAGAACCCTTGCTAGCCTACCTCACACAACATCAGCTTCCGGAGGATCAAACCGAAGCATGACATATCATTTGCCGCTCCAAAGCATACAAGGTCCATGAAGGTGAACTATATAAGAAGAGCACCACAGGAGTTTTACAAAGGTGCATCCCCGAAGAAGAGGGGCGGTAGCTCTTGGAAGAAATACACGCGGGCATGGGCGGACACCAAGCGGCAGCTCGGGCTTTGGTTAGCAAAGCTTTCCGAGCAGGGTTTTTCTGGTCCACCACCCGTGAGGATGCCCAGACTTTAGTCCAACACTGCGTCGGGTGCCAGCTGTTGGCAAATCAAAGCCACATGCCCCCTACAGCTCTCCGGACAATACCGATTACGTGACCTTTTGCGGTCTGGGGTCTCGACATGGTCGGGCCACTCAAAGGGGGGACAAACAAAAAGAAGTACCTATTGGTCATGGTCGATAAATTCACCAAGCGGATTGAGGCAAGACCCATCACTTCAGCAGAATCCGGACCCATCATCGACTTCTTATCAGATGTCGTACATTGTTATGGTGTCCCCCACAGCATCATCACCGATAATGGTACCAATTTCACCGCTCAGGAAGTTAAAGACTGGTGCGGCAAAATGGGCATCAAGCTCAATTACGCCTCGGTATATCACCCACAGACCAATGGGCAGGTCAAACGAGCCAACGGCTCATCATGAGTGGCATTAAGCCTCGCCTAGTTCGCTCCCTTGAACAGTCAAACTTCCATTGGGTCGAGGAACTCGATTCCGTACTATGGGGGCTACGCACTACTCCTAACCGGTCCACCGATACACACCATTTTTCATGGTATATGGGGCGAAAGCAGTCCTCCCATGCGACCTGATCCATGACACACCTAGAGTGCGCATGTACGAAGAAAGGGCAGCCGAACTCGATCGGCCGGACAATTTGGACGCTCTAGAAGAAGAGCGAGACATAGCTCGAGCTTAGTCCGCGTTCTATCAGCAGCAAGCACGACGTTACCACAACCATGAAGTCCGGACAAAGACGTACAATGTGGGCGACCTCGTCCTCGGACTCCCTGAAAAACAGAAGGGCAAACTCTCACCTAAATGGGAGGGACCGTACATCATCGACGAAGTACTCATAGGAGGAGCATATCAACTTCACCGTCCGACCGACGACGGCCTTGAGCCGAACCCGTGGAATGCAGCACGGCTGCGAAGTTTTTACGCCTGAGTCTGACATAACCTTCTTTCCCTTTCTCTTCTTCTATTTTTTGCCTTTTTCCTCTCTCTCTCGCCATGGTATTAGTTCGGCTTAACTGAACCATACCAAACTTGTACTATATACACCATCGAATGTAATACCCAGCCTTGCCTGGGGGCTCCCCTAGAAGAGCCGAATAAATGTCTAAATCGCATTCATCCTGATTGCACCCTTCTCATACATGTTAAGCCAACATATGCACTTGTTTGACTCAAGAACTTTGACAAGCTGGGTTGCCTGGCTCCTATGCTTACCCCTACGTTCCCGATTGTTCGGCTAGGGAGTAAAGGGAGCACCTCTGCGATTGCTACGACCGGGTTATCCGGGACCGTACCTCAGACGGGTGAAGCTGAAAGCTAGCGTTCTGCTAGAATACAATAAGTCGGCCTAAGGGAAGAGAATACAGCCTCGCGCTTATCACCAAGGGTTTTTTGCAGCCATTGGTTTCCGTTAATCTTACGTATCCGGATTATCATTTTACCTAAAGAAAGGAACCCTTGGAGGAACTATTTTCATCAGAAGATGTTTCTTATGTCAAATAGTAATATAACATAGCTCTCCGCACATGTTTCGTCTGTTCAAACCAGAAGTCCGGATTGCCTGGTTCCCAAATTCATGCCTTGTTTCCCATGGCACGTAGTACGGAACACTCCCCGATCTCTGATCGGCGAGGCAGAAGCCGATGGCCGGTCAAGACAACATTCTTTCAAAAAAATATAAGAGCGTGGATGGAGCACGGTCAACATAAAGTACATAGATACATAGAATTGACAAAACTACTCATTCTCGACATTGTCTATCAATTGCTCTAATGCACAGTCTTTATGGGAATAGCGAGCTGCTTGCATCACGTCATCGTACACCAAGCTCAGCAGTATTTGCGGGCCGTCCGGACCCACGGGACCAACCCGGGCCATATGCACCGGGTGAAGCGGGTTTTTACCATAGCCCATGCTTCGCACGCTCCTTCTCGATAGGTTGAGATCTTTCATAGTTCAAACCTTCGCCGAGCCCCTTTAAAGAGACTGGCTAGATCGGCCATACTCTCGGGAGGCGCATCAGACGGCCATAACGCCTTCGCCATGCTCTTCAGGGCTTTCCGGGCCCTCTCGTAGGTCTTCGACAGTTCCTTTAACAGGTTCCCGCCGTAAGTGCCCACTTCTTCCTCGGGTCGCCTAGTCAGGAGACCTAACAAACAGGTGTTGCACATCATCATTCACACATCAATAACACGAACCAACAGCGCGGTATGATCAACGCTTACCTTATATGCCACCTTTCAGCCACTCGTTTTCCTCCAAGGCTTGCGCCAGTTGAGTCCTCAAACTCTTAATTTCCTCGGCTTGCCGTTTATTCTCCACCTTGAGCTCATTTTTCTCTTCATGACTTCGCGTCAACATGCGTTTACTAGCCTCAAGCTCTTTGCGCAACTCGTTTGCGGCCTCCACGACTGCATGACGAAAACAGTGCGGACACATAAAATACACCATATACCCTTCCCTGAGTTGGGAGGCGGTCCTTCTCACTTACCGGACTTACCGTTGCTGGCTTCTCGAGCCACATCCAGTTCGGCCTTGGTGTCAACCAACTGTTTCCGGCTAGCCTCAAGCTCCTCGGCCAGTTTTTTGCTTTGCTCTCTTGCGGCCTACAAACTAACATCATTAGAAATCCTTAACTCGGTTGTTCCGCCCAAATTAAGGCTTGGGGGCTAGTTAGTTAGGGACTTTCTTTAAAGCTATATACCTTCACCTTGGTGACAAATAGACCGGCAATCCCATCAAGACCTGTCTGGGCCGCTCCAAGGTATGCGTCTACTGAATTAAAAGCATTAAACTCATGTTCGATAAAGGCAGCATGGTTCAAAGTCTCCCTCCGGCGGCGATGGTTCATTAAGGTCTCGACTTCAGAATTAGTGACTGAAACATCGTCAGAGTCCGCCGGAGGCACGCCAGCCGCCGCGTGTTCAGAGGGGGCTCCGGCCCATGCCGAAGACTGTGGACCGGAGTTGCGGTTTGTCGCATCCGGGACGTCTTCGGATTGATGTAGAGACACACCCCTTCTGCAAAGTTGAGCGGGCTTTGATAAACAAGTGACAAAGGCGATCTTCGCCGCAATTCTAAAACACGTTACTTCTGGGCAGAGGGGGCTGGTGCGTCCACCCCAGCGGAAGCCTTGCGTTTAGATCTCCCATGAAGGGTCGAAGCTGGCACTGTCCGCGCTCCCCCCGAGGTGTTTTTACGCGCAGTACGGCGACCCTTGGTAGTAGAAGGCAGCACGTGGAGGGTAGCGCGAGACGAGCATCCTGTTCAGTAGGGGTTCTTCTTTTCACTTTCTGAGGAAGAGGGAAGAGCCCCAGGGTGATCGGCGGTTACAGCCACCTTGGCGCGATCAGGGCCCTCCTGATAGAGCACCCCATCTTCAAATTCAATTGATGTTTCTGGATCGTCATGATATCCCGGATCGCCGTCTCGAGAGTGACTCTCTGGTTGTGGAGGAGGACAACTAAAGGATGTAACCTGACGCCTCCACCCCTGTTTATATGACGAACGATAAAAATTTGACGTAATCTACAGACTCAAAGTAGTGGGTCGTGACTTACCCAGTCCGCCGGATTGTATCCGGAGCAGCCTTCTCGAAAACTCATGCGGGCGAGTTCCGCTTCATCTCCCTTGAAGAGATCAGCCAGTATTTTGGCCAGGGACGCCTTGTTCTCCATCCCTTGCCACTGGTGACGTGTCACATTGTTGGTCCCATTATAACACCATAAAGGGTGACCCCGCTGTTGGAGGGTTTGCATGCATCGGGTAATGGCGATGTCCATAACTTCGATCATGGTCAGCTTGCAGCTAGTGAGCAGCCTGATCTTGGCCGACAATGCACGCACTTCTTCGCTGTCCTATTGGGAAGGGCCTCTAGGCCCCAGTTATACCACTTTATGGGCGGATCATTTGAATATTCGGGTAGCCCTTGCCGAATTGGGTCGGTGAGGGGAACATCCTCGATGTAGAACCACTCCGAAGTCCATCCTTCGGGATCTTTCTGTGGGGTCCCAATTGGGTACCCTGTCCCAGCTATTCGCCATATTTCGGCAACGCCCACCTCAAATATAGATCCCTCCCGGAGGCGGGGGACAAGACAGAAATACTTCCTCCACAAGTCAAAGTGGGGCTCTCAACTCAGAAATATCTCGCACAAGGCCACGAAGCCGTAAATGTGCAATATCGACCCTGGGGTGAGGTTGTGGAGCTGGATCCCATAGAACTCTAATAAACCCCGTAGGAAAGGATGAATGGGAAAGCCCAAACCTCTTAGGGGGAAGGGCACGAGACACACCCTCTCCTCCTTGTTTCTGGCGGGGGAATTCTCGGCGAGGGCACGGCCATCAATGGAGATGAGACCGGCGTGGACTGGAACCAGATCAGCCAAGGGGAGGAAGCGCTGCGTCTATAGGCGACTCAGCTGTATATGCGAGACCGAGCAGCTCAACCACTCACCTGGGAGCGGGCCGTGAGGGCGCGAGGAAGAACCTGGGGTGTCGGCCATGGCTTTGGGGAATTTTTTTGGTGTCATTCTTGGCGAAGGGGAAGATAATTGTTCTCAGCGCCTTTTTATCTATAAATAAGCGCCTTATCATGAAGCCGAAAGGACGGGCGCGTGGAAAGACGGCTTTGGGCTGCACACCCTCTGGAAAGGTGTGCGAAGCCCTTGCCCCAAGGAACAGCATTAAACTCTGATGGTCCCACCTCGATCTCGAGATGTCTTCGGATCCTTGAATCTTTAGACTGTCCGGACCCAAGTGCATTAGAGCGACTCCCGGATAATGTTCAGCGACAGTAACACGGCTTCAGACGGAATGAAGGAACTCGTCTCGCAAGCCGATGGTGATGTGAAGATTCCAGAAGATGATCCGCGGTGTTGGAGGCAAGTTCGGGGGCTACTGAGGGAGTCATGGACTAAGGGGTCCTCAGGGCGACGGCCCATTGTACGTGGGCCGGATTGGCGGAGCCGTGTGGTGATTGGAGACCTATGAAGTAGTGGTGTGCCCTCCAAGTTAAGGGTTGATGAGATCCATTTCCCTCTTGTTGTAATCTATCTTCAGTAACCCTAACCCTATCGGTGTCTATATAAACCGAGGGTTGTAGTCATTAGGGTTAGAGCTATATTCATCACCACATAGCCTAGGGTTTAGCTCATGTTGATGTCGAGGTAGATCTACTCTGTAAACTCCATCATATATTCAATACAATCAAGCAGGACGTAGGGTTTTACCTCTTTGAGAGGGTCCGAACCTGGGTAAACACTGTGTTCGTCGTCCCCTGTTATCCATTGATCCTAGATCCACAGCTCAGGACCCCCTATCCCGAGGTCTGCCGGTTTTGACACCGACAGCCATGATTTCAGATCGGAACCTATTATGTTTTCAAGAATATATTTGTGTTCTTGATCCGATCTTGCAAGTTGTAGACACCCATTTTCGAACTATGATCCGCATACCCCAAGGTGACAATAATTGGGATTCTTTCTGGTGATTACCGTAGTTTGAGGAGTTCATGTATTCACTAAGTGCTAGTGCTTTGTTCTGGTTCTCTATTAAAAGGAGGCCTTAATATCCCTTAGTTTCCATTAGGACCCCGCTGCCATGGGAGGGTAGGACAAAAAATGTCATGCAAATTCTTTTCCATAAGCATGTATGACTATATACGGAATACATGCCTACATTATATTGATGAATTGGAGCTAGTTTTGTGTCACCCTAGGTTATAACTGTTGCATGATGAATGCCATCCGACATAATTATCCATCACTAATCCAATGCCTACGAGCTTTTCCCATATTGATCTTTGCTAATTTACTTTGCCGTTGCAACTGTTACAATTGCTACAAAACTGCTACTGTTACTTTTGCCATCGTTACCTTTACTTCCATACTACTTTGCTACTAAAAACATTGCTGCAGATGTTAAGTCTTTCAGGTGTGGTTGAATTGACAACTCAACTGCTAATACTCGTGATTATTCTTTGGCTCCCCTTGTGTCGAATCAATAAATTTGGGATGAATACTCTACCCTCAAGAACTGTTGTGATCCCCTATACCTGTGGGTTATCAACAGATTCGCCCCTGAGCGCCAGATCATATTCGGCAACCTGGAGTACGTCGTTGACGCTCGGCGCAACCTAATCTTCACCGGCTTTTTGGCCTCATCTGAGGCGCCTACGGTCCCTGAAGCATTGACTTTGGGATATCTCCCTGATCCGATCTTCGGATCAGCTCTTACCTTGCACCCAGCTTCGAGCATGGACGCGATCACCGCGTCCAAAGACCGGGAGTCAACCCCGGCCGAACCCGCACCCCTCACCATGGATCTGGCTTCGAGCCTCAACAAAGGATCGACATCCAAAGACCGAGAGTCACCCCCGTCTGGACTCGCCGTCCTTACCGCGGATCCGGCTTTGAGCATTGTCACATGTTCGGTGGCCGAAAACCAGAAGCTTGCCCTGGCTGGGCCCGCCTCTTGCCTCACCATCATGCCGGAGGTGGACTTCGAAGAAATCTCGTACGCCAATCCGGCTAGTCTCTCCCTGATAAACAAGGCGCTAGACCGGATCTGGATGATGACTATCTTCGATGGCCCATCCTCGGCCTATGCTCAGCGGGGCCTTGAGGCAGGCCACAGGGAATTTTATGTCCCACCCACCGCCCACTTAGTAGCCACTATCGAAGACTTAACCGACATGCTGGACTATGCCTCTGATGAGGCCGAAGACATGGACGACGATAGCGAAGCATGACCTATGTTGCCCCTCCCGTCATCGGCCGATGGACGGCCAAATCCACCTACGATGTTTACATGGTGGACACCTTGGTGGACACCCCAAGGATAATGACGACGGTGCTAATAATAGGGACGACAACCCCAGCAGAGATAGCAACAAGCCCGGCAAAGAGCCGCTGATAACCCACAAGTATAGGGATCGCAACAGTTTTCGAGGGTAGAGTATTCAACCCATATTTATTTGTTGGGGATATCGTGCGACATATGCCAGGGGGTGGCTTATCGTGGATGGGGACAAAAGTACGTCGCCGGGCTCTAGAAGCGGGAGTGAGAGAGACCGCATAAGCCTACGAATCTTACCCAGGTTCGGGGCTCTCCTAGGAGATAACACCCCTAGTCCTGCTCTGCGGGTTCTCCGCATGATCACTACCTCAACAAGTAGCTACAAACTTGCTCCTTGAGCTGTTTTGCTAGAGGAGGAAGGAGGGCAAGGCTAGCTCTAATCCACTCTCTATGTGTGTGTGTGAGTGCTGAACTAAGAAGGCTCTCTCCTCTCCACCAAGGTCCCAACCCATTGCATGGGGTGACATGGGGGGTTTATATAGGCCTTCCCCCCAGGGGTACAATGGTAATCCGGTCGGGCGTAGGACCCGGCCGTCAGTGACTCTGGTCGCCGGCTTCTCCGCCGACTGCAGGGACCCGCCGCCTGGTTGGTCCCCCCGGCTATCTCGTACTCGGCCGACAAGCCGGGCCCGCCGCTTGCGAGTCCTGTCGGCTGCGTAGCACTGTAGCCGTGCCACTGATGATGCATGCTTGGTCGGGGAGAGCGTGGCTACAGTCCCGCCGCCTGGCGGGCGTTTCACTGTAGCCACTCCCCGTCTCTTCTGGTTAATGATGCACAAACTTCAAGGAAGGGCGAGGGCCGCCTGCTATGAGCCGGCCTCCCCCTGAGCCGACTGGTCAGGGCTCGCCGCCTTCTGGCCTCTCACGGACAGGTAGGGCCCGCCGCCAGCGGGCCGTACCGACAGCCCGTCGTGGGAGCATGGCTTCCTCTGCCATGGGTGATGTCATGAGCAGCATAGCAACAGTGCCGCGTCGGGCGTGGGATGTCCGCATGGTAAGCTGCACTATGGCCACGTTCTGCCTGGATTCGGGGGTGGCAGGCTTGTACTATAGCCACGCCCCGTCTCATCGTGTTTATGTGGATGCTAACTTTGAGGGTGCGAGGGGCCGCCTGCTAGGATCCGGCTTCCCAGGAAGCCACCTGCTAGGAGTCTGCCGACTTCATGGCCGTCTTCTGGATTCCGCCGCCTCCTGGCAACCTGCCGCTTGGACTAGCCGGCCCCAAGAAGGTGGTCCTTTGTCTTTGATGTTTGAGGGGTGCAGCCTGCCTCGATGTCTAGAAATACCAAGGGGTGCTGATGAGGCTACCCATGGTCATTTACTCCGACAGTAGTCCCCGAAGCTGGTGGGGCGCTGCGGCTGAAGGGGCGAGAAGCCCCAGCAGCTTCCTACTTCGGGTTGTCTGGTATCCTGCTTTATCCGTCTTCCGAAGTGCCGACTGGTAGGTGTCGGCCGTGACCAGGCAGGCCGCCTGGCGATTTCGAAACGCCGTGGTGGGGGCCAGGTGGCATGCTAGCCAGACGTCAGGCTCGCCGCCCGTGCCTGCCGGCCACGCGGCGTCAGCAGGCCAACCCGGCCTGCCAGCCCACGCGCGCGACGGGACGTCGCCGCAGGGTGGGGCCCGCCACTACAGTGCCTAGGCACGCGCGCGGATCCGCTGCGGCCAAGGTAGACGGTTGGGCTTCTGCGGTAATTAATACACGCCTATACTGGCGCCGCAATCGTGGGATCGTGAGGGAGTGGGCGCAGTTAATCCCACGATCCCCCACGCTCTCGCCCCCTCGGCTCCGCTGCCTGGGGCTATAAGTAGGGGGAAGAGGGGGGTGGCAGACGCACGCGCGCCCTCCTCTCCCCTCACCATTCTTCTTCCTCTCCGCTGCCGCAGCGCCTCTTCCTCTCGCCGAAGCGCTGCCGCAGCCCACCATCGTGGAGCTTCTTCTCACACATGAGGATCACCTCTCTTTCCTTTGTCAAACACGGCGGCTACCCCGGGGGACGAACGTGCGGGTATGTGTCCCCCCCAAGGCAGAAATCTCGCCGGTGCCAGAGGGCGATGAACGCGTCGTCTTCCGGTCCCATTTTCTTCGCGGCTTCGGCCTTCCGGCAAGCAGCTTCCTCCGCTCCTTCCTCGATTTCTACCGAGTCCAGCCGCACCACCTCACGCCAAACACGGTGGTGCTGCTGGCCGCCTTCGTCACCATGTGCGAAGGGTACCTTGGCACTCTCCCCACCCTTGAGCTCTAGGGGAGTGCTTTTATCTCAAACTCGGCACCGCCACCAAGGGCCAGGTGGCTCAATGCGGAGCCTGCGTGGTGGTGCGGCGTCCGGGCACCGGGAACCGCTTCCCGCCCATCTCCCTGCTGCAGTCGGCCAAGCTGTGGCAGAAATCCTATTTCTACGTCAAGAATATCCACCCGACGAGTGACTACGTCAACTTGCCGGCTTACGTAGCCGGCCCGCCAGCCGAGCCACGAGCCAACTGGCAGTACAAGCTGAGCTCCCTATCGGGCGCCTCCTCCGCCGCCCTCGCCCGACTTCAGGTGATGAAGGAGTCGGAGGGCCTGAAGGGCTCGGCCCTGCTGGCTGCCTTCGTGACGCGCCGAGTGCTTCCCCTCCAAGCCCGGCCTCACATCGTCAGCTGGATGAGCGGGCACCGGGACCCATGCCGGATGTGCCCATGGGAGCTGCCAGACATGGAGGTGGCCCGGTTGGTCAACTACTTCTCCAACTGCAAGCTATCAGAGATGGATTGGTGGTTCGGCAAGCAGCCGTACGACCGCGCACATCCGCCGCCTGCGGTGAGTCTTGCAGTTCTTTTTCTCTTTTGCTGGTCCGAGTTCTTGTTTTGCCATCTGACCAGTCGGCCATGGTGCAGGTCCTCCCAGCCCAGTCGGCCGCCGGCACTCTGGATCGAGGTCAGCAGTATATGCTGGACCGAACGAGTAGCGACATGGACGACCCCGACTTGGGGGCGGCTGCCATGGAGGAGGACGACGCCACAAGTGGCGGCGGTGGAGCAGGCGGCTCCGGAGGAGGAGGCGGCCTCGAGGCCTGGCCGGATGACAACGAGGAGGAGAACGAGCCGCGCCGCACGCACGGCTCCGACAAGGCGGGCGCGAGTTCTTCAGCCGCGCCGACTGCACCAGGCGGCGCACCAAAGCGCCGACCCGGCTCGTTGCTGTTCGGCAGCTAGCCGAAGAAGTCCAAGAACACGGCCGCCACGACCAAGCGGCAGGAGGCCGCCGCGAAGGCGGCCCAGTTCCAGAAGACCCCGAAGCAGCCCCCGATGGTGTCCGCGTAAGTGCTTGGTTTCTCTTGCGTTTTCTTTTCTTCTTTCTTGCAAACTCTTTCTGAGTTTCCTCTTGTCTTGCTTGAACAGGGCCCCACTCTCTCTTGAGCGGTCCACCGCTGCTTCAGTGATCGGGGCGGCGGAAGGTTCCACCAACACCCGCCGCGTGGACCCGCTCGCCGACCTCCACGAGGCGACGGAGAGGAACGCGCGGGAAGCGCGCGAGGAGCGGGAGGAGGTGGAGCGGCAGAAGGCGAAGGCGGCCAAAGCGGTGCAGGCGGACGCGGATGCTGCGGCCAAGGCCCAAGCCGACACTGCGACCGAGGTCCAGGCGGACGCCGCAGCCAAGGCCCAGGTGGACGCGGCCGCAAAGGTGCAAGCGGAAGAGGCCGCATGCGGCCGGACTCTGCAACTCGTCATCCCGCTGCGCGCAGTGCCACCAGCGCCAGAGAACCCGGCGCCGACTGGAGGAGCCGGCAATGATCAGCCGGTCATGGAGAAGAGAGGAGGCGATGCCATCGTCCCGGGGGCGGAGGTGCCCCCGCAAGCGCCGACTGCCGAGGCCCGAGGCAGTCGGTCTGACGTGCCACCGGCGCCACCGGTTAGTGGCGAGCTGGTGGTGGGGGCGACCCCTGTGGTCCGTCCTCCGGGGCGCCGGCGTGCGGCGAAGGCGGCCTCGGCGCCACGGGCACAGGAGATCGGGGCCGCAAGCTCGTCGGCCCCAGATGCAGAGGCCTCCATTGCCGCCCCAGCAGAATGGATGCCTGGGGGGTGGGACGGGTGTGCTGAACAAGGCCGCGCAGGACATTCAGGCCTAGCTCCAGGCCCAAGGCACCGCCCTCCAGCAGTATACGAAGGCGTTCTTCGCGACGCGAACGGCCGTCCGGGTACAATTCTTTGCTTTATTTTTTTGATTCTTGCAATCTTCCGTGTGGGCGTGCCAGCGCACCCACTCGGTGTAGCCCCCGAGTTCCGGGCTGGCTGCTGAGCAGGTGGCTCGGAACTTTAAGGTAAGTTCCGAGTGCTAACTTGTTTTCTCTTCTTTTGTCTTCGTTGCAGGACTACCACAACATCCGCGCAGCCGCCTTCAACTCCCATGTCCAGGAGCTGGCTAAGCGGACCGCCGACCTGACCGAGAGCCAGAGTAAGCATTCCGTCTTCTTCCTCGCGGGGGCGCGTCAGCGCACCCACTGGGTGTAGCCCCCGAGATTCAGGCCAACCACTTTTCTTTTTGGTCAACTTTGTTGATTGTCTTCTCTTTCTCAATTTTGCAGGAGCCAACGCCACACTGCAGTAGCACATGGGCGAAGTGCAGACTGAGCTGCGCGCCAAGGAGGAGGAGCGCAGCAAGGCGGCCCAGGAGCGTGACCGTCTGGCCAAGAAGTTGGCGGACCAGCACAAGGCGGAGCTCCAGAAACTCAAGGAGGCGGAAGGCGCCCTCCAGGCCGAGTTTGAGACCGAGCGCTCGAAGTGGGTCGAGAAGGAGGTGATCCTCGCCACTGGCTACGGCGAGATTGAGGATATGATCGATGGTAAACTTCTTTCTTTGGAATAGCTACCGACTGCATCGAGAGTCGGCTTCCGACTTCTGATCTTTGTTTTTTCTTTGCGTAGACTTCTTTCCTAGACACGCCGTCGCCGTCAGCCAGGCCATCGAGGCGCGGCGCGACCAGCATAGGAGGGAAGGAGTGGAGATCCCGCTCCACGTGCCTCGAAACATGAATGAGCAGCTCCTGGCCGTCAGGACGCGCCTGCAGCCGATTCATCGTCTGCTCCGCCGCCTTCAGCGCACCGGGTCCCAGCTGGTTTCCGCCCTCTGGCCAGGCGTCCAAGTTCCACGCACCCCCAGTCCGACCGCCGACTGGATAGAGGTGGCGATCGGCCGCTTCGAGGCTTGGAAGGGCTCCTCCGGTGTGGCAGGCGCCCGAAGGGCCTTGGAGTTCGTCAAGGCGTGGTATCGTGGGCTGAACCTAGCCCAGATGGCCACGTTCCGGCAGGAGGCCAGGGAAGAGTTGGTGGCAGTGGGGCCTGCGCTCACTCGACATGCGGCGGCGATCGCCGAATACACCGAGACCGGTGTCTTCCTCTCCGAGCTGGACGAGGAGGGTGCCGAGGTGCCGCCGGACTGGTTCGGGCTGAACCCGGAAGACGGCGAGGACTCGGCGGAAGAAATCGCCTCCAGTGACGAAGGCGAGGACGAGGAAGACGAGGATGGTGAAGACAACGCACCGGAGGGTGGAGCGGATGGCCAGCCTCAGCTCGATCGGGCCTCGAGCAACGAGCCGTGTGCGAGTGCACCGACTTCTACTGATGGCGACCAAGCCGAGACTCGCCAGACAGCCACTCCACCAGCCGGCGCCGCCGACTCCACCAACCTACCGGACCCGCCTGCTGCTCCTCTGGCCTAGGCTGCCAACTTTATCTTATCTTTTCCTGCTTTTGTGGTCTCTAGAACGAACTTGTTAAATTTGCGCAGTTCCACCCACTGGGGGTGTATTCAAGCTTTGTTGAATGCTGGCCGAGGGCCTCTTGCTATGTAATTTAATTTTCGCACAAGTTGTGCTTTGCCGAGCTCCGACTTGTCTTGCTTTCTGTTCTTTTGGCTTTTTCCTTTGCCGCCTTCCCTTGGCTGCCACCTTGCTGGCCCGACAGCTGCTCTTCGGTCTGTTGGCTGGGTCAGGTACTTGGCCATTTTGGGAAGGCAAGTACTTTGGCCGCTTACAACGTGGCAAGTTAAGTGAGAAGCCGGCCGGCCAGCTGCACAGCAACCGGATGGCTAGGCGAGGAGCCGGCTTGGCCTATGTGAGTGCTTTCGTCCTTAGCCATTTTTCATGTGGGCACCATTTCCTGCCTTTGACTCTTGCCAGCCAGACAGTCGCTCTGCGAGCTGCGGCTTATGGCAAGAGAGGGCTTAGCTACCGGCACACTACTTGTCCGACTGCAGGTAGCGCTGACATTGTACAAGGCGGAAAGCCGCCGGGCCGACTGGTCGGACCCGGTGCCGGGCGGAGGAATGAAATAACTCATTCACACGCATGAAACTTATCATATAGATAAGAAAGGTAGCCCCCGAGTGCTCCTCGAGGGACCTGGTGTCTTTGCCCTTAATACAAAAGGTAGCGTGGTACATACTGCATTAACTGTAAAATCTTCGGAGGAGATTTGCGTTCCATGGGCGCTCTGTTTCCGTGCCGGAATCGTCCCTCTTGCGCGCCCTGGGCTTCTGCGCGTCGATCAGGTAATAGGAGTCATTGCCCAAGGCTTTGCTGATGATGAAGGGGCCATCCCAAGGGGCCGAGAGCTTGTGTTGGCCGGCTGTTCGCTGGATCAGCCGGAGCACAATGTCTTCCTCTTGGAAGGATCGTGGCCTGACCTTCTGACTGTGGTAGCGGCGCAGGCTCTGCTGGTAGATGGCGGACCGGCTGAGTGCTAACAGCCGGCCCTCTTCCAGCAGATCGACGCCGTCTTCACGTGCTTCCTTCGCATCCGCCTCCGTGTACATGGCGACGCGAGGTGAGTCGAACTCGATGTCAGTTGGGATGACGGCCTCGGCCCCGTACACGAGGAAGAAGGGAGTGAAGCCGGTTGATTTTTTCGGGGTGGTGCGGAGGCTCCAGAGGACGGCCGGTAGCTCGTCGATCCAGCAGCCGGCCGAGCGCTCCAGTGGATCGACCAGTCGGGACTTGATGCCGGATAAGATGAGGCCGTTTGCTCGCTCGACTTGGCCGTTTGACTGCGGATGGGCAACGGATGCTAAGTCCATTCGGATGCCCTGCGTCGCGCAGAAACGGGCCAAGGTGCCTTTGGCAAAGTTAGTGCCATTGTCGGTGATGATGCTGTGTGGTACACCGTACCGGTGATATCTGCGATGAAGGTCACAGCAGTTGGACCATTCAGTTTCTTGATTGGCTTTGCTTCAATCGACTTGGTCAATTTGTCGATGGCGACGAGCAGATGGTTCATGCCGCTGTGTGCTGTCTTGAATGGGCCCACCATGTCCAGCCCCCAGATGGCAAAAGGCCAGGTAAGGGTGATGGTCTTGAGTGCAGAAGCCGGCAGATGTTGCTTGGAGCTGAATTTCTGGCACCCGTTGCATTTCTTGACCAGATCCTTGGCGTCCTCCAAAGTAGTTGGCCAGAAGAAACCATGGCGGAAAGCTTTGGCGACAAGGGATCTGGAGGCCGCGTGGTGGCCGCACTCGCCTTGGTGTATGTCTCTGAGGATTGCCTTGCCTTTCTCTGGTTCGACGCAGTGTTGGAAGACGTCGGTCACGCTGCGCCTGACAAGCTCTCTGTTTACTATCATGTAAGCTCCTGCCGGCGTTGCACCTGTCGGGCCGAGATCTCATCAGCTGGCAGCTCTTCGCTCACCAGAAAGTTGAGGATGGGCTACGCCCATGATGGTGCTTCGACTTCATCCACTGTCATTACGGCCACTGAAACTAGGGCGGTTGGGTTGGGAGGTGGCAGGGTGGAGTCGGCCGCATCTTGCTGTGTTCTTGAAATCCCCGGGCCGACTGCCGCAGCCACCAGGCCAGGTTGTGGAGTCCCCGGGCCGGGTGCGACTGCTGCAGTCCCCGAGCCGCTTAGTGAAGTCCCCGGGACGGCAGTTGCAGCCCCCGGGCCGGGTTGCAAAGTCCTTGGGCCGGGTGCGACTGCTGCAGTCCCCGTGCCACCTGCCGAAGTCCCCGGGCCGGCTGCTGCAGCCCCCGGGCCGGGTTGCGAAGTCCCCAGGGCGGGTGCGACTGCTGCAGTTCCCGTGCCGCCTGCCGAAGTCCCCGGGCCGGCTGCTGCAGCCCCCGAGTCGGATCCGACTGCTTCGGGGGCAGCCGGCACGAAGATGGATTCTGATTCCGGGGAAGGCTTGATAGACGGCTTGCGGAGGCACTGAAGGGACACACTGGCTGGTATGGCTTGCCGGGTGGAGCCATTCCACGCCAGGGCATCTGCTTGCTCGTTGTCGGCCCGTGGCACGTGAAGGAACTCGCACCCGTGAAAATATCCGCTGATCTGCTTGACGAGGGAGCGGTAGCTCGCCATGTTTGCATCCTTGGCGTCCCAGTCGCCAGACGACTGTTGGACCACCAAGTCCGAGTCGCCGTAGCATAGAATCCAGCGGATGCCAATCTCCTTGGCCAGCCGGAGTCCGTGTACTAGTGCCTTGTACTCGGCCACGTTGTTGGAGGCGGCAAAATAAATTTGCAACGTGTATCTGAGCTTGTCGCCTTTGGGAGAGGTGAGGATAATGCCGGCTCCCAAACCAGTGCGCATCTTCGAGCCATCAAAGTGCATCCGCCAATGAGTGGAGTCTGGAGCTGGCGGCAGGTACTGGGTCTCGGCCTAGTCGACGAGGAAGTCGGCCAGTGCTTGGGACTTGATGGCGGTGCGAGGCTGGTAGAAGATGGTGTAGGGGGCCAGCTCGATGGCCCACTTGGCCACCCGGCCCAACGCGTCTCTGCTGCCTATGATCTCTGCAAGCGGGGCGGTGCAGACAACTGTGATGGAGTGCTCTTGAAAGTATGGCTTGAGTTTCTTGGCGGCAAAGTGCACGCCGTAGCACATCTTTTGGTAGTGGGGGTAGTTCTGCTTGTGGGCTGGCAACACCTCACTCAAGTAGTACACGGGCCTCTGGACCGGCTGTGCCTTGCCGTCTTCTTGGCGCTCTACCACCATGACTGTGCTGACCACCCGGCTGGTGGCGGCGATGTAGAGAAGCATGGGCTCCTTCGCAGCCGGAGCGGCCAGAACAGGCGGCGTGGTCAACATCTTCTTGAGCTAGAGGAAAGCCTCGTCCGCCTTGTCATTCCACTCGAAATGAGTGGTTTTCTTCATCAACTAGTACAGGGGAAGAGCCTTCTCGCCTAGCTGACTAATGAAGCGGCTGATGGATGCCAAGCAGTCGGTGAACTTCTGAATGTCTCGCAGTCGGGTGGGCCTCTCCATCCTCTCGATGGCCTTGATCTTGACAGGGTTGCACTCTATGCCGTGCTCCGAGACAAGGAAACCGAGGAGCTGGCCGGCTGGTACTCCAAAGACACACTTCTCTGGGTTGAGCTTGATTTGAAAATGGCACAGATTATCAAAAGTTTCCTTGAGATCTTCCAGGAGGGTACCGCGCTTCTCCGTCTTCACCACAATATCATCTACATAGACGTGGGCATTTCTGCCGAGTTGCTTGAGGAGGCACTTCTACATGCAACACTGGAACGTGGCACCGGAATTTCTCAAGCCGAATGTCATGGTCAGGTAGCAGAAAGCTCCGAATGGTGTGATGAAGGCGGTCTTCAGGCGGTTGGCCGGGTTCAACTTGATCTGGTGGTACCCTGAGTAGGCATCCAAAAAACTCAGCAGCTCGCATCCGGCTGTGGAGTCTATCACTTGGTCAATCCAAGGCAAGGCAAACGGATCTTTGGGGCAAGCTTTGTTGAGGCTGGGATAGTCAATACACATGTGCCATTTGTTGTTCTTCTTCAGTACAAGGACTGGGTTGGCAAGCCACTCTGGAAAGAACACTTCCATAATGAAGCCGGCTGCTAGAAGCCGGGCTATCTCTTCACCAACAATTCTTCTCTTCTCCTCCGACAGGCGGCGGAGGGGTTGCTTGACTGGTTTTGCATCTGCTCTGACATGTAGCTTGTGCTCGGCGAAATCCGTCGGAACACCCGGCATGTCCTTTGGAGACCATGCAAAGATATCCCGATTCTCACGGAGGAAATCGACGAGCTCACTTTCCTATTTGCTATCAAGGTGATCTCCTATGACAGCGAACTTCTCCGGGTGCTCCGGGTCCAAGGGTATCTTCTTGGTTTCTTTGGCCGGTTGGAAAGAGCCCTGAGCTTTTGACTCCTTGGGATCTGGCAACAGGTCCGGCTGCTTGCCGGCCATGGCCACAACCCGGTCAAGGAGCCGCTTCTTGGCAGCAATCATAAGGGACTCGGCCAGCCGACTGCTGGCAGCGGCATAGGCGGCAGACTTCTGGTAGTCACTGGCTACAATGATAATGCCCTTGGTACCCGACATCTTCATCTTGAGGTAGGCGTAGTGGGGAACCGCCATGAACTTGGCCAGGGCAGGCCGACCAAGCAACGTGTGGTAGGGGCTCTCAAGGTCAACCACCTCAAACCAGATTGGCTCTCGGCGGAAGTGATTCTTGTCTCCGAAGAGGACGTCTATATTGATCTTGCTGATTGGTGAGCAGGAAAGGCCAGGCACGATGCCATGGAAGACAGTCTGGCTGGGCTGGAGCTGTTTCTCTTTGATGCACAACTTCTCCATGCTGTCGCGGTAGAGGATGTTGGTGCTGCTACCGCCGTCTATCAGAATCCGGGAGAAACGAGCAGCTCGCCTCTCTGTTGCGAAGGTGGCATCCAACACCAGGGCATAGGAACCCAAAGAAGGCATCACCTCCGGGTGGTCAGCTTGGCTCCAACTGATCAGCTTCTCGGACCAGTGCATGAACTCTGGGCTTCAGAGGCAACAGTATTCACCTCTCGGTGCTGCTGACGCCGGCTGTGCTTGTCGTTAGCCACGCTGGTGAAGACGACATAAGCTCCGTGCTCTTTGGGAAACTCATCTTGGATCGTGCCAACTGGCCGAGCCGCCGGCTGCTGGGGAGGTGGAGGCGGCGGGCCAGCAGGCGGGGGAGGCAGTCCTTCGCCCCTGGCGATGCGGGCGAGCCAGTGGCACTTTTGGGTGATGTGGTTGGATGGCTTCGCGCCGCTGTGGAACTTGCAGGGAGCGTCAAGGGTTTGATCAAACGAGAAGGCGGGCAACCAGGCAGGCTTGCCGCCCTTCTGGCGTTTGGGGCCGGGTTGCTCTTCTGGCTGCTGGTCTTCGACTGTCGCCACCTGCCGGCTGGTGGTAGCCGGCTGCTGGGCCTTGCGCTTGTTGTCGTTTGACTGTTGGCGCCGACTGGAATCACCGAGGGGCCAGAGGGAGCATCTTTCCTGACGCGTCCACTCGGAGCTCCGACTTCATGGAGGAGTCGGTAGTTGCGTACTTGTCCGCTATGATTAGCAGCTGGTCGAGGGTGGCCGGCTCATCGCAGAGGAGTCGATGCTTGAGTAGGGTGCCCTCTCGGCACCCAGTAGTGAAGTACTCTATGGCTTGCACCTCATGCACCCCTTCGCAGGAGTTGTGCAGTTCGGCCCACCGCGTTAAGTACTCGCGGGTGGACTCGATTGGGCCTTGGATGCACAGGGAGAGCTGGCGAGGCTTCGGCGGCCTCTTGTAGGTGCTGGTGAAGTTGCGGATGAAAACTTCGGTGAAGTCTAGCCAGCTGTTGACGCTATAGGGCTTGAGGCTGTTCAGCGATGTCCGGGCCATGCCCTGGAGCATGAGCGGGACATACTTCACGGCGACACGCTTGTTGCCGTTTGCCATGTTGGCGGCAGTGGAGTAGTCGACCAGCCAATCTTTCGGCTTCACAGAGCCGTTGTACTTGGGGGTGTCCCGAGGGAGCGAGAACCCTTTGGGGAAGGGCTCGTCGCGAATGCGGGGGCCGAAACAAGGCGGGCCGATTGCATCTTCTTCTTCTAACGCCAGGGATCGAGCCAAGCGGTCGATCCGGTTGCGGGCGTCGTTCTCTCCGACTCCTTCACGGTGGCCCAGCCGGCCTCCGAGAGTCGGATGCTCAACAGGTGGCGGGGAGGCACGCCTCTCCCTGCACGGGGGAGGCGGACGACCGTCCCGCTGTTCCACTGCTCGTGGGCGGCCGTCTTGGTCGCGCTCGATGGAGATGCGGGTGCGGCTGCAGCTAACAACCGGTTCTTGGTCTCCTCGGTCGCGGGTGCCGCCTGTCGGCGTCCGGGAGGTCGCGCCGTGCTCTCGGCGAGGGGGAAGGTTCCCGGCCTATAAGCCGGGTTCCACCACGCGGCGGCCAGCTTCTTGCTGCACGGCGGCCACGTCGATGAGCTGCTGGACGCGCTCCGTCATGCAACGACGCTCGTCACCCTCCAGGCGGTCCAGCTCGTCCGCTGCCGCCTGGGCGGCGCGTAAGTTCTCCATTGGCGTGGCGTAGATTGGGCGGTCGGCCCCCAACATGCTGGCGATGGCTGCGCCGCGCTGCTGGACCGTGCCCGCGCGACTGGGTTCGCCAGCAGCCGGCGTGCCGCAGACGGCACGGTCGATCTCGCGGTGGTAGGCCTCGGTGAGGCGTCTCATGGCCGCCAACTTGTTGGCGCTGTCGAGGAGTGCGATACGGCACGCTTCCAGCGTTTCGCCGTTCGCACCAGGCGTTACGGGTGCGGACAGGTCCCGCATTGCCGCCTGCAACGGGTCCCGGCCGGCCTGGTCGGAGGCTCCATCATGGCTGATGACCAGCAACTCGGTGACGGTGCTGGTGCTGGCGCTGCTGTCTGCAGCAGGGAGCGGGTCGTCGAAGATCACCACTTCACCGGGGAAGGCATCAGAAAGCGCGACGTCGGCATCGATGACCATGTTGACGGACAGGTCAGTGGAGCCTACGAACTCCAGGTCGGAGACCGGCTCGTTGGCGATGTGAAGCTTGCCGAGGGAGTCGACGAGGCAGCTCTCGGGGCTGGCCGCGCCCGCGATGAGTGCGGGCTCGTCGGAGAGACGGATCCCGCCGATGAGATCAGTGAGGCTGCTTGCGGCGCAAGCAACTTCCATGCCGTGCAGCGTGTCAGCACAAATGCCGTCAGGCGTGCCGGGCTGGCTGCGCTCGCCAGGAAGGAAGAGGGTTCCCGTCCAGAACATGTTTCCAGACGATGGTGCACCTAGCCCCACGATGGGCGCCAATGTCGGGGATATCATGCGACATAGGCCAAGGGGTGGCTTATCGTGGATGGGGACAAAAGTACGTCGCCGGGCTCTAGAAGCGGGAGTGAGCGAGACCGCATATGCCTGCGAATCTTACCCAGGTTCGGGGCTCTCGTAGGAGATAACACCCCTAGTCCTGCTCTGCGGGGTCTCCGCATGATCACTACCTCAACAAGTAGCTACAAACTTGCTCCCTGAGCTGTTTTGCTAGAGGAGGAAGGAGGGCAAGGCTAGCTCTACTCCACTCTCTATGTGTGTGTGAGAGTGCTGAACTAAGAAGGCTCTCTCCTCTCAACCAAGGTAACAACCCCTTGCATGGGGTGACCTGGGGGGTTTATATAGGCCTACCCCTCAGGGGTACAATGGTAAACCGGCCGGGCGTAGGACCCGGCCATCAGTGTCTCTGGTCGCCGGCTTCTCCGCCGATGGTAGGGGCCCACCGCCTGGTGGGTCCCCCCGGCTGTCTCGTACTCGGCCGACAAGCCGGGCCCGCCGCTTGCGGGTCCTGTCGGCTGTGTAGCATTGTAGCCGTGCCACTGATGATGCATGCTTGGTCGGGGAGAGCGTGGCTACAGTCCCGCCGCCTGGCGGGCGTTTCACTATAGCCACTCCCCGTCTCTTCTGGTTAATGGCGCACAAACTTCAAGGAAGGGGGAGGGCCGCCTGCTAGGAGCCGGCCTCCCCCTGAGCCGACTGGTCAGGGCTCGCCGCCTTCTGGCTTCTCACGGACAGGTAGGGCCCGCAGCCTGTGGGCCGTACCGACAGCCCGTCGTGGGAGCATGGCTTCCTCTGCCATGGGTGATGTCATGAGCAGCATGGCAATAGTGCCGCGTCGGGCGTGGGATGTCCGCTTGGTACGCTGCACTGTGGCCATGTTCTGCCCTGGATTCGGGGGTGGCAGGCTTGTACTATAGCCACACCCCTTCTCGTCGTGTTTATGTGGGTGCTAACTTTGAGGGCGCGATGGGCCGCCTGCTAGGATCCGGCTTCCCAGGAAGCCGCCTGCCAGGAGTCGGCCCACTTCATGGCCGTCTTCTGGATTCTGCCGCCTCCTGGCAACCGGCCACTTGGACCAGCCGGCCCCAAGAAGGCGGTCCTTTGTCTTTGATGTTTGAGGGGTGCAGCCTGCCCCGATGTCTTGAATTACCAAGGCGAGCTGATGAGGCTACCCATGGTCATTTACTCCGACATTATTGATTCGACACAAGGGGAGCCAAAGAATATTTGCAAGTATTAGCAGTTGAGTTGTCAGTTCAACCACACCTGGAGATTTAATATCTGCACCAAAGTGATCAGTAGCACAGTAGTATCATATTTTGATAGTGATAGCAGTGATAGTTACAGTAACGGTAACGGTAACAACAATAGTGATAATTTTGTAGCAGTTGTAACAACAGAAGCAACAATAGTAACTTAGCAAGAACAATATGTGAAAAGCTCGTAGGCACTGGATCGGTGAATTTGTTGGATGATATTCATCATATAACAGTCATAACCTAGAGCGATACAAAACTAGCTCTAGTTCATAAATATAATGTAGGCATGTATTCCGTAAATAGTCATACATGCTTATGGAAAAGAACTTGCATGACATCTTTTGTCCTACCCTCCCGTGGCAGCGGGGTCCATAAGGAAACTAAGGGATATTAAGGCCTCCTTTTAATAAAGAACTAGAACAAAGCATTAACACATAATGAATACATGAACTCCTTAAACTATGGTCATCACCGGAAAGTATCCTAATTATTGTCACCTTGGGGTTTACAGATCATAAAACGTAATAGGTGCATATGACTTGCAAGATCGGATCACGAACATAGATATAATGGTGATAACATAAAAGGTTCAGATCTGAAATCATGGCACTCGGGCCCTAGTGACAAGCATTAAGCATAGCAAAGTCATAGCAACATCTATCTCAAAACATAGTGGATACTAGGGATCAAGCCCTAACAAAACTAACTCGATTACATGATGAATCTCATCCAGCCCACCACCGTCCAGCAAGCCTACGAAGGAATTACTCACCCGACGCTGAGCATCATGAAATTGGTGATGGAGGATGGTTGGTGATGACGAAGGCCGAAGATCCCCCTCTCCGGAGCCCCGAATGGGCTCCAGATCTGGCCTCCCAATGAAGAACAGGAGGTGGCAGCGGTTTCGTATCGTTAAACGCGATGAAACTTACTCTCCTATTTTTTCTGGAAAAATAGGATTTTATAGCGTCGGAATTAGGGTCAGCGGAGCCTCGTGGGCCCCACTACCCACCAGCGTGTGCCAGAGGGGGGTGGCGCGCCCTGGTGCCTTGTGGGCTGCTGGGTCCCCCCTCCAGTGCGTCTTGGTTCCAGTATTTTTTATTTATTCCAAACTAATTCTCCAAAAAGTTTTGTCCAAATACGAGAAATTTTATTTCTGCACAAAAACAACACCATGGTAGTTCTGCTGAAAACAACGTCTGTCCGGGTTAGTTTCAATAAAATCATGCAAATTTGTGTCCAAAACAAGAGCAAAAGCATTAGGAAAAGTAGATACGATGGAGACGTATAAACTCCCCTAAGCTTAACCAATTGCTTGTCCTCAAGCAATTCAGCTGACAAACTGAAAGTGATAAATAAAAACTTTTACGAACTTTTTTGTTCTTGTTTACATATATATGCTTACATAGCACCCAGGTTCTCCGCAAAGATCATAACTAATCATGCAAGCAATAACTCTTAGAAATTATATTCACTCATATCAATGACATAATCAACTAGTGAGCAATAATAAAATATTTCAAATGCCAGCACTTTGTAAAAACAACCATGATATAATATGACAACAATGGTATCTCGCTAGCCCTTTCTGAGACCCCAAAACATAAATGTAGACCACCTCCAAAGTTCAAGCAGCGACTAAACATTGTAATTCATGGTAGAAGAGATCCATTCTTGATGCATTCAACATTAACTATACAAAATGCATGAGGATGACAATAGTGCTCTCGGGTCTGGTGCTTGTTTGAGAAGGTGATGACTCAATATAAAAGCAAAATAACATAAAAGTAAATAGATAGGCCATTCGCAGAGGGAAGCAGGGATTTGCAGAGGTGCCTGAGCTCAAAGCTTAAATCAGAGATAAATATAATTTTGGTAGGTATACCCTTCCTGTCAAGGTAACGATCAAGAGTTTTCAATATCTTCCATGCTAAACAAATTAGTGGCGGTTCCCAAGCGATAAAAGTAAAGTTTACCCCCCCTCCACCAACAAACACAAGCCATGGCTAACCGAATCCAAGGGTGCCTTGCATACCAACAACAGTCCTGGGGGAGTTTTGTTTAATCATTTGCAATTTTTGATTTCGGGACTGGGCATCCCTATTACCAGCCCCTCTCGTGCAAGGACGAGTGAATAAACACTCATCACGAGAATAACCCACTTAGCATGGAAGATACTGACTACCCCCTATTGCTCCATGAGAGGTCCAGACACACACAACAGATGTTCATTTGAAATTTTAGAGGTGGCACATGCAAATTTACTTGGAACGGCAGGGTAATACCGCATATAGGTAGATATAGTGGACTCATCTGGAATAACTTTGGTTTAAGGATTTTGAAGTACAAGCAGTATTCCCGCTTAGTACAGGTGAAGGCTAGCAAATTGGTTGAGAAGCGACCAGCTAGTGAGCGAAAACGGTCATGAACATGCATTATGAATAATCAACATTGAATACTAGCATGAGTAGGATATAAACACGATGAACATAAATATCGTGGAGGCTATGTTGGTTTTGATTCAACTACATGCGTGAACATGTGCCAAGTCAAGCCAATTGAAACATTCAAAGGAGGACACCATATCATCATACTATATCAGAATCATTTTAATGCATGTTGACACCCAATATAAATCATTATCCACTCCTTGCTACTTAAGCATGGCTTGAGCAACTATAATCTCTAATTTTCATTGCAAACATGTTCAATCATAACATGCTGAATCATGGATACTGAGTTAAACATATTTACAAAAACAAAAATAAGTTGAGTTCATACCCTCTTTTCTCTGCCACAATCACTTCATCAAATATCGTCATTATTGCCTTTCACTTGCATGACCGAATGATATAAGAATAATAATAATGCAAGAGTGCGGTGGACTAAGCTGGAATCATCAATATTTTATTCAGAGGGAAGACAAAATAATATGGTCTCTCTGTTAGATAAATAATAATGCATATGAGAGCCACTCAACATTTTCATCGTGGTCTTCTCCTTAGTACGACTCAACAAAAGAAAAGAATTTCAGAGAAACCCACTGAAATATTTTTAGAGTTTTTAGTTTTTCTTGAAGAAAGCAAATTAAAGAAAGAAAAACAAGAACGAGAAAAACTATTTACACGGGAAAGCTCCCAACAAGCAAAAGAAGAAATGAGAAATCTTTTTGGGTTTTCTTTTAATACTACAACTAAATCAAACTAGAAAGAAAAACCGAAAAGAAGCAAGAAATATTTTTTTTGGTTTTCTCAGAGTTTTTCAAACATAAGAAGAAAGCGAGAAAATCTTATCTATACTTATATTAATTACAGACTCCCAAGAAATTAGCACGTTAATTAGAAATTAGGAGCCATTTATCTTAGGTGGGACCGAATTATTACGGCATAGATCTTTCGCTAACTCCCTTAATAAGAAGTTACATTAAAAAAAAGTGTGAGCCGTCTCTCTATACCTCTCTCCCAATCTCACGACTCCCTCCTTCTAGGTGAAAACTAGGTTATGCATCTTTTCCCCATAGCCTCTCTCTCTCCTGGCCGCCACCACCGCATCACCTGATTCCGTCGGCCGCCTCGACCTTCTGCCTCCGCAAACGCCTCCTCAGTGAACCCTAGCTGCAGGTCCGGCCGTCGCCTCGACCTTCTGCCTCCGCAAACGCCTCTCGGCGAACCCTAGCTGCAGCTCCATCCTCTGGTGCGGAGATCTGGCGGTCATTGGGATCGTCTTCGTGGCTCCTCCGACCTGGAGCGCGCCCCTCCGTGTGGTGTCCATGTCTCCTGAGTCACCCCTCGCTGATACTTGCGTCCAGGAGACTGATCTATCTGGTAATCGTCGCTGACCGGTTGGTCGGCGCTGCCACGATCCCTAACCTTGATGATGCCTGATGCATGTTCTTATTGCTACACTTTGTAGGAGCTGCAGCGTGGTTAAGTCTACAAGAGAAGGGCTGCTCACGCAGTTGGAGTATTGGTGTGGGTGCAGAGGCATAAAAAGGATCGTGATGTAAAACGATTGCAAGAGAATGGGCAAACCTAGCTAGCCGATAGATACTAGCCTGATACTTTTTATTGGGACTATATATATTTGTTTCTCGGCTGATTCTCTGACTAGATCAAAAGGAATTTTGTTTTTCGCACAAACACAATAATTGTTGAGGTAGAATTTATGTTGGCGCAGCTCCCAATGATACGTTGCATTGACGAGAGTTGTTTCCTCCATGAAGATGTACGGACGCGCAGGGTTCAACGAATTGCTTTCCGGCGATACAAAGTACCCGTACTTAAGCACATTGATTTATTATTGGAGAATGCACGTAAGAAGGATGGCTATAGCCTAAGCAAGCTGCTGGATCGGTCAAACTTAAGGACCTTGATTGAATCCTGGAGAACGCACGCAAGGAGCCTGTCTATAGCCTAAGCTAGCTATTGGATCGATCAGCCGGAACAACGGAACACACAGCGCCGACGGTGATTGTCCAGGTGTGGTCCGGACATGGCCACTAATCGTGGTTAATTCCAACAAATTATTTGGCCCCCTCCTGATGTTTAACAAGTACCATTGTAAGTATTTAAACTCATCTTTCCACAATAGTGCATATGCCGCTATCTTTAATTACTATATAAATTGCATGTTTTGAAATTACCATGCGTTCCTGCATACCATATAACTTGAACAACTCAAACGATTGCAGGGTGGTGCTACCAAATTTTGGAGCAACTCAAACGATTTATTCAAATATTCAGTCTGACTTCATACTCTCATGATGTCTTGGTAGTTCAGTTAATTATGTGCAGGATTTTTTTCCTGGCTGAAATTTCTAGAAACCGGTTGGTAACCAACGCTTCTGTTACCCACCAAGATATGTCGTTCTTAGCCAATTTTTTTGAATATATTTGAATTTGAATTACGCAAACAATCATATAGGTGCCCTACCTTAACTGGAACACAAGGCAAAGCTCATCACTGCAGAAACAACTACCATATCCTTTCCCGATGGTTGCAGGATTGAGGTCTCCTTGAGGTACTTCTATTTTTTGGTGTCTTACTCTTGCTCTCTGCCAGTGCAAAACTGGAAAAAGAGTGGCTGAGAGAATGAATTCCACGACCTCAGCAGGACGTGCGTCGTGACCAAACCACTGGAACAAGCGCAAGTTCGTGTGCATTCTAGGTAAATTGTTGTATATTTTGGGACAAGAAAATTTAAAATCAAAATTCGTTTGAACAATTTCGGACAGAAAAACCCTGAAATTTCTGAGATTTCGTAAACCGAGTCTTCCGGCCTCTACGGAGAGAAAAACGGGATCAAGACAAAAAACTTGGTTATGTGTTCTCAAATGTAGTAATTATCACAGCTGATCAGCACCAGTCTGGCGTCAACTCGCTAATATTTCTTCTTTATTTGCTATTTCAGGGAGCCTTTATATTTATATTGTTTGCGACTGCTTGATTCCTATTTCCCCCTTTTTCCAATATTTGTATTCTGTGGCTGCCTAAGTTAATCCACATGTTGGAGTGGGATTATTCGGCGCATATGGGGTTACATTATACGGATGAGAAAAAAGGTAAGCTTTCAAGGGTCATCAACAGTAGTCCGATGCATACTAATATACAAGTGTTTAACCGTGTGAGATATTCTTAATAAGTATTACTTATGCTTTGTCTATTTTTGTGGGCTTGCTCTCAGTCCTACGGGTGAAAAGAAGGTAATCCTTCAAGGGTCATCAACAAAAATTGTAATTTGTATTACTAGTACTTTTTAAATGTGCAAGATATTCTTAGAAGTACTATTTATTCTTTCTCTATTTTCCTAGGCTTACTCTTAGGCTCTCAGCTATGTTCTTTACCGGTCAATTTTGCTAATGACAAGTTGCAAAAAGTTAAATGATCTGAAAACGCACATACTGTTGTATAAATAGGAATTTGTGTAGTGAGTTTGAGGTCTTTTTTCTTATCTAAGACAATGTTCAAATTAGTTATTAGAAATATTCTCTCCAAATTGAATTTTTTTTATTTCGCATGTAGGCTTGCATTCATAAGGCATAAAAGTGTGGGGCACTGTGATTTCTGGAGCAACCTAGGGGGTTGTTTGTTTTGTTTCATTATCAGTTGGACCTCACCTTCTCTCTTGATTTCTTGAGAGTTAGTCATGTGTTCTCTCATGTTTAGTCATTATGACTGATCGGCATCATGCTGCCCTCATACTTGCTAATGATTTTGTTCTTCTTTGTTATTGTAGGAGCGTTTAAGTTTCGAAAGTTTACCCCTCCAAATAATCATGTTATAGGTGGTCCATCTTATTACATGATTTTCACTTTTATAGGGTGCACATTTTACCTATGATTACAGATTACTTACGTCACCATTGTTCTGGAATTAGGGTATTTGACACTAATAGGGATACATCATGTAGGTTATAAGAATGGTAATCATTCCAGTGTCAGCAATGCAAGTGTATTTTATACTATTACAGGGTGTTAAGAAATGCAAGATATTCTTTAGAACTAAAAGTATTACATATTCTTATCTATTTTGTAGGAATTCTCTCTTATCATTGTCCATCAACAAGGAGTTTTTCTTTGCTCACCATGGTTTTTTCTTTGTTCTTCACTAAGGAGAGTTTTGCTCATGAGTAAGTTGGCGAAAGGTATATCCTCTGAAACCACATATCCAACTTAGTTCAGCTTAAAGATGCTAAATTACCTATTTACCTTACACCTCAATATGACATTGCAGGTTATGAGCTACCAAGGATTTCTTTCTCCTATGCCTTCTTTTTATCAGAAGTTATTTAAGTTCTCAGCGAAGTAATTTTCAGTGTTTCAGATAAAGAGTGTTCCTTTTATTTAGTTTTATTTTTGTATGGGTATGCTCCTTTGAGTAATTGTCCTATTTGAACGCACATGTTGTATTCTGTCATTTGAATGTACATCTCTCCAAAGGAGAACCGGAAACTTTGTTTCAATGTTTGTGCACAAGGAGATTTCATGCATAGTGCATGTTGTTTTTCCTTGCCTAAAGACAAATTATTTTTTCCTTGACAAATAACCAAGAAAAACTATATCGAGTTTCTACTACATAACATAAGATTGTTAGAAATGTGTTCCCAAACATAGATTACTCTATTAAATGTTCCTACACGTGCTTATAGAAGTGTGTGCATAATCATAATGCTAGCCCGTGCAATTGCACGGGTTGACGACTAGTATTTACTAATTGGAGGCACCATACGAAGCACCACGTTAATCCTTAAGTTAAGAAATTTCAACCATCCAATTAATATATGATCTGTGTTTATCCGTTGGATGAAACAGATGACACAAAGGAAAAAAAAATCCCATGTACGTACGTGAGTCCTCCCCTACGTCTCTCTATCTCTATTGGATGAAATAAAGGAAACATGTATGGAGTCCTCCCCTAGGTGTGTGGATGGATTAGATCACGCTGATATCCTATTCAATGGTAGGTTATATTCCTGCCGTAACTAACATGGCTTCCTAAAAAAAACATTGAATCAGATGTGTGGAAGAATCAGATCTGACGAGTCAACGTTGATCTCCTATTCAATGGTAATTCTATTCCTGCCGTAACAAACATGAATTCCCGTAAAAAAATTACAAATCTAATTCCTCTAAGAAAAATCCTACAGACAAAGGTCCTTTAAACAGAAAACGAATCCGCTTGGCAAGATGCCAGGCGCTCCTCTCCTTCATCAAGCCCTTCCACCGTCCATGGCCTCTAATTATCTCACAGGCAAGGCATGATCTGCTCTCCTTCCGCCCCCCTCCTTCTTGCCGCTCCTCTTTCTCCTCCATAATCAGTAGGTCACCTAGGTATGTCCTCAAGTGCATATGATTCTAACAGCGGCATGCAGATCGGTCACCCTACCCTCAGCTTCAGATCGGCCCCTCACCAAAGCACTGCCGTCTTTAGAGGTAAGAAATTGTTGTGATCTTCTTTATAGGAAAGGAAGAAAAGTCGACCCTACAGGCCTGCACAACAAGTCAAATCAACAGACTAATGGCAATCTCTCATCTGTCCAATGTTGTGGATTTCTTAAAGTTAGTTACTACTTTGAGTCTTCTACTATTTTCATCTAATGGAAACTTCCATGCAATTCGAACAAATGAATGCATATTTACCTTAGTTACCTCAACGTAATTCAGACTAAGTTTCTACAAGGATTATATGGTGATGTAGGCTTCAGCTCTGCAGTACTGTTTCATTCTATTTTAACTTTGTATGAACAAAGGGCTGCATAGGATATGGGTCTCAAGGATTCCTCTTTTAGCTTTGACTCATGATGTAGATGGACATCTCCGCGCATGTCCACAATCACCATATTAGTTTCACAAGCTCAAAACACAGGATTAGCGGCCACCCGACAGCCATGCCCACGTTCCTATGAGCAATAAACAGACAGATGTTGCCTAATCATTCTCGGCAGGATATGCAGACAAGACCACAGCTGAGCGTCTGGAAGTGGAGACGTGCAAGGCAATGGCGGTTGCATGTCGCAGCACAGCCGGCCCCGTGCGGAGGAGCGAAACAGCCGGCAATGAACGTATATATGTTTCTTCTGTTTCTAATTTGTTCATTTTCCTCTTCTATCAATCTTTTGACTAACCTTGCACGTTTTAGTTGTATTGAGCTAGCAAATATTCTCTCTCCATACTTTGACGAGTTAGATCATATCTCTCTGTCCCATACCAGTTAGATCATATTGATAGTCTAAGACTAACATATGTACTCTATATTATAGCTAAGAAATAAATGTGTCGAAAACTCACTGTAAAACTGAACTATTTTTCTATTAAGGAAAAATGGTTCCTTACAACTAATTGGCAGGCTAGCGATGTTTGTAAATTTATTTATTTTTGTCGAGAAATTTCAAAACTTTATTAAAAAATGGTTTGCGTGCTACAAGCTAAAATGGTTAAAATAGTTTGTATTGAATCATCATAGAGGGATAAAATCATAAACTGACATGTGCCGCTTTAGTTTTTCTACTGAGATGAATCATGCGATTAGTACTAATTTGGTTTAATGAAGATACAAATTAATGTCATTTATGTTATAAAGTAGCACATAAATCCATTGTCTACATCCACTTCCTTATTGTTCATTTGTTTTATGTTTATATTTCTATGTGTCATTGATATATTCTTCGGAAGATTATGCTGATTGTCTACTATTAACATTTTTTGTGGGACACGCATTGTGATGGACGTGATAAACGTTCTCGAGAGTCAAAACCTAATGGTAGTCTCAAGTGGGTGCACAGAATTTGCTTTATTATTTTAATGAAGTTATATAGTTCTTTAATGAACTATTTCTTCCACAAAACCAGCGCTAGAACTTTTGCATTTTTATTTGTATTGCCTGTTTTATAGTCGTATGTAGTCCAAATATTGTTCGTCCGTACATACAAGTTTCTATCTATCATATCCAAAAGTAACTTCTCTGGGAAATTCAAGCTTATCATGATGACGTGCTTTATCACGTTCTATTCATAAGTTACGTTTTACAATAAACCCCAGGAGTTCTATTCCCCACATATGTATAGCAGCTTATATATGATTGTTCCAATGATTAGATTGTAGCCATTCTTCCTGAGACTGGATGTTGAAATTCCGCAGTTGTTCTCTCCTTTTCTGGTGTGTGAATTTATACCATGTGTACCGTAGTAAAAGTATACTACACAAGCGTATTCGTCATTGATGATGATCGCATAGTTAACACTACATTTTTGAATGTGCAAGGATGATCCAACCGACGAAAACTTCCCCTCAATAGAGCTAAAATTCGTAAGAGATCAAAAGGCACATCCTCTATTATATTTACCAGCAATATTTTGTGTTGTAAAATACTTAACCTTGATAGAGCTAAAATTTGTAAAAAAAAATTGTGTGGCACAAAGTCTTTGCAATAGCCATCGTCAAGATCATGATATCTTTTATTTCAAAATTTAATCTAAAACTAGAAATAGAGTGCTCTTGCAAATCCACAATTCGAACATTTGGACTGGGGTTTGCTCTTTGTACTAATGTTTGAAATTTTAAAAACTTTGTACTCATAAACATATTAAAATCTACATTAATTAGAATTTATTTATCATTTTTTATACTGTTTGGATATGCTCTCTCAAATAATACTTCGAAGGAAATTGTACAAATGCATTTGTAACAACCACAAAGTTTCATGTTCATCAAGTATACGTATAGTGAGCAATGCATGAATATTCTCCAATAATATAAGCACAGAGTAGTTCTAGCCCGTGCTGGGGTATGGGTTGTTGACTAGTAAAACTAACATGGATAGTACAATGAAAAAGTATGAACACCGACAACTGGTATAAAGTGTGTGAACATGAATATAATGTCTGTGGGAAATACGTACTCCCCCATGCGTAGGCTTTTGTCCTAACTTGGTAATCACCATCCGTAGTAGCCATCCGGTCCCATGTAGAAGTGCTATGGCGGCGGCACCTGAGCGTCCCACTTCTGGGGTTCCTACTCTGCCACTGCCTGGGCATTCCGGTAGGCAACAATGTCCGCTGGCATGACCCTGTATCCGTTCCTGGCAATAGAATCAAGCAAAGCAGGTGCAGGCAACGGGATAATATCACGGGTTTTCTCACTGAAAACCAAGTTGTAACGAATGTTGTTAAAAGAATCGGCAGCATCAATAAACTGGTGATCCACCATCGACTGGTGATCTAGATAAACTTGGGGCAAACGATAGTCGTGGTGGCGTATTTGAACATTAAAATGACCCGCTAAGCGAGTGGCATAAATACCACCATGGATTTTGCCCTTAGTTCTGTTAAGGTGCAGACGACATGCAATAATAGCCCTTAGGTTAAAGGTGTAATCATTGTGAAGTGCATGGCGTAAAATGGCGAGGTCAAGAGCTCTAAGTATACCACCCTTCTCCCTAGTAGTCAAACACTTCGCGTTGAATAAAGCAAAGTAATGCACAGAGGGAAACTGCAAACTAGTGGCGGTGGCTTTCGACACGCCTCTTTCCTCACCCAGTGTCAAAGTGAGGAGGAAGTCCTCAAACTCTGTTGATCTGGGCTCTCTTAATTCCCCGCCAGAGGGAGTTAAACATATCTCACAAAATTCAGTGAGCAGTATCTGTCGGGTTTCAGAATATAAATTAAACCGCACCGCAAGATGTTCATGCCTATTCAGAAAATAATTTTTTTTTTGCACAAAGGAGTTTGTGAGGAGGTGGTGTTGGTCACACTCATCTGCGAGGAAGTTAGTCAGCCCGGCATTTGCAATGAATTGGGCCAACTCTTGATGGAACCCTGACTCGTCCAAGAAGGCATTAAGTGGCCATTCGCACGGCCGCGCCTCCGCCATTCTCAGAGTGTTGAGGTCGCTGTCCGATGATTCCCCAATGACTCCCTTGGCACTCTTTTTGGCGGAATACTTCCAGGAAATACTCATCTTTTTCTATGAATAAAATGTTGGGCCACAAATTTTTTTCAACAAAACTTCACAAGATTGATAGCAACTACTCATATGCATGCCTAGAGGCCAAATCAAGCATTCAAACTACTTGGAACTCAAAGAATTGAACATGCAAGCTCATCTACAGCAGCACCAAGAGTAGCTAAATACTCAAAATATAAACCACTAAAACAAAAACTAATTGGAGCAATGAAGGAGTCACGTACCAAGTAGCAATCCCCCCAAAACAGTTTCGAAAACTGAGCTTCAAACAAAGAGATCGAAATCCGCGGGTTTGAGAGAAACAACACGAGAGAGAGAGAGCTGGAGTGAATTTTTTCTGGAGGTAGGTCATGACATGGGCTTAAGGGATAAGTGAGGGGGGCCACGTGAGGCCCACTACCCACGAGGGTGCACCTGGGGTAGCTGGTGCGCCCTGGTGCCTTGTGGGCACCAGAGGCTGATAACGCACAAGTATAGGGGATCGTTTGTTGCCCTTTTCGATAAATAAGAGTGTCGAACCCAACGAGGAGCTAAAGGCAGAACAAATATTCCCTCAAGTTCTATCGACCATCGATACAACTCTACGCACACTTAACCTTTGCTTTACCTAAAACAAGTATGAAACTAGAAGTACTATGCGAGGATAAAACTAGGAATAAAATGCAAGACAATAAAAGTAGATAGCTTTTGTCAAACAAGAAAGTCATTTGTCCATAGGCAATCGATAACTAGACCGGTAATCATTCTTGCAATTTTATATGAGGGAGAGGCATGTGCTAACATACTTTCTCTACTTGGATCATATGCACTTATGATTGGAACTCTAGCTAGCATACGCAACTACCAAAGATCATTAAGGTAAAACCCAACCATAGCATCAAGTATCAAGTCCTCTTTACTCCCATACACAACAACCCCTTTACTTGGGTTTAAGCTTCTGTCACTCTAGCAACCCACCATAAGCGAATTGTGAACATATTGCAACACCCTACAGCGGGGACCCCTCATGTTTGTGCGACACGGAGGGCACCGTAGGACAGCACCATAATAAAATATACACTTATACCAACCAAGATCATGATTATCCCATAGGACAAAACGAATCTACTCAAACATCATAAGATAGCCATAGATCATTGGGAAAAAATATATGGAGTTGAGCACAATGTTTAAGTAGAGATTACAATGGGGAGAAGAGAGGTTACACCGCTGCATAGAGGGGGAGAAAGTTGGTGTTGACGGTAGCAAGATTGTTGATGTAGATCGCCATCATGATCCTTGCCTCGGCGGCACTCCGGCGCCACCGGGAGAGAGGGGGAGAGAGGCCCCCTCCTTCTTCGTCCTTGGCCTCCCTCCTAGATGGGAGGAAAGTTCCCCCTCTGGTCCATGCCCTCCATGGCGGCGGAGGGGTAGAAGCCTCTCTGAGATTGGATCTCCCTTTCTGTTCTCTTCTGTTTCGCGTTCCCCAGATCGGGCCGAAAACCGTTTCTTAAATATCCGGGGATCCGTAACTCCGATTGCGCTGAGATTTTAACACGATTTTTTCGGATATAAGCTTCCTTGCGCTCGAAGTAGAGCTCCAACCGACTTACTAGGAGGGCACAACCCACCACCACGCGCCTGGGCTGCCTGGCGCGCCCAGGTGTCTTGTGGTGGCTGCGGGCCCCCGTTTGCATTGAATCCACCTCCCAAAATTTACATATATTCCAAAATAATTCACCGTAAATTTTTATTGCATTTGGACTTCATTTGATATGGATATTCCACAAAACAAAAAACAGGAACTGGCACTGGGCACTGGATCAATAGGTTAGTCCAATAAATAATATAAATTATTGCCAAAAGTATGTAAATGTTGTATAATATTGGCATGAAACAATCAAAAATTATAGATACGACGGAGACGTATCAGTATCCCCAAGCTTAATTCCTTCTTGTCGTCGAGTAGGTAAATGATAAAAAAGATAATTTTTGATGTGGAATGCTACCTAGCATAATCTTGATCATATATCTAATCATGGCATGAATATTAAGACATAAGTGATTCAAAGCAATAGTATATAATTTTACATAAAGACATTAATACTCAGGCATCCCAACAAACAATCATGTCTTTCAAAATATCAACGCTAAAGAAAGCTATCACAACAAAATCATATAGTCTTGTCATGATCTGTCTTCTTAACACAAAGTGTTCATCATGCATGACCCCGTTGACAAGCTGAGCAATTGGTTTGCACTTTTTAACGCGCTTTAGCTTTTTCAACTCCCACGCAATACATGAGCGCAAGCCATGGATATAGCACTATGGGTGGAATATAGTATGATGATAGGGGTAAATATTGAGAAGATAAAAAGGTAAGAAAGTCTCACATCAACGCGGCTAACCAACGGGCTATGGAGACGCCCATCAATTGATATCAATGTGAGGAGTAGGGATTGCCATGCAACGAATGCACTAAGAGCTATAAGTGTATGAAAGCTCAACATGAAAACTAAGTGGGTGTGCATCTAACTCTATTATGAAAATTCCCACTAGTATATGAAAGTGACAACATAGGAGACTCTCCATATGAAAAACATGGTGCTACTTTGAAGCACAAGTGTGGAATTAGCATGCCCCTTCTCTCTTTGTCTTTTTTTTTTCTTTCTTTCTTCTTTTTTTTTCTCTCTTGTCCGGAGTCTCATCCCGACTTGTGGGAGAATCATAGTCTCCATCATCCTTTCCTCACTGGGAAAATGCTCTAATAATGAATGATGATGATCATCACACTTCTGTTTACTTACAACTCAATTTTACAACTCGATACCTAGAACAAAATATGACTCTATATGAATGCCTCTGGCAGTGTACTAGGATGTGCAATGATCTAGTGTAACATGTATAAAAAATGATGAATGGTGGATCAGCCACAAATACTATGTCAACTATATGATCATGCAAAACAATATGACAATGAATGCTCAAGTCATCAAAACGGAAGCGGTGGAAGTTGCATGGCAATATATCTCGGAATGGATATGGAAAGGCCATAATAGGTAGGTGTGGTGGATGTTTTGAGGAAGATATAATAAGGCTTATGTGTGATAGAGCGTATCATATCATGGGGTTTGGATGCACCTGTGAAGTTTGCACCGACTCTCGAGGTGAGAAAGGGTAATGCACGGTACCGTAGAGGCTAGCAAATTGCGGAAAGATAAGAGTGCGTATAATCCATGGACTCACATTAGTCATAAAGAACTCATATACTTATTGCAAAAGTTTATTAGCCCTCGAAGCAAAGTACTACTACGCATGCCTCTAGGGGGATAGATTGGTAGGAAAAGACCATCGCTCATCCCCGACCACCACTCATAAGGAAGACAATCAATAATAAATCATGCTCCAACTTCATAGCATAACGAGAGACTATACGTGCATGCTTTGGGAATCACAAACCTTAACACCAATATTCTTACTAACCACAACCATTTACTAGTACCTCTTACATATTACCATCTCTATATCGCAAAACTATTGCAAGGAATCAAACATATCATATTTAGTGATCCATAAGTTTTATGTAGGATTTTATGACTAACCATGCAAATGACCAATTCCTGTTGACTCTCTAAATAGATATAAGTGAAGAGAGAGAGAGTTTAATTCTTTCTATAAAAGAACATGTTCTAATAAATATAAGTGAAGCAAAAGAGCATTCTACAAATAACGGTTTTCCATATGAAGAGAAACAGGCAATCCAAACTTCAAATGATATAAGTGAAGCACATGAAGCATTCTATAAAGCCATACTCAAAAGATATAAGTGAAGTGCAATGAGCATTCTATAAATCAACCATGGACTATCTCATACCAGCATGGTGCATAAAAGAAAAATGAAAACTAAAGACAAAACACAAAAGACGCTCAAAGATTTATGCATATCACGTGAACGAAACGAAGACGAAAACATACTGATACTTGTTGAAGAAAGATGGGATGCCTTCCGGGGCATTCCCAAGCTTAGACGCTTCAGTCTCCTTGAATATTTACTTGGGGTACCTTGGGCATCCCCAAGCTTGAACTCTTGCCTCTCCTCCTTCTCCTCATATCGAGACCTCCTCGATCTTTGATCACTTCATCCACACAAAACTCAACAGAAACCTCGTGAGATCCGTTAGTATAATAATGCAAATCACTACTTTAAGTACTGTTTCAAACCCATTCATATTTTTTTTTTTGCATTGTAGTGACTGTATTATAACTTATCCATGGCTTATACCACTGATACAATCGACAGTTTCATCAAAACGAGCAAAACAATGCATCAAAAACTGAATCTGTCAAAAACAGGATAGTTTGTAGTAATCTGAACATTGACCATACTTCTGTAACTCTAAAACTTCTGAAAAATTAGGAAGAAATAAATAATTTTCATATCAATACTTTGTAAAAATTTGAGAAACTTTTGACGTACCAGTAAAAATGTAAATTCATGCACTACAGCCAAAGTTTCTGTTTTACACCTCATATACCAACAAGCAATCTAATCATCCTAAAGGCAAATCTTGGCACATTATTTTTATAATACAATGGATTTGTACAAGGGGATAATTATTTTTGTTGAAAAGTTTCTGTAATCGAGATTCACAAAGTTTCCATTGGCATGAACAAAGTTCAAGGATATCCCCCACTTGAGCGGTGCTCGTCTTTCTCACTTCCACTTTTCTTTTTGTGAAGTTTTAAGTCCCCCTCTATATATTTTTTATTTTTTTTAAACTTTATAAAAGCACTCAACAGAATAAAATGACTTTCTAAAACTTTCGGGTTGTCTCCATGGCAGCGCTTTCTTTAAAGCCATTAAGTTAGGCATAACGTGCTCAACTAATGGATCCACCCGGATCCCAAGGTATATCAAAGCCAATTTTAATTAACAATTATTTATAATTTAGTAGTGAGCACAAAGCAACATATATCATGCAATGACGAATTCTAATTCTCTTCCTATGCATCGGCATGTCATAAAAGAATAATTCATGCACATCAAGTAAAGGCCAATACATAGCATAAGTAGTTTCTTGCAATTTTGTCGTGTTGGAAACATAGAGAGGTGGAGATGGAGTTCCTCTCTCATAATAATGGCAAGTAGAAGTAGCAAGCACATGCATATTATATTCATCAAATCATCATGTGCAACGGTAAAAGGTAACCCATCAACGTAATCCTTAATAAGTGCAAACTTCTCCAATATAGTGTAGTTTGGAGAATTCAAAAAGATGATAGGACTATCATGTGTGGGTGCAATAGCAACAATTTTATTCTTTAGATAAGGAACTATAGCAAGTTCATCTCCATAAGCATAATTCAAATTGGCATCATGGTCACAAACATAGCAAGCATCAATTTCATCAAAATGGGATATTTCAAATGAATCAACGGGATCATAGCAATCATCATAGCATTCATCCTTTGATAAGAACGAAGGGACATTAAACAATGTATGAGTTGAAGAGTTACTCTCATTAGACGATGGGCACGGGTGATCAATCCGCTCTTCCTCCTTTTGTTCTTCGCTCTCCTCATCATCTTTTTCAACCAATGAGTTCACATTTTCATCAATTTCTTCTTCCATAGACTCCTGCAAAATATTAGTCTCTTCTTGGACAGCGGAGATGTCCTCAATATATGGTTTAATATAAGTATTAGAAGCATAATGTTCATAGAAATATTTAATTATGGCAAAATTTTCAGATTTGTAAAGAGTAGCATCATACTTTTCAATCAAAGAAGCAATTTCATAAGCACCCTTAAAAGCAAAAAATTCTTCAATTTGTTCAACATAAAAGTAATTATAAACACCCTTGGCATAAGAAGATAAGATTCCATTATCCTTGAACTCACATTGGAATGGAAGGTGTTTTTTAGGGTCTTTAGAACAACAAGTAAAATCATTTATTTTGCATAAATTCAAAGCATAGCAATACAAAATATTAAAATGATGCCATAAAAGTTTCCCTTTTTTAGATAAACGTTGTCGCACAAAATGAGCATGCTTATCTAATGATTTGCCCTCAACTAAGCTAGCTGGGGTTTCAACACGAGCACATTGGGATCAAAGATGGTCCAAGAAAAAAGGTTCAACAGTATGATAGATTTTGGGTGGTTCTTCAACCATCGGTTTAGCAGGTACAACTATTTTTTTTGGTATTTTGCGTTTCCTACCCATAACTAAAGATAGAAAACAAGAGAACAAAATAAAAATTACTTAGTGCTAAAGCAAACAAGCACACACGAGAATATTCACCCCACGCTATTGCTCCCCGGCAATGGCGCGTGTAAAAGGTCTTGATAATCCACAAGTATAGGGGTTCGTTTGTAGCTGAGGGAGTCATGGACTAAGGGGTCCTCGGGGCAACGGCCCATCATGCATGGGCCGGACTGGTGGAACCGTAAAATGACAGGAGATCTATGAAGCCGTGGTGTGCCCTCCAGGTAAAGAAGGCACATGATCTCTTTAATCCCTTATTGTAATCTATCTTCGGTACCCCTAACCCTACAGGTGTCTATATAAACCAGGGTTTTTTAGTCTTTAGGGCTAGAGCTAAATTCATCACCTCATCTCCTTAGGGTTTAGCTCATGCTCATCTCGAGGTAGATCTACAATGTAAACCACATTATACATCCAATACAATCAAGCAGGACGTAGGGTATTACCTCTTCGAGAGGGCCTGAACCTGGGTAAACACTGTGTTCGTCGTCCCTTGTTCCCCATCGATGCTAGATCCATAGCTCAGGACCCCCTACACCAAGGTCTGCCTGTTTTGACACCGACATTGGTGCTTTCATTGAGAGTTCCGCTGTGGGGTCGCCCGAAGGATCGATGGCTCGCCTGATCATCGGAGAAGGCATCGGATCCGGGGACTTCATCCCCGGGCACCTCTTCGCGTTCGGCAGCATCATGCTGCACGCCGACCCGACTGGTCGTCTGGGCTAGATCGACACCTTCGCTCCCGGACACCGAATTCGATTCAGCGGCCTGGAATACATCACGGACACGCGGGGCGATCTAGTTTTCACCGGATTGGCTGCCCCCTTCCGCACCTTTGCCATGCCTGCTCCGGAGTCACCTTCTATTCCGATCGATGGATCGACCTCAACAGCTTTGAGCCAGGACAACTCCACTTTGAGCAGGGGCCAGACTCCGCCTCCGTCCAGATACACCACAACGGTGGAGGACCTATCTTCCACCTTCGAGGCAGAATCAGGAGGCAGAAGCCAAGAATCAATCTCGGCCGAACCTCCCCCTCACGACCCCACCTGGCCTTGAGCCCTTACGACAAAGTGGCAGCCAACGGCCAAGGGTCACCCCCAGCCCAAAGCAGCCCGATCTCAAACCCCGGCGGGGAAGCCACACGCAAGGACCAAAGCCCGTCCTTGACCTCCAGTGATGATCCGGACCCCGTCAAGTATCCGGCTCCACACCTCGACCTTAGCACGGCCAGTGGAAACCAAAGACCGGCCAGGGTACTGATCGCCCCCCACTCTGTTACATCGGAATTTGGCCCGGAACCTTCGAGTTCGACGACCCTCGCAATGTTAAACAAGGCGTTGGACCGAATTTAGAATATGACCATCCAGGAGGACCTGCCCTCCGCCTTCAATCATCAACCCTTCGAGGCGTACCCCAGGGAATTTTGCATCCCGCCCACCTCCCACTTGGTAGCCACTATCGATGATTTAACCTATATGCTAGACTACAATTCGGAGAATAGCGAGTACATGGATGAGGAGGGCGGACCCACGGTTAATACTGATGTCGCCCCCCCCGTCACCTGTCGCTGGTCGGCCACATCCACCTACGATATTTACATGGTGGACACCCCCCAGGATGACGATGGCACTCCTGATCAGGACCGGGGCAAGCCCAGAGACGAGCCGGCCAAACGCCGAAAACAACGCCGTCGATCAAAGCCACGTCGAAACCATGCAAGCAACATGGACTCTGCGGAGAACGACATCGTAAATAATACAGATGAACTCGCCGGAGATGCAGCCTTCGAACATCATCAGGATGACCCCGCGGGGCAGGAGGACCCGCTCAATTTAGAAAACCCCAATGACTCCGAAGATAGCAACTACCACCCACTCTCTGAAGAGGAGGTCAGTTTTGGGGAGGACAATTTCATCGTCCCTGAAGACCCTCTGGAGCAGGAACGTTTCAAGCAGAGGCTTTTAGCCACTGGCCGCAGCCTAAAGAAACAAAAACGCAAAATCAAAGCCTAACAGGACACCCTCAACGACCAATGGCCTAAAGTCCTAGCTGCTGAAGAGGGGTATGACCGCAAACAGCCAACCAAGAGTTATCCCAAGCGAAGGCTATTGCCCCAGTTCGACGACGAGGCCGTAGAGCTAACATGTCCGACATATACAAGCACCGAACAGCCGGACCGCCCCCCTAGAGGGCAGGACAGGAAAGCTGATGAGGCCGAACACCTAGCCGCCCACCTCGCCATCACGGCAAGGATCAAGTGCGACCCACTTATGAGTACGACCTCCGCTGTGACCTACACGCTCGAGGAGGCCATACCAGGTCCATCTACGGACCTAGAGAAGACCCGCCTGCTTACCGAGAATGATACTACGATTGGCCAAACCGAAACGATAGAATCCGGGAGCAGCAGCAGGCTCGGAGGGCCAAAGACCTCCGACGCAATGTAGCTTGAGTTTGGGGCGCCGCACACCCCCGGTGCTTCATAGAGAGGGTGATGCAACACCAATTCCCGAAAGGCTTCAAGCCTGTGAACATCGAATCATATGACAGAACCACATATCTAGCCATTTGGATAGAGGATTTCCTCCTCCACATCCACATGGCGCGAGGAGATGTCCTCCACGCCATTAAATATTTGCCGCTAAAGCTTAAAGGTCTAGCTCGACACTGGTTGAACAGCCTTCCCGAAGACTCTATAGGCTGCTGGGAAGAGCTTGAGGACGCTTTTTGAGCAAACTTTTAGGGAACCTATGTACAGCCTCCGAATGCTATCGACCTAAATCGCATCACACAACAACCCGGAGAGTCTGCCCGACAATTTTGGAACCGATTCCTGACAAAGAAAAACAAGATTGTCGACTATCCGGATGCCGAAGCCTTGGCCGCCTTCAAACATAGTGTCAAGGACGAATGCCTTGTACGGCAACTTGGCCAGGACAAACCATGAACTATGGCAGCCATCACCTCTTTCATGACCTGCTTTTGCGCAAGCGAAGTCAGTTGGCTCGCTCGCAAAAACACCAACCCCGACACACCCGGTACCTCCGAAGTTCGAGACAGAAATGGAAAGCCCCGACGCAACAAGAGAAAACGTGGCCACAATGACCGCGAGGGCGAGGATACGGTAATAAACGCCGGATTCTGAAACCAGAAGTCCGGACCCCGAAAGAAAGCCCCTAAAGGCAACAATGATGGCCCATCCAGACTAGATACAATTCTGGACAGGCCTTGTCAGATCCACGGCACATCAGAGAAGCCCGCCAACCACTCCAACCGAAATTGTTGTGTGATCAAATAGGCCGGCAAACTCACAGCCGAAGACTCGGAAAAAAGCCCACGAAGCGAGGACGATGATGAGCCCCGTAGGCTGAATAGTGGAGGCCAGAATCCCTTCCCTTTCGAGGTCAAGAAGATAAACATGGTTTACACAACCCATATACCGAAGAAGGAGAGGAAGCGAGCACTACGAGACGTGTACTCCGTTGAGCCAGTAGCGCCGAAGTTCAATCCATGGTCAGCTTGCCCGATCATGTTCGATCGCAGGAACCATCCCACCAACACACTATAGGAATCAGGAACTTTGCCATCTGCCATGGCTGACGGTAAAGGCATTGCTGGCGGATGGCAAAGACCTTTGCCGTCAACTAGCAGACGGCAACACATCTGGCTGAACAGACTACGGCAAAGGGCCTGGACGGCACATGTGTCAGCTTAGGTCCGTTAAGGGGTTAACGGTGTGCTTTGCCGTCTGCTGGCAGACGGCAAAGTTTGATTGAATCCTGAGAACTCACGCAATGAGCCTGTCCCTATCCTAAGCTACTATTGGCGTCATCAGCCGGACACGAACCAACACGCCGCCGAGTGATTGTCCAGGTGTGTCCGGACTGGCCAACTAATCGTGTTAATTCCAACAAATTATTTGGCCCCCTCCGATGTTTAACAAGTACATTGTAAGTTTAAACTCATCTTTCCACAATAGTGCAGATGCCGCTATCTTAATTACTATATAAAGTGCATGTGGTGAAATTACCATGCGTTTTTCCTGCATACCATGTGATACAACATTGCTACCACCGTAACTCACGAACTTGACCTAGGGCTGGTGGTCTGTCATCCCTCAAAATTTTGGACACTCAAAAACGATTTATCAAATATTCATCTGAACTCAGTACCTCATGAGGCTTTGGTAGTTCATTAATTATGTGTCAGGATTGTTTTTCCTGGCTGAAATTTCTAGAACCGGTTGTAACCAACGCAACGCTTCTGTACCCACCAAGATATGTCGGTCTTATGCCATTTTTTGAATATATTTGAATTTGATTACGCAAACAATCATGGGTGCCCTACCTTAACGGGAACACAAGGCAAAGCTCATCACTGCAGAAACAACTACCATATCCCTTCCCGATGGTTGCAGGATTGAGGTCTCCTTGAGGTACTTCTATTTTTTGGTGCTTACTCTTGCTCTCCTGCCAGGCGCAAAACTGGAAAAAGTTGTGCGGAGAGAAATGAATCCACGACCTCAGCGGACGTGCGTCGTGACCAACCCACTTAACCATCTCCCGTTCGTGTGCATTCTATGTAAATTGTTGTATATTTTGGGACAAGAAAATTTAAATAAAATCAAAATCGTTTTGAACAATTTCGACAGAAAAACCCTGAAATTTCTGAGATTTCGTAAACCGAGTCTTCCGGCCTCTACGGAGAGAAAACGGAGCAGAAAAAAAACTTGGTTATGTGTTCTCAATGTAGTAATTATCACATCTGATCAGCACCACGTCTGGCGTCACGATCCTAATATTTCCTTCTTTATTTGCTATTTCAGAGCCTTTATATTTATATTGTTTGCGACTGCTTGTATTCCTATTTCCCCTTTTTCCCAATTTGTATTCTGTGGCTGCCTATTAATCCACATGTTTGTGGATTATTCGGCGCATATGGGGTACATTATACCGGATAAAAAGGTAAGCTTTCAAGGGTCATCAACAGTAGTCCGATGCATACTAATATCAATGTTTAACCGTGTGAGATATTCTTAATAAGTATTACTTTATGCTTTGTCTATTTTTGTGGGCTTTCTCTCCTTCCTACGGGTGAAAAGAAGGTAACCTTCAAGGTGTCAATCACAAAAATTGTAATTTGTATTACTAGTACTTTTTAAATGTGCAAGATATTCTTAGATACTATTTTTTCTTTCTCTATTTTCCTAGGCTTACTCGTTGGCTCTCACTATGTTCTTTACCGTTCAATTTTGCTAATTGACAATTGGCAAAAAGTTACATATCTGAAAACGCACATCGTTGTATAAATAGGAATTGTGTGTAGTGAGTTTGAGGTCTTTTTTCTTATCTAGACAATGTTCAAATTAGTTATTAGAAATATTCTCTCAAATTGAATTTTTTTTATTTCCTTAGGCCTTGCATTCAATAAGGCATAAAAGTGTGGGGCACCTGTGGATTTCTGAGCAACCTAGGGGGTTGTTTGTTTTGTTTCATTATCAGTTTGGACCTCACCTTCTCTCTTGATTTCTTGAGAGTTAGTCATGTGTTCTCTCATGTTTTAGTCATTATGACTGATCGCGCTCATGCTGCCCTCATACTTGCTAATGATTTTGTCTTCTTTGTTATCTGTAGCCGTTTAAGTTTCGAAAGTTTACCCCTCCAAATAATCATGTTTATAGGTGGTCCATCTTATTACATGATTTTCACTTTTATAGGTGGCACATTTTACCTAGATTACAGATTACTTAGACTCACGCATTGTTCTGAATTAGGGTATTTGACACTAATAGGGATACATCATTAGGTTATAAGAATGGTAATCATTCCGTGTCATCAATGCAAGTGTATTTTATACTATTACAGGTGTTAGAAATGCAAGATATTTTTAGAACTAAAAGTATTACATATTCTTATCTATTTTGTAGGAATTCTCTCTTATCATTGTCCATCAACAAGGAGTTTTTCTTTGCTCACCATGGTTTTCTCTTTGTTCTTCACTAAGGAGAGTTTTGCTCATGAGTAAGTGGCGAAAGGTATATCCTCTGAAACCACATATCCAACTTATGTCAGCTTAAAGATGCTAAATTACCTCTTACCTACACTCATATACATTGCAGGTTATGAGCTACCAGGATTTCTTTCTCCTATGCCTTCTTTTTATAGATATTATTTAAGTTCTCAGCGAATTAATTTTCAGTGTTTCGATAAAGAGTGTTCCTTTTATTTAGTTTTATTTTTTGTAGGGGTATGCTCCTTTGAGTAATTGTCCTATTTGAACCACATGTTGTATTCTGTCATTTGAATGTACATCTCTCCAAAGGAGAACCGGAAACTTTGTTTCATGTTTGTGCCAAGGAGATTTCATGCATAGTGCATGTTGTTTTTCCTTGCCTAAAGACAAATTATTTTTCCTTGACAAATAACCAAAAAAACTATATCGAGTTTCTACTACATAACAATAGATTGTTTAGAAATGTGTTCCCAAACATAGATTACTCTATTAAATGTTCCTACACGTGCTATAGAAGTGTGTGCATAATCATAATGCTAGCCCGTGCAATTGCACGGGTTGACGACTAGTATTACTAATTGAGGCACCATAAAGAAGCACCACGTAATCCTTAAGTTAAGAAATTTCAACCATCCAATTAATATATGATCTGTGTTTATCCGTTGGATGAAACAGATGACACAGGAAAAAAAAATCCCATGTACGTACGTGAGTCCTCCCCTACGTCCTCTATCTCTATTGGATGAATAAAGGAAACATGTACGGAGTCCTCCCCTAGGTGTGTGGATGGATTAGATCACGCTGATATCCTATTCAATGAGGTATATTCCTTCCTGCCGTAACTAACATGGCTTTCCTAAAAAAAACATTGAATCAGATGTGTGGAAGAACAGAATCTGACGAGTCAACGTTTGATCTCCTATTCAATGGTAATTCTATTCCTGCCGTAACAAACATGAATTCCCGTAAAAAATTACAATCTAATTCCTCTAAGAAAATCCTACAGACAAGGTCCTTTAAACATAAAACGAATCCGCTTGGCAAGATGCCAGGCGCTCCTCTCCTTCATCAAGCCCTTCCACCACCGTCCATGGCCTCTAATTATCTCACAGCAAGGCATGATCTGCTCCTTCCGCCCCCCTCCTTCTCTTGCCGCTCCTCTTTTCTCCTCCATAATCAGTAGTCACCTAGGTATGTCCTCAGTGCATATGATTCTAAACAGGCGGCATGCAGATCGGTCACCCTACCCTCAGCTTCAATCGCCCCTCACCAAAGCACTGCGTCTTTAGAGGTAAGAAATTGTTTGTGATCTTCTTTATAGGAAAGGAAGAAAAGTCGACCCTACAGGCCTGCACACAAGTCAAATCAACAGACTAATGGCAATCTCTCATCTGTCCAATGTTGTGGATTTCTTAAGTTAGTTACTACTTTGATTCTTCTACTATTTTCATCTAATGGAAACTTCCATGCAATTCGAACAAATGAATGCATATTTACCTTAGTTACCTCAACGTAATTCAGACTAAGTTTCTACAAGGATTATATGGTGATTAGGCTTCAGCTCTGCAGTACTGTTTCATTCTATTTTAACTTTGTATGAACAAAGGGCTGCATAGGATATGGGTCTCAAGGATTCCTCTTTAAGCTTTGACTCATGATGTAGATGGACATCTCCGCGCATGTCCACAATCACCATATTAGTTTTCACAAGCTCAAACACAGGATTAGCGGCCACCCGACAGCCATGCCCACGTTCCTATGAGCAATAAACAGACGATGTTGCCTAATCATTCTCGGCAGGATATGCAGACAAGACCACAACTGAGCGTCTGGAAGTGGAGACGTGCAAGGCAATGCGGTTGCATGTCGCAGCACAGCCGGCCCCGTGCGGAGGAGCGAAACAGCCGGCATGAACGTTATATGTTTTCTTCTGTTTTCAATTTGTTCATTTTCCTCTTCTATCAATCTTTTGACTAACCTTGCACGTTTTAGTTGTATTGAGCTAGCAAATATTCTCTCTCCATACTTGACGAGTTAGATCATATCTCTCTGTCCCATCCCAGTTAGATCATATTGATAGTCTAAGACTAACATATGTACTCTATATTATAGCTAAGAAATAAATGTGTCGAAAACTCACTGTAAACTGAACTATTTTTCTATTAAGGAAAAATGGTTCTTACAACTATTGGCAGGCTAGCGATGTTTGTAAATTATTTATTTTTTGTCGAGAAATTTCAAAACTTTATTAAAAATGGTTTGCGTGCTACAAGCTAAAATGGTTAAAATAGTTTGTATTGAATCATCATAGAGGGATAAAAATCATAAACTGACATGTGCCGCTTTAGTTTTTCTACTGAGATGAATCATGCGATTAGTACTATTTGGTTTAATGAAGATACAAATTATGTCATTTATGTTATAAAGTAGCACATAAATCCATTGTCTACATCCACTTCCTTATTGTTCATTTGTTTTATGTTTATATTTCTATGTGTCATTGATATATTCTTCGGAAGATTATGCTGATTGTCTACTATTAACATTTTTTGTGGGACACGCATTGTGATGGACGTGATAAACGTTCTCCAGAGTCAAACCTAATGGTAGTCTCAAGTGGTGCACAGAATTTGCTTTATTATTTAAGAAGTTATATAGTTCTTTAATGAACTATTTCTTCCACAAAACCAGCGCTAGAACTTTTGCATTTTTATTTGTTATTGCCTTTTTTATAGTCGTATGTAGTCCAAATATTGTTCGTCCGTACATACAAGTTTCTATCTATCATATCCAAAAGTAACTTCTCTGGGAAATTCAAGCTTATCATGATGACGTGCTTTATCACGTTCTATTCATAAGTTACGTTTTAACATAACCCCCAGGAGTTCTATTCCCCACATTATTATACAGCTTATATGATTTTTCCAATGATTAGATTGTAGCCATTCTTCCTGAGACTGGATGTTGAAATTCCGCAGTTGTTCTCCTCCTTTTCTGGTGTGTGAATTTATACCATGTGTACCGTAGTAAAGTATACTACACAAGCGTATTCGTCATTGATGATATCGCATATTTAACACTACATTTTTGAATGTGCAAGGATGATCCAACCGACGAAAACTTCCCCTCAATAGAGCTAAAATTCGTAAGAGATCAAAAGGCACATCCTCTATTATATTTACCAGCAATATTTGTGTTGTAAAATACTTAACCTTGATAGAGCTAAATTTGTAAAAAAAAATTGTGTGGCACAAAGTCTTTGCAATAGCCTCGTCAAGATCATGATATCTTTTATTTCAAAATTTAATCTAAAACTAGAATAGAGTGCTCTTGCAAATCCCAATTCGAACATTTGGACTGGGGTTTGCTCTTTGTACTAATGTTTGAAATTTTAAAAACTTTGTACTCATAAACATATTAAATCTACATTAATTAGAATTTATTTATCATTTTTTATACTGTTTGGATATGCTCTCTCAAATACATCTTCGAAGGAAATTGTACAATGCATTTGTAACAACCACAAAGTTTCATGTTCATCAAGTAGACGTATAGTGAGCAATGCATGAATATCCTCCAATAATAAAGCACAGTAGTTCTAGCCCGTGCTGGGGTATGGGTTGTTGACTAGTAAAACTAACATGGATAGTACAGAAAAAGTGAACACCCGACACCTGGTATAAAGTGTGTGAACATGAATATATGTCTGTGGGAATACGTATCCCCCATGCGTAGGCTTTTTGTCCTAACTTGGTAATCACCATCCGTAGTAGCCATCCGGTCCCATGTAAAAGTGCTATGGCGCGGCACCTGAGCGTCCCACTTCTGGGGTTCCTACTCGCCACTGCCTGGGCATTCCGGTAGCAACAATGTCCGCTGGCATGACCCTGTATCCGTTCCTGGCAATAGAATCAAGCAAGCAGGTGCAGGCAACGGGATAATATCACGGTTTTCTCACTGAAAACCATTGTAACGAATGTTGTTAAAAGAATCGGCAGCATCAATAAACTGGATCCACCATCACTGGTGATCTAGATAACTTGGGGCAAACGATAGTCGTGGTGGCGTATTTGAACATTAAAATGACCCGCTAAGCGAGTGGCATAATACCACCATGGATTTTGCCCTTAGTTCTGTTAAGGTGCAGACGACATGCAATAATAGCCCTTAGGTTAAGGTGTAATCATTGTGAAGTGCATGGCGTAAAATGCGAGGTCAAGAGCTCTAAGTATACCACCTTCTCCCTAGTAGTCAAACACTTCGCGTTGAATAAAGCAAAGTAATGCACAGAGGGAAACTGCAAACTAGTGGCGGTGGCTTTCGACACCCTCTTTCCTCACCCAGTGTCAAAGTAGGAGGAAGTCCTCAAACTCTGTTGATCTGGGCTCTCTAATTCCCGCCAGAGGGAGTTAAACATCTCACAAAATTCAGTGAGCAGTATCTGTCGGGTTTCAAATATAAATTAAACCGCACCGCAAGATGTTCATGCCTATTCAGAAAATAATTTTTTTTTTTGCACAAAGGAGTTTGTGAGGAGGTGGTGTTGGTCACACTCATCTGCGAGGAAGTTAGTCAGCCCGGCATTTGCAATGAATTGGGCCAACTCTTGATGGAACCCTGACTCGTCCAAGAAGGCATTAAGTGGCCATTCGCACGGCCGCGCCTCCGCCATTCTCAAGTGTTGAGGTCGCTGTCCGATGATTCCCCAATGACTCCCTTGGCACTCTTTTTGGCGGAATACTTCCAGGAAATACTCATCTTTTTCTATGAATAAAATGTTGGGCCACAAATTTTTTTCAACAAAACTTAAACTTACAGATTATAGCAACACTCATATGCATGCCTAGAGGCCAAATCAAGCATTCAAACTACTTGGAACTCAAAGAATTGAACATGCAAGCTCATCTACACACACCAAGAGTAGCTAAATATCAAATATAAACCACTAAACAAAAACTAATTGGAGCAATGAAGAGTCACGTACCAAGTAGCATCCCCCCAAAACAGTTTCGAAAACTGAGCTTCAAACAAAGAGATCGAAATCCGCGGGTTTGAGAGAAACAACACGAGAGAGAGAGAGCTGGAGTGAATTTTTTCTGGAGGTAGGTCATGACATGGGCTTAAGGATAAGTGAGGGGGGCCACGTGAGGCCCACTACCCACGAGGGTGCACCTGGGGTAGCTGGTGCGCCCTGTGCCTTGGGCACCAGAGGCTGATAACGCACAAGTATAGGGGATCGTTTTTTGCCCTTTTCGATAAATAAGAGTGTCGAACCCAACGGGAGCTAAAGGCGAACAAATATTCCCTCAAGTTCTATCGACCATCGATACAACTCTACGCACACTTAACCTTTGCTTTACCTAAACAAGTATGAAACTAGAAGTACTATGCGAGGATAAACTAGGAATAAAATGCAAGACAATAAAAGTAGATAGCTTTTGTCAACAAGAAAGTCATTTGTCCATGGCAATCGATACTAGACCGGTAATCATTCTTGCAATTTAATATGAGGGAGAGGCATGTCTAACATACTTTCTCTACTTGGATCATATGCACTTATGATTGGAACTCTAGCTAGCATACGCAACTACCAAAGATCATTAAGGTAAACCCAACCATAGCATCAAGTATCAAGTCCTCTTTACTCCCTACAACAACCCCTTTACTTGGGTTTAAGCTTCTGTCACTCTAGCAACCCCACCATAAGCGAATTGTGAACATATTGCAACACCCTACAGCGGGGACCCCTCATGTTTGTGCGACACGGAGGGCACCGTAGGACAGCACCATAATAAAATATACACTTATACCAACCAAGATCATATTATCCCATAGGACAAAACGAATCTACTCAAACATCATAAGATAGCCATAGACATTGGAAAAAATATATGGAGTTGAGCACAATGTTTAGTAGTAGGATTACAATGGGGGAAGAGAGGTTACAAACCGCTGCATAGAGGGGGAGAAAGTTGGTTGTTGACGGTAGCAAGATTGTTGATGTAGATCGCCATCATGATCCTTGCCTCGGCGGCACTCCGGCGCACCCGGAGAGGGGGAGAAGGCCCCCTCCTTCTTCGTCCTTGCCTCCCTCCTAGATGGGAGGAAAGTTCCCCCTCTGGTCCATGCCCTCCATGGCGGCGGAGGGTAAAGCCTCTCTGAGATTGGATCTCCCTTTCTGTTCTCTTCTGTTTGCGTTCCCCAGATCGGGCCGAAAACCGTTTCTTAAATACCGGGGATCCGTAACTCCGATTGCGCTGAGATTTAACACGATTTTTCGGATATAAGCTTCCTTGCGCTCGAAGGAAGCTCCAACCGACTTACTAGGAGGGCACAACCCACCACCACGCGCCTGGGCTCCTGGCGCGCCCAGGTTCTTGTGGTGGCTGCGGGCCCCCTTTGCATTGAATCCACCTCCCAAATTTACATAATTCCAAAATAATTCACCGTAATTTTTATTGCATTTGGACTCATTTGATATGGATATTCCACAAACAAAAACAGGAACTGGCACTGGGCACTGGATCAATAGGTTATTCCAATAAATAATAAATTATGCCAAAAGTAGTGTAAATGTTGTATAATATTGGCATGAAACAATCAAAAATTTATAGATACGACGGAGACGTATCAGTATCCCCAAGCTTAATTCCTTCTTGTCGTCGAGTAGGTAAATGATAAAAAAGATAATTTTTGATGTGGAATGCTACCTAGCATAATCTTGATCATATTCTAATCATGGCATGATATTAAGACATAAGTGATTCAAAGCAATAGTATAATTTTACATAAAGACATTAATACTCAGGCATCCCAACAAACAATCATGTCTTTCAAAATATCAACGCTAAAGAAAAGCTATCACAACAAAATCATATAGTCTTGTCATGATCTGTCTTCTTAACACAAAGTGTTCATCATGCATGACCCCGTTGACAAGCTGAGCAATTGGTTTGCACTTTTTAACGCGCTTTAGCTTTTTCAACTCCCACGCAATACATGAGCGCAAGCCATGGATATAGCACTATGGGTGGAATATAGTATGATGATAGGGTAAATATTGAGAAGATAAAAAGGTAAGAAAGTCTCACATCAACGCGGCTAACCAACGGGCTATGGAGACGCCCATCAATTGATATCAATGTGAGGAGTAGGGATTGCCATGCAACGAATCACTAAGAGCTATAATGTGTATGAAAGCTCAACATGAAAACTAAGTGGGTGTGCATCTAACTCTATTATGAAAATTCCCACTAGTATATGAAAGTGACACATAGGGACTCTCCATATGAAAAACATGGTGCTACTTTGACCAAGTGTGGAATTAGCATCCCCCCTTCTCTCTTTGTTTCTTTTTTTTTCTTTCTTTTCTTCTTTTTTTTTCTCTCTTGTCCGGAGTCTCATCCCGACTTGTGGGAGAATCATAGTCTCCATCATCCTTTCCTCACTGGGAAATGCTCTAATAATGAATGATGATGATCATCAACCTTCTGTTTACTACAACTCAATTTAACAACTCGATACCTAAACAAATATGACTCTAGATGAATCCCCTCTGGCAGTGTACTAGGTGTGCATGATCTAGTGTAACATGTATAAAAAAATGAATGATGGTGGATCAGCCACAAATACTATGTCAACTATATGATCATGCAAAACAATATGACAATGAATGCTCAAGTCATCAAAACGGAAGCGGGGGAAGTTGCATGGCAATATATCTCGGAATGGATATGGAAAGGCCATAATAGGTAGGTGTGGTGGATGTTTTTGAGGAAGATAATAAGGCTTATGTGTGATAGAGCGTATCATATCATGGGGTTGGGATGCACCTGTGAAGTTTGCACCGACTCTCGAGGTGAGAAAGGGTAATGCACGTACCGTAGAGGCTAGCAATTGCGAAAAGATAAGAGTGCGTATAATCCATGGACTCACATTAGTCATAAAGAACTCATATACTTATTGCAAAAGTTTATTAGCCTCGAAGCAAAGTACTACTACGCATGCCTCTAGGGGATAGATTGGTAGGAAAAGACCATCGCTCACCCCGACCACCACTCATAAGGAAGACAATCAATAATAAATCATGCTCCAACTTCATAGCATAACAGAGCACTATACGTGCTGCTTTGGGAATCACAAACCTTAACACCAATATTCTTACTAACCACAACCATTTACTACCTCTTACATATTACCATCTCTATATCGCAAAACTATGGCAAGGAATCAAACATATCATATTTAGTGATCCATAAGTTTTATGGATTTTTATGACTAACCATGCAAATGACCAATTCCTGTTGACTCTCTAAATAGATATAAGTGAAGAGAGAGAGAGTTTAATTCTTTCTATAAAAGAACATGTTCTAATAAATATAAGTGAAGCAAAAGAGCATTCTACAATAACGGTTTTCCATATGAAGAGAAAAGGCAATCCAAACTTCAAATGATATAGTGAAGCACATGAACATTCTATAAAGCCTCTCAAAAGATATAAGTGAAGTGCAATGAGCATTCTATAAATCAACCATGGACTATCTCATACCAGCATGGTGCATAAAAGAAAAATGAAAACTAAAGACAAAACACAAAAGACGCTCAAAGTTTGCATATCACGTGAACGAAACGAAGACGAAAAACATACTGATACTTGTTGAAGAAAGATGGGATGCCTTCCGGGGCATTCCCAAGCTTAGACGCTTCAGTCTCCTTGAATATTCTTGGGTACCTTGGGCATCCCAAGCTTGAACTCTTGCCTCTCCTCCTTCTCCTCATATCGAGACCTCCTCGATCTTTGATCACTTCATCCACACAAAACTCAACAGAAACCTCGTGAGATCCGTTAGTATAATAATGTGCAAATCACTACTTAAGTACTGTTTCAAACCCATTCATATTTTTTTTTTTGCATTGTAGTGACTGTATTATAACTTATCCATGCTTTACCACTGATACAATCGACATTTCATCAAAACGAGCAAACAATGCATCAAAAACTGAATCTTTCAAAAACAGGATAGTTTGTATAATCTGAACATTGACCATACTTCTGTAACTCTAAACTTCTGAAAATTAAGAAATAAATAATTTTCATATCAATACTTTGTAAAAATTTGAGAAACTTTTGACGTACCAGTAAAAATGTAAATTCTGCACTACAGGCCAAAGTTTCTGTTTTACACCTCATATACCAACAAGCATCTATTCATCCTAAAGGCAATCTTGGCACATTATTTTTATAATACAATGGATTTGTACAAGGGTATATTATTTTTGTTGAAAAGTTTCTGTATCGAGATCACAAAGTTTCCATTGGCATGAACAAAGTTCAAGGATATCCCCCACTTGAGCGGTGCTCGTCTTTCTCACTTCCACTTTTCTTTTTGTGAAGTTTTAAGTCCCCCTCTATATATTTTTTATTTTTTTTTAAACTTATAAAAGCACTCAACAGAAAAATGACTTCTCTAAAACTTTCGGGTTGTCTCCATGGCAGCGCTTTCTTTAAGCCATTATTAGGCATAACGTGCTCAACTAATGGATCCACCCGGATCCCAAGGTATATCAAAGCCAATTTTAATTAACAATTATTTATAATTTAGTAGTGAGCACAAAGCAACATATATCATGCAATGACGAATTCTAATTCTCTTCCTATGCATCGGCATGTCTAAAAGAATAATTCATGCACATCAAGTAAAGGCCAATACATAGCATAAGTAGTTTCTTGCAATTTTGTCGTGTTGGAAACATAGAGAGGTGGAGATGGAGTTCCTCTCTCATAATAATGGCAAGTAGAAGTAGCAACACATGCATATTATATTCATCAAATCATCATGGCAACGGTAAAAGTTAACCCATCAACGTAACTTAATAAGTGCAAACTTCTCCAATATAGTGTAGTTTGGAGAATTCAAAAAGATGATAGGACTATCATGTGTGGGTGCAATAGCAACAATTTTATTCTTTAGATAAGGAACTATAGCAAGTTCATCTCATAAGCTAATTCAAATTGGCATCATGGTCACAAACATAGCAAGCATCAATTTCATCAAAATGGGATTTTCAAATGAATCAACGGGATCATAGCAATCATCAAGCATTCATCCTTTGATAAGAACGAAGGGACATTAAACAATGTATGAGTTGAAGATTTACTCTCATTAGACGATGGGCACGGGTGATCATCCGCTCTTCCTCCTTTTGTTCTTCGCTCTCCTCACATCTTTTTCAACCAATGAGTTCACATTTTCATCAATTTCTTCTTCCATAGACTCCTGCAAAATATTAGTCTCTTCTTGGACAGCGGAGATGTCCTCAATATATGGTTTAATATAGTATTAGAAGCATAATGTTCATAAAATATTTAATTATGGCAAAATTTTCAGATTTGTAAAGAGTACATCATACTTTTCAATCAAAGAAGCAATTTCATAAGCACCCTTAAAAGCAAAAATTCTTCAATTTGTTCAACATAAAAGTAATTATAAACACCCTTGGCATAAGAAGATAAGATTCCATTATCCTGAACTCACATGGAATGGAAGGTTTTTTTTAGGGTCTTTAGAACAACAAGTAAAATCATTTATTTTGCATAAATTCAAAGCATAGCAATACAAAATATTAAAATGATGCCATAAAAGTTTCCCTTTTTTAGATAAACGTTGTCGCACAAAATGAGCATGCTTATCTAATGATTTGCCCTCAACAAGCTAGCTGGGGTTTCAACACGAGCACATGGGATCAAAGATGGTCCAAGAAAAAAGGTTCAACATTATGATAGATTTTGGGTGGTTCTTCAACAACTCGGTTTAGCAGGTACAACTATTTTTTTTGGTATTTTGCGTTTCCTACCCATAACTAAAGATAGAAAACAGAGAACAAAATAAAAATTACTTAGTGCTAAAGCAAACAGCACACACCGAGAATATCACCCCACGCTATTGCTCCCCGGCAATGGCGCGTGTAAAAGGTCTTGATAATCCACAAGTATAGGGGTGGTTTGTACTGAGGAGTCATGGACTAAGGGGTCCCGGGGCAACGGCCTCATGCATGGGCCGGACTGGTGGAACCGTAAAATGACAGGAGATCTATGAAGCCGTTGTGCCCTCCCAGGTAAAGAAGGCACATGATCTCTTTAATCCCTTATTGTAATCTATCTTCGGTACCCCCTAACCCTACAGGTGTCTATATAAACCAGGGTTTTTTAGTCTTTAGGGCTAGAGCTAAATTCATCACCTCATCTCCTTAGGGTTTAGCTCATGCTCATCTCGAGGTAGATCTACAATGTAAACCACATTTACATCCAATACAATCAAGCAGGACGTAGGGTATTACCTCTTCGAGAGGGCCTGAACCTGGGTAAACACTGTGTTCGTCGTCCCTTGTTCCCCATCGATGCTAGATCCATAGCTCAGGACCCCTCAACCAAGGTCTGCCTGTTTTGACACCCGACATTGGTGCTTTCATTGAGAGTTCCGCTGTGGGGGTCGCCCGAAGGATCGATGGCGCCTGATCATCGGAGAAGGCATCGGATCCGGGGACTTCATCCCCGGGCACCTCTGCGTTCGGCGCATCATGCTGCACGCCGACCCGACTGGTCGTCTGGGCTAGATCGACACCCTTCGCTCCCGGACACCGAATTCGATTCAGCGGCCTGGAATACATCACGGACACGCGGGGCGATCTAGTTTTCACCGGATTGGCTGCCCCCTTCGCGCACCTTTGCCATGCCTGCTCCGGAGTCACCTTCTATTCCGTCGATGGATCGACCTCAACAGCTTTGAGCCAGGACAACTCCACTTTGAGCAGGGGCCAGACTCCGCCTCCGTCCAGATACACCACAACGTGGAGGACCTATCTTCCACCTTCGAGGCAAATCAGAGGCAGAAGCCAAGAATCAATCTCGGCCGAACCTCCCCCTCACGACCCCACCTGGCCTTGAGCCCTTACGACAAAGTGGCAGCCAACGCCCCAAGGGTCACCCCCAGCCCAAAGCAGCCCGATCTCAACCCCGGCGGGGAAGCCACACGCAAGGACCAAAGCCCGTCCTTGACCTCCAGATGATTCCGGACCCCTGTCAAGTATCCGGCTCCACACCTCGACCTTAGCACGCCAGTGGAAACCAAAGACCCCAGGGTACTGATCGCCCCCCACTCTGTTACATCGGAATTTGGCCCGGAACCTTCGATGTTCGACGACCCTCGCAATGTTAAACAAGGCGTTGGACCGAATTTAGAATATGACCATCCAGGAGACCTGCCCTCCGCCTTCAATCATCAACCCTTCGAGGCGTACCCCAGGGAATTTTGCATCCCCCCACCTCCCACTTGGTAGCCACTATCGTGATTTAACCTATATGCTAGACTACAATTCGGAGAATAGCGAGTACATGGAGAGAGGGGGCGGACCCACGGTTAATACTGATGTCGCCCCCCCCCCCGTCACCTGTCGCTGGTCGGCCACATCCACCTACGATTAACATGGTGGACACCCCCCAGGATGACGATGGCACTCCTGATCAGGACCGGGCAACCCAGAGACGAGCCGGCCAAACGCCGAAAACAACGCCGTCGATCAAAGCCACGTCGAAACCATGCAAGCAACATGGACTCTGCGAGAGAACGACATCGTAATAATACAGATGAACTCGCCGGAATGCAGCCTTCGAACATCATCAATGACCCCGCGGGGCAGAGACCCGCTCAATTTAGAAAACCCCAATGACTCCGAATAGCAACTACCACCCACTCTCTGAAGAGAGGTCAGTTTTGGGGAGGACAATTTCATCGTCCCTGAAGACCCTCTGGAGCAGGAACGTTTCAAGCAGACTTTTAGCCCCTGGCCGCAGCCTAAGAAAAAAAACGCAAAATCAAAGCCTAACAGGACACCCTCAACGACCAATGGCCTAAAGTCCTAGCTGCTGAAGAGGGTATGACCGCAAACAGCCAACCAGAGTTATCCCAAGCAAGGCTATTGCCCCATTTCGACGACGAGGCCGTAGAGCTAACATGTCCGACATATACAAGCACCGAACAGCCGACCGCCCCCCTAGAGGGCAGAGAAGGAAAGCTGATGAGGCCGAACACCTAGCCGCCCACCTCGCCATCACGGCAAGGATCAAGTGCGACCCCTTATGAGTACGACCTCCGCTGTGACCTACACGCTCGAGGAGGCCATACCAGTGTCCACTACGGACCTGAGAAGACCCGCCTGCTTACCGAGAATATACTACGATTGGCCAAACCGAAACGATAATCCGGGAGCAGCAGCAGGCTCGAGGGCCAAAACCTCCGACGCAATGTAGCTTGAGTTTGGGGCGCCGCACACCCCCGGTGCTCATAGAGAGGGTGATGCAACACCAATTCCCAAGGCTTCAAGCCTGTGAACATCGAATCATATGACAGAACACATATCTAGCCATTTGGATAGGGATTTCCCCTCCACATCCACATGGCGCGAGGAGATGTCCTCCCCGCCATTAAATATTTGCCGCTAAAGCTTAAGGTCTACTCGACACTGGTTGAACAGCCTTCCCGAAGACTCTATAGGCTGCTGGGAAGAGCTTGAGGACGCTTTTTGAGCAAACTTTTAGGGAACCTATGTACACCTCCATGCTATCGACCTAAATCGCATCACACAACAACCCGGAAGTCTGCCCACAATTTTGGAACCGATTCTGACAAAGAAAAACAAGATTGTCGACTATCCGGATGCCGAAGCCTTGGCCGCCTTCAAACATAGTGTCAAGGACGAATGCCTTGTACGGCAACTTGCCAGGACAAACCATGAACTATGGCAGCCATCACCTCTTTCATGACCCTGCTTTTGCGCAAGCGAAGTCAGTTGGCTCGCTCGCAAAACACCAACCCCGACAACACCCGGTACCTCCGAAGTTCGAGACAGAAATGGAAAGCCCCGACGCAACAAGAGAAAACGTGGCCACAATGACCGCGAGGGCGAGGATACGTAATAAACGCCGTTTCTAAACCAAAGTCCGGACCCCGAAAGAAGCCCCTAAAGGCAACAATGATGGCCCATCCAGCTAGATACAATTCTGGACAGGCCTTGTCAGATCCACGGCACATCAGAGAAGCCCGCCAACCACTCCAACCGAAATTGTTGTGTGATCAAATAGGCCGGCAAACTCACAGCCGAAGACTCGGAAAAAACCCACGAAGCGAGGACGATGATGAGCCCCGTAGGCGAAATTGGAGGCCAGAATCCCTTCCCTTTCGAGGTCAAGAAGATAAACATGGTTTACACAACCCATATACGAAGAAGGAGGAAGCGAGCACTACGAGACTGTACTCCGTTGCCAGTAGCGCCGAAGTTCAATCCATGTCAGCTTGCCCGATCAGTTCGATCGCAGGAACCATCCCACCAACACACTATAGGAATCAGGAACTTTGCCATCTGCCATGGCTGACGGTAAAGGCATTGCTGGCGGATGGCAAAGACCTTTGCCGTCAACTAGCAGACGGCAACACATCTGGCTGAACAGACTACGGCAAAGGGCACATTGCCGTCTGCTGGCAGACGGCAAAGATGCAAAGGCCTTTGCTGTCTGCCAGCAGACGGCAAAGGGCCTGGACGGCACATGTGTCAGCTTAGGTCCGTTAAGGGGTTAACGGTGTGCTTTGCCGTCTGCTGGCAGACGGCAAAGTTGCAAAGTTCTTTGCCGTCTGCCAGCAGACGGCAAAGCAACCATATAGGCTAGCCCAGTGCCCCCCCAGGTTGCACAGGTAGCTGCCACGTGGCAGCTTTGCCGTCTGCAGGCTAATGGCAAAGCTCTTTGCCGTCTGCCAGCAGACGGCAAAGAGCCTGTATAGCCCCTCTTTTTTCTGTTTTTTCTTAAATTGATTCAATTTCACAGATATATAGATATACACATTTGAAAATACTTTCAACAAGCATACCAACACATGAATCGTGAAGAGAGGAACATATGCAACTTATCCAACAACAAGCGTACAATGGTTTCATCCATACATACATACATAGGTCGCAAGTTTCACATTGTTCATCATACAAAATCAAAACAAAAAGGAAGCACAAGGAGAAGAGTAGACTCCATCAACACAAGCTTCCTCATCTAAAGCAAATCTGCAAATTGGGATAGAAGAAAGTTAGAAGAAGAAGAAGAAGAAGACAAGCTAGAAGAAGAAGAAAAAGAAGAAGAAGAAGAAGAAGAAGAAGAAGAAGAAGAAGAAGAAGAAGAAGAAGAAGAAGAAAAAGAAGAAGAAGAAGAAGAGTTTTTCTTCTCTTTCTTTTTCTCCTCTCCTCTTCTTTATCTTCTTCTTCTTCTAACTAAAGTAGGTAAAAATGCCATTTTTTAGCTAAGCTAGGTAAAAATGCTAAGTGTAGGTCATTTTAGAGCTAAGCTAGGTAAATAGGTCATTTTGGAGCTTAGTAAGGTTATTATGTTATTTTCAAGGAAAATAAGCTAAGTCTATGTCATTTTGGAGGTAACCAAGATTATCATGCCATTTTTTACCTAAGTATGCTAAGTATGTCATAAATGAACTGAAAAAGCTAAGTATAGGTCATTTTTGAGCTAACCTATAGGGGTAGTCACATACAGCCACACACATATGTAGTTCTAGATGATATCGACGACGATCATCATCCTCAAGCCAGGGCGGTGGGTGGTCCTGATAGTAATTAGGATGGCCTGTCCAACACGAAGATTCTTGCAAACGAGGAAACTCTTCCACCCAACCGAGTTGAAGTGTGTGCGACCGTCTGTGTCCATGCCGTACGCACAGGTGGTGACGGAGCCCCTTGCGGTAAGGCGTATTCCAGCTGAGCCTTCTTCATCAGGCTCGATACCACAACTCACAGAGAGGTTCTTTGGCAATTTCTGAATAAGAAAAACATATCAATTAATAAGCAGCCTCGCACACTCTTGCAAATATATTTCTACTAAGTATAGATTTCTACACTATCAAAAGACACAGTACTACACATTTCTACTAAGCATGAATTCTACTAATAAGTATGGATTATCTACACTATTAACAGTTCCTTGGATTCTACACTAATAAGCATGTCATCGAACTCTACACTAAAGCATATCATCGACTAGATTCCACACAGCATATCATTGGACTCTACACTAAGCATATCATCGGATTCACTAAGCATATCATCGGATAATTTGCATTTGTAAGTATAACAATAAAGCATATATATATATCATCAAATACTAAAGTAAGTATAACATACCATGACAAGCCGATCAACCATGGTACTTGTCAGGTGGGTCACGAATGGCACCCCGACAAAGTCAGCACGTGGCGGAATAATGTCCCTTAGGTTGCACTCCTCCTCCTCGCTCAGCCTCATTCTTTGAGCATAGATGGCTTCATGAAGTGGGTCCTCATCATCTTCATCAAGTGAGTCCTCATCATCTTCATCATCTTCCTCCGTGTTGATATAAATGACAGCCAGCTTGGGTCTTTCTGCTCTGAAGGAGAAGCTGATCAACTCACCACCAGTAATACCAAAGTGGGCGAGGAAACGGACCCATCCATCTCCTCCAATCTGCGACATATTGCGTCCTTTCTCGACCTCCATAGTGTAGGGCCCACTCGAAGCGTCAAAGGTCATAGTGTCTCCTATCAGCTCGCTGAATTCCAACCTCACATTGCATGGGACGATCTGTGTAAAAAAAGCAAAATGACACAGTGCATTAATGCCAACACTACAAACAAAATAGTTGTTACAAGTTTCATATAATTTCTTACCACCGCATGATGAAAACTCGGCTGGAAGTAGATGCCGAACAGCGTGCCAGTTGCAAGGCTGCTGGCGCACCTTGACTTGCCTAGTCGACATGGTGGTGGTGGTGGTGGTGCCATTTTCCTAAAGCAATATGAGCAAGGATGAACGATCCACTTCACAGGAAAGAAAAACAGTAACATAAAGTTCTCAATGCATCGATCTTAATCGGAAAACAGAATATTCAAATGATATGAGGTTATGACAAGAACTACCATATATGATGGACAATTATAATCCTAAGATCTAGCTAGTAACATATATAAGATGATATGAGGTTATGACATCTAATTAACCTAAACTGAACCACAAGAAAGCTAAACCAGACCAAACCACGAGGATGCCATGGTTGTATTCTAGAGAAGTACGTGATGGTGCAATGGTAACCACGAAATGCAATCACAATAAGCTCGCAAATGACTAATAAACTTGCCAACAAATAGATGCACCAACATCGTTGGCAAATAGGCGTTAGCATAAGCTTTTGTTTGGTTCAATAAAGTGGCAGAATTAACCAAGTTTTCATATATCATCATATCATCATCTACTACAAAAAATTGACCAAGTTTTCATATATCATCATATCATCATCATCATCTTTGCATAAAAAAATTCTAACTTTTGCATAAATTCAGTGAACATAAAAAATTCTAACTTTTGAGCCATTTTTGAGCTAACTAAGCATATTTATTCATTTTGGAGGACAAAATGACCCCTCGACACCTCGATCCTCGACCCCTAGACCCCTCGACCCCTTTTTTTCATCTTCCTCTTTGTTCTTCTTCTTGTTCTTCTTCTTTCCTCCTCCTCCTCCTCTTCTTCTTCTTCTTCTTCTTCTTATTTTTCTTCTTCCTTCTTTTCCTCTTTCCTCTTTTCTTCTCATCTTCTGCTCTTTTTCTTCTTCTTCTTCTTCTTCTTCTTCTTCTTCTTCCTCTTCTATTCTTCTTTCTTTCCTTCTTCTTCTTTTCTTCTTCTCTCTCTTCTTCTTCTTCTTCTTCTCTTCTTTCTTCTTCTTCTTCTTTCTTTCTTCTTCTTCTTCTCTCTTCCTTCTTTTCCTTCTTCTTCTTCTTATCCCTTCTTCTTCTTGCTTACTTCTTCTTTCTTTTTTGTCTTCTTTTTTCTTCTTTCTATTCTCTTCTTCGTTTTTCCTTTTCGTTCTTCTCTTCTCTTTTTCTTCGTTCTCCAGTTTGTTCTTCTTCTTCTTCTTCTTCTTCTGGGCTTTTCTTCTTCTTCTTCTTCTTTCCTTCTTCTTTCTTCTCGGTTCTCGTTCTTTTTGTATCTTTCCTTCTTTTCTCTGTCTTCTTGTTGCTAGATCTTGTCTTCTTCTTCCCTTTTTCTCTTCTATCTTCTTTGCTTCTTTTCGGTTCTCTTACTTCTTGTCTAGAATCTTGGTTGCTTCTTCTTTCTTCGTTCGATCTTGCTTCTTCTTTCTTTTCTTCTATTCTGGCTATCGGTGTCTCTTCTTCTTCTTCGTTCTCGGCGTGGTTTCCTCACGTCGGCCGAGTGCCTCCTGACTTTTCGCTCGTGCTCCTCCTTGCCTATCTGTCTCCGTTTTCCTTTAGATCCTTCTGTGTCGCGTCTCCATGGCGTTTTCGAAGCATCCGCTTGCTCCTCCGAACACGTATCGTTCCTCCAAGTCGTGCTGGGGTCTGGCATTTATTTCTCCTCCTGTCCTGCGCGTCCTCCTGACCGTTGTGAGCCAGGCCCTGCGTCTACTCTACCTCCTTGGCCTGGGCGGACTCCTAGCGCTGCCTGGCTCTCGCTGAAAGGCCTGCCTGGCATCGCGTGTAGTGGGACTAAGGACCTCCGATGCCTATGCTGCGTCTCGGCTTCGAGAGGAGTTCCGAGCCTCGCCACCTCTTGCCGTTCTACCCTCTGTCTGGTACTTCTCTTCTTCTTTCTTCTTGTCTTCCGGCCATCTGCTAGGCTTCCCCTTTCCCCTCTTCCCCCTTCTCATCCTCTCCTTTTTCTTCTGTTTGTTGCTGGAATCAATATTATAAGGTGCAGGTCTAGGCGGTCCTTTGTTCATTGGTCTTTCATTCGTCCGCCATTCATCCAACCGCTATGTTTTTTCTTTTCTTTTTTCATCCTTTTTTTATCTTCCTTTAATTATGACTATTTAACTAAAACCTAACGCTAATCTAATCTACTCTAGCTAACTATATCTAATATATCTAATATCTAAAACAGAAAAGGGGGGGCAGGGGCTCATCGTGGGGGGCGCGACGGGGCGGGGAGGGGGCGTTGAAGCGTTCGTTCATCTACCTCTTAGGCATCTTTGATGCTTCACCGACCCGCTTCCCTTGTTTCTTCTTTTCTCTTTTTGATCCCGGGGAGGCGGGACGGAGGGCAGGTTGGGTCTCCTCGGCCCGTACCGCGAGGTGGGGTCAGTGGTGGGGGCTTTGTGCCGTCGCTTGGGTTTTGTTTTTTTTTGTTGTTCTTAGTCGGCGGGTGGTGTTTGTGTGTGGGGCGGTCGGTTCTTGCTGCCCCTTGTTTCCTTTTCTCATTTTTCCTTTGTCTTTTTTTTTGGGGGGACTTAGCTTTTTCTTTTTGGGCATTTGCCGTTCTTCATTCCCATTTTTTTTGGTTTCTTTTCTTCTTCGTGTTCGATTTTTATTTTCTTTCATTTTCCGACGGCAAGGTGGTGGGGCTGGCAACGATGGGGCGGTGGCGGCGGGCTGTGAGAGAGAGAGAGAGAGAGGGGCGCGGGGGGAGTGGCGGGCTGTTAGAGAGAGGGTGGTGCCGGGGGGGGAATGACGGTTAGCTAGGTTAGTTTCTTTGCCGTCTGCTAGCAGACGGTAAAGCTTCTATGACGTCCGCTTGCAGACGGCAAAGAGGTGGGCCATTAGGTTTGCTAGTTAGTGGGCCAACCTCCCTCTTTGCCGTCGGCTAGCAGACGGTATAGAAGCTTTGCCGTCAGCTAGCAGACGGCAAAGAACAGGCTGACGGCAAACATTGTCTTTGCCATCAGCCCCTTCTTTGCCGTCTTTTTTTTGTAAGCAGACGACAAAGACCTTCTTTTCCGGCAGCTTGCAGACGGCAAAGAACTGGCTGACAGCAAATTACCTGATTCCAGTAGTGACATACGCCATGGAGGGTCCGCAGCCTTTGTGCTGGACCCCATCATTGATGGATTCCACCTCACTAGAGTCCTCATGGACGGAGGTAGCAGCCTCAATTTGATATACGAAGATACAGTGGGGAAAATGGGGATCGATCCGTCAAGGATCAAACCTAGCAACACCACCTTCAAAGGGGTCATTCCAAGAGTGGAGGCCCGTAGCACAGGCACTGTGACGCTTGAAGTAGTGTTCGGATCTCTGGATAACTTCCGAAGCGAGGACTTGATCTTCGACATCCCACCTTTTTGCAGTGGCTATCACGCCCTCCTCGGCCGAACTGCGTTCACCAAATTCAATGCCATTCCGCATTATGCCTACCTCAAGTTGAACATGCCTGGTCCCTCGGGCATCATAACTATCAACGGCAACATAGAATGCTCACTTCGAACCGAAGAGCACACTGCGGCCCTAGCGGCCGAAGACCACACAGACCCATATAGGCTCGGATGCCGACCAGCCATAAAGGCCAGCGACAATAGGAAACGGGTTCGAACCCGCTCCCCATCATGGGAATCCATGGCACGCCCACATTCTTCGCACTCTACATGCCTCGTCAGCACAATTTCACACTCAAAATACCATGGGCAGCCATGAGGCATATATCAACAAATCCAAAATATATGTTCGGCTAAACCGAACTTCGGAACTACCTAGTCCTCGGACGACCCAGGAACCAATACCGGAAACCCCCAAGCATAAAGCTCCAGCAGCAGGATCCTCACCCCTCAAGGTCACATCGAAGGTCCCAACCCCCACCTCCCCAGAAGCAAAGGCGCAGATGTGCAGCAGGGCAAAGTGAATGCTTCAACTCATGCATCAAGGCCCTACGTAAACCTTTATTCTGTAAAACAATTTTATTTTGTATATAATTCCTTGGCAGTTCGAATCATACGGTTAGAAGACTTGATGTTACAAGAAATAATAAAAGCGCCCCTTATGGTGTTCGGATATCCGCATCTTGCGATTTTTCTATTCCCTTTCTGATTCTCCACTCACTCTTCGAACAGCCCAGCACGAAAACATGTTAACTAGCTAAGAGTTCAATTTACATATCAGCTCCATATCTTCAAGTCCGGCACCGCCTTCCGCAGGGTGTCCGCGTCTCAGATATTGCATTATATGCATCCGTTCTGAACTATGTCTTTGGTTAATAGTTGGGTTGCCCGGCTCCTATGTTTGCCTCGAATGTTTCGCATGCTCGGCTAAGAAAGCAAAGGGAGAACCCCTGCAATTGTACTTCTAGTTTGCCCGGTCAAGTACCTTAGGAGGAGAAAGCCAAAAATTGACAGTCATAGTAAGCGCGAACTGATCAGCGATCCGATGACGAGGTTTGACTCCAGAAGTCGTTGGCGATTTCGCCGTGTCACATGAAGGGTTCGTCTTAACACAAACCAGGTGATCGGAAAGGGTAGGTGTTGATCCCCAAGTACATCTCAAAACACCGGGGGCTAGTCCTTATTCTCCACCGTCAAGCTCCTAAGGCTAAGTGAAAGCAATAAAACCGAATAGTCCGATTGCCTCGTTTCATTCACACACTACCGCCTCCGGGTACCAAGACATTGGCTAAGGGCAATAGTACGAAAATGCAACACCCCTCGTGATATTCACCTGGGGGCTGAAGCCGACGACTGGTAGCTTTCAAAATAAATATACGGCCGCACAGGAGTCAAAATTAAATCATGACAATATAAAATAAGTTAGGCGGACACATAATAAAGCATAAAGGTCCACTCGGTACAAATTTAATACAATCACTCAAGCATTACATCTTTTGAGCACTGGCCCTCTATCGCCCGTGCGCCGTTCATCACCTGCGCAAAGTACTGCTCAGGGCGGCGATGCTCTTTTCCCTTGGGCGGAGGACCAGTGGCCATGTCCATTGGATTGATCTTCGGCCAATGCACCATGGTCTTCGCAAACGCAACACTCGCCCCCTCAAGGCACGCTGAGCGCTTCATGGCGTCAATCCGGAGCGGCGCCTCCCATAGCTTCTGCACAAGGCCGAAGTATGTGTCTGGAATGGGCTCGGCAGGCCACAAACTGACACAGAGGTCCTTCATGGCAAGCTCGGAAATCCGATGCATCTCCATTAGCTGCTTCATTTGATAGCTGAGGAGGGGATGACGCTCAGAAGCCGGAAATTGTGACCAGAAGAGCCACTGCGTAGAGTCCTCCTCGAGAGTAGCGTAGTGCTTCGCTGCGGCCTGCGGAGCGCCAGACCCGCGTCGGCAGGGCAAACCTGTTGCCTCCGAGCACACTCTGCAGTAAGCATTTCTTACCATTTGCAATTTGCCCGACTTGGCAGAGCTCCTCCCGGACACCTCGCGCATCGGTCCTTGCCTCCTGGAGCTCCTTCTCCGCCTTGGATAGCCAGGAGGATTGATCCTCCTGCTCCTTCGGTTACCTGAGCCTCGTGCTGCTCAGCAGCAAGCTTGGCCTTCTCAAGGTCAGCCACCGCCTTGTCAGCAGCCGTTTTCTTTGCGGCCTCCTCTACCTTGGCTTTCTTCAAGGCCTCTTTCAAGGCCTCGACTTCGGCGGTGGCAGCTGCAATATCCGTATATTGAAGGATTAGCATATAGTCCGGATCGTCAATATCCGGCATCAAACAAATACATATTGTCGGTGCAACAAACCCCAGGCGTGTGTTGCCCGGACGCTACACAGGCTTAAGAGCAAGGTTGCAACATCCTAGACAAGACCAAGCAGAAGAGATAGCTCTTTGCGAAATCAAAGGGTGGATCAAGAAACCAAGACCAACCCAACGAGCAAGGTATCACCAAGAAAAAAAAAACCTTGCCGGGCAGGCGAGCCTGGTGAGGTCGAGGTTACCACCAAGGACAAGGCTCAAGATTCCCCCGGCAGGCTTGCCGGGAACGCCAAGGGTGGATTACCCCGCCAAGGCTCCACCGCTCCACCTCACAGCGACACAAGTCACCTATCGGTGCGGTGTTGAGCCCCCAAGTGATTAAGTGGCTGTTATTTGGTACGTGGCAGGCCATTTCTGAGGAAGAAAACTCCCAAATGACACCCGTCCAGGAGATGTGTCATGCAGACAGGTGAGAAGGTGGCTGAATGGCACGACGAGGCTTCCCAGGCTACGCCGCGATGTGACACTAAGCAGTGCATTTAATGCACCATGTCCTGTCTGTAGAGTTAGGTATGATAGCACTGTGGTTATCTAATCACTGGATAATGACTGTTTTGCCATTGTGGTAACCCCTTCACCTATAAAAGGAGGGCCGTGGCTACCATAGAAAGGATTCAGACCCCCTGAATTCTCATACGCGCGTAGCTGCTCTCGTCCCAAGGCGACCTTGCCAGGCTAGAGCGCAGCGTCTCCACCCCGGTCCTTTCATCAATCCACCAAAGCAGGAGTAGGGTCTTACGCCTCGCGGTGGCCCGAACCTGGGTAAAAACTGCTTGTGTCATCGCTGCCGTGCTGCTCTATGCTCTCCACTCTTTGTGCAATGTGCTCATCCCCCTTGCCGAACCACAAGGGGCCGATGGTAACATAGGTGGCCGTGTTATACCAAGACATCTTTGGTGCGCCAGTTAGGGGGAAGCGCTTGCGCGAACCCGAGGGTGTAAGCAGCACGTCATCTTCGTCATCATTTTCTTCATCAACGGCTTCATCATCCATGGCGCCAAAAAAGAAATCTGGTGCTTCAGTTCACCCGTCCACCTCGAAGGCCCCCTCGCATGCAGCCACTGATGCCGTGGGGGCTGCGGGGGAACATGGGAATGCGGACGCCGCGGGGAACGTGACTGGCGCAGGCGCGCCATCACCATTCCCCCTCCGGCCGAATTAGGAGCGGGCGGCATCGGAGGAGGGCAACACCAACAACACCCTGGCGGCCATGCTCCCCAAGGTACAGGTGGGTAGAATGTTCCGTCCCCGCCTCCCCACCTTACGAGGGACACAGCCGCGGCTGTGGCGCTTGCCCTGATGCGGATCGTAATCTTCTAGCTACCCCCGTCGTGGGAGCGACTACAGGGCCCGCGCCATCCCCGGAGCAAGTTAACCAGGACGATGCGCCAAATGGGCTTGTCAACCCCCAAGTGCATCTGCCTCGTCGTCATGCCACCCCAGCGACCAGCTCGCGGCGGCGAGAACATGGCGCCACCACTGCAGGCACCATCAGAAGTCGGGCGACATCGCGATCTGCATCGTTGTCCATGCCAAGCACCGCTTCGAAAGCCATGGCGCGGGCCCGGATCTTGTTGAGATTCCCGCCAGCGACCAATCAAATGGATGAGTGGGGAGCCACTATTTAGAGCCTGATTAGTTTCGCTAAGGCGGGAGGATCACAGCAGGCAGGCCCACCACGGCCTCTACCAACGGTGGCAACAGCCCAAGCCATTGGCCGCACCGAGGGAGCCGTTTCGACGGTGCAGTCCCCACCACTGCGCCGGCGTAGGGGCCACAGCTAGAACCACGTGACCAAGAACCCAACGACATATCGATGGCTTCGTCAGACCCGCGGGCACGTCAAGACCAACGATGAACCCTAGAAGATAGGCGGAGGGAAGACGCGTGCGTCACCATCGAACAACGCTGCGAAACTCGCCGCCGGTCTGATAGGCGCAATGGCCCCGACCTCGACGAGCCTATGCCCGGTGGAGACGGATACCTGCCTTTCGAGGTTAGGTGCCCCGCCTTCACTCGTGAGCTGCGGCAAGTCCATTGGCCATCTAACCGTACGTTCAAGCCAGAGATACCAGAAAAGTACGATGGAAGAATGAACCCGGCAGAGTTCTTGAGCATCTACACCATCGCTGTTCAAGCTGCCGGGGGAAGAGATGAGAAGGTGTTTGCCAACTACTTCCCTCTGGCACTCAAACCAAACATGAGGTCGTGGCTGATGCACTTGCCAGACAACTCCATCTCGACCTAGGCCAAACTGTGCCATGAATTTGTTGGCGCCTTCACTGGCAGTCGTTAAGAACCAGGGCTGCCCAGTGACTTGTAGCTCCGCCCGCACAAGGAAGGAGAGAGTTTGCGGAAGTACATGCATAGATTTAGCCGAGTACACAGGAGCATTCTAGACATCCACCCGGCAGCTGTGATAGCTGCATTCCAGTCCAATGTACGCAACCGCAGGATACGTTCCAAGATGAATGTCTGATTGCCCAAGACTGTGAATGAGCCATACCCTTTGGCAGATAAGTGTGCCCGAACAAAGGAGGGGAGGCAACTCCCCAGCGAAGAGGAAGGCGTTGACGTTGACTCAGAGGACGACGACGACGCCACCAATCAGAAGAAGAAGAACAAGTAATGCAATAAGAAGCGCAAGGATAAGGCAGTGCTGACTGTTGAAGGATCGAGCACCCCTACCGGCAAGAAGGCCAAGACCGAGGCTCCCGGCAACGAAGTTGCCGCGTGCACTGATTGCCGGGAAGCCGCGACTACCGAGAAGGCTGGGAAGGCTGACGGGCCATACTGCAAGATCCAGCGGACTAAGGGCCACGATCTTCAAGAGTGTCATCAGGTTGAGCAACTCGTCAAGAAGCGGAAGGCTGAGTATGAGAAGCATGACAAAGAGAAAGATCAAGACGGTGTTGGCAGGAAGGGTCGAGGCGGCAGAGGAGGTCGCCCCGGCAAGGCCCCACAGTATCAAGGGAAACCTGCCAGAGGCCGTGAGAAGAAGGAATGCGATGATGGGAGTGATGAAGGGGATGAAGAGGAAACCAGCGACCAGGAGTTCCAGAAGGCCACTGACACCCTATGCATTGACGGAGGTGCATCCTTGCACTACTCTCACCGCCAGCTTAAATAGTGGGCACATGAGGTCAATGCTGTAGAGCTAGCGGCAGATTCTCGGAAGCCACTCAAGTGGTCCCGCCCGCCCATCATCTTTGATGAAGAGGATCACCCTAACCGCACCACCGCGGTAGGGTGTTTGCCGTTGTTGGTTTCACCAACGATTCGCAACCTCAAGGTCACAAAGATGTTGGTTGATGGTGGGGCCGGGTTGAATCTGATCTTCCCCAAGGTCATCAGCAAGCTCCAGATAGCAGATGAAGAGCTCAAGGTTACTGGTACTTTTCAAGGAATCAACCCCGGCAGGAGTCGTCCTAAGGGGAAGATCACACTGCCGGTAACTTTTGGAGGGGAGTTGAACTACTGGACCGAGAAGATCGTGTTTGATGTGTTTGACCTCCACCTGCCATACAATGGAATCCTTGGTCGGCCAGCCCTGGTAAAATTCATGGCGGCATCCCACTATGCCTACAACACTCTGAAGATGCCAGGGCCCATGGGCATCACTTCCATTCCATCAGACAAGAAGGACGCAGTCATATGAGTGGATAAGATGTACCAAGAAGCAGTTGCTGTAGAGGCCGCAGAAGCTACTACTCCGCCAAGGAAAGCAAGAAAGGGAAGAAAGCTAGCAAGGATGCCGGCAAAGAATCCAGGAAGTGCACCTCTTCAGAGTGCGCTGCGCCTGTTGATGACTTGCCGGAGAGTTCCAATAGCAAGAGATCAAAGGTTGCTGCGCCCGCTGTGAAGAAGGTCCTGGCAGGGCTGGTTGGCGCTGATGGTGCATTTACCATCAGCTCCACCCTTGATGACAAATAGGAAAGCGCACTCGTTGCCTTCCTATGGACGAATGTCGATGTGTTTGCCTGGCAACCATCTGACATCCTTGGTGTTCCCAGGGAGGTAACCGAGCACCACCTTGATGTCTGCCCACATGCCTGGCCTGTCAAACAGAAGGTCCAGAATCAAGCTCTGGAGCGGCAGCAGTTTATTGCTGAAGAGATCAAGAAACTCGAAGCTGCTGGTTTGGTCAGAGGAGTGTTGCATCCAACTTGGTTGGCGAATCCAGTGGTGGTGCGCAAGGTGAATGGGAAATGGAGGCTTTGCACAGATTTCACAGATCTAAATAAAGCATGCCCGAAGGACCCATTCCCCTTGCCACGCATCGATCAGATTGTGGATTCCACCTTTGGATGTGACCTACTTTCCTTCTTGGATGCCTACTCCGGGTACCACCAGATTTTCATGGTCAAGGAAGATGAAGAGAAGACCGCATTTGTAACCCCATGTGGCACGTACTATTTTGTACGTATGCCCTTTGGCTTAAAAAGCGCTGGATCCACTTTCGCAAGAGCGGTACTGATTGGCTTTGAGTCCCAGCTGCACAGGAATATTTAAGCCTACATGGATGATATAGTGGTCAAAACCAAGGACAAATCAACTCTCATTCAGGACTTGGAATAGACCTTTGCAAATCTACGCAAGATCAACTTGAAGCTGAACCCAGAGAAATGTGTGTTTGGCATTCCTTCCGGCAAGCTGCTTGGCTTCTTTGTGACCCACCGGGGGATAGAGGCCAACCCCGACAAGATCAAGGCAATTGAAGAGATTCAAGCACCCAAGACAGTTAAAGATGTGAGGCGTTTGACTGGATGTGTTGCCACGCTAAGCAGGTTCATTTCCATGTCCGCCGAACATGCCCTGCCATTCTTCAAAATCTTGAAGAAGGCTTGGCCCGTAGAGTGGACCCCGGAGGCAGACGCTGCGCTACAAGATTAGAAGACCTACCTTTCCTCTGTTCCCACCTTAGTCGCTCCTAAACCACAAGAACCATTGCTGCTATACCTAGCGGCAACCAATCAAGTGGTTAGCACAGCACTTGTGGCGCAGTGGGAAGTGTATGAAGGTGCAGCCGCAACTGCCGTCCCCTCCGGAGAGGAAAGCGAACTTGTCCCGGCAAGGTCAGATGCAGATCAAAACAAGGAGGAGCAGGGTAATGGAGACATCTCCAAGATCGCGGCAAGGAAGAAGGTGGTACAGCGACCATTGTACTTTGTCAGCTCCCTACTGCAGGGGGCTTGGTCAAGGTACTCTGGCGTGCAAAAGTTGATCTTTGGCCTCATCATGGCCTCAAGGAAACTGTGCCACTACTTCCAAGCCCAAGAGATCACAGTTGTTACCCATTTCCCCTTGCAACGCATATTGAGGAACCCTGAGGCCACTGGCAGAATAGTGGAATGGGCTTTGGAGTTATCCATCTTTGGTTTGAGGTTTGAGAGCATGTCAACTATTCAGAGCAGAGCACTAGCAGAGTTTATTGCGGAGTGGACACCTACCCCTGACGAAGAAGTGCTGGAGACAGTTATCCCCGGCAAGGAAGCGCCCTAAGAATTGATTATGTACTTTGATGGTGCCTTCTCCCTGCAAGGAACAGGAGCTGGCGTGCTTCTTGTCGCTCCCACTGGAGAGCACCTCAAGTACGTGGTTCAAATGCATTTCCCCCGGGAGAAGGCTACCAACAACACTACAGAATATGAAGGACTCCTTGCCAAGCTCAGAATCGCAACAGAATTGGGAATCAAGAAGTTGATCATCTGTGGAGATTCGCAACTTGTGGTGAGGCAAGTAAACAAGGATTATCAAAGCCCATTGATGGAGGCATACATAGAGGAAGTGAGAAAGTTGGAGGAGCGCTTTGATGGATTACAAACAGAGCACGTGCCACGTGCGAAAAACAGCATTGCTGATCATCTATCAAAGTGCGCCGCGCAAAAACTCCATGTGGAACCAGGGACTTTTGTTCTCCATCTGACTGAACCCTCCATATCCCCGGCAACAATGGCCAGTAAAAGGAGGAAACTGGACTCCGGCAAGCCTCTCTGGGTGGAGCTTCCTGAAGCCCCCGACAAAGAGCTTGGCGGGAACAACTCCCCTTCGATCGGTGAGCTGCACCCTCCCACCGAACTACCAGTCTTTGCGGTTGAGGCATGCGCTCCCGTGAACAAGGTGCCGCTAGTCCTTGTTGCCGAGCCTCAGGCTCCAACTTGGGCACAGCACATAGTCCATTTCCTCCAAACAGGAGAACTTCCCGAAGAGCAAGAAGAAGCTGAAAGAGTAGCCTGGAGGGCTAGTATGTATCAGTTCATTGATGACACGCTATACAGAAGAAGACCCAACGGTGTGAAATTGAAGTGCATTTGCCAGGAAGAAGGAAAGGAACTATTGGAGGAGATACACAATGGTATGTGTGGCTCCCATATTGGATCAAGGGCCCTGGTTGGAAAAGCTTTCCGGCACGGTTTCTACTGGCCCACGGCCCTCCAAGATGCAATTGAGCTAGTTACCAAGTGTGAAGCCTGCCAGTTCCACTCCAAGAATATCCATCAGCCTGCTCAAGCTCTCCAAACGATCCCTTTGTCATGGCCATTTTTGGTCTGGGGGCTCGACATCTTGGGCCCCTTCCCCCGTGCTACCGGGCACTTTGAATTCTTGTACGTTGCAATTGACAAGTTTACAAAGTGGCCGAAAGTGGAGCCCGTGAGGAAGGTGACCGTGCAGTCAGCTATCAAGTTCTTGAAAGGATTGGTGTGCCATTTCGAAGTACACGCCAGAATCATCACTGACAATGGCACCCAATTCACAGGCCACACCTTCATGCAATATGTTCATGCCCTCGGAAGCAAGATATCATTTGCCTCTGTTGCCCATCCCAGAAGCAACGGACAAGCTGAGAAGGCGAACACTAAAGTGCTGCAGGGACTGAAGACAAGAACATTTGATAGGCTGCAGAAGTGTGGCGGGCGATGGATCGACCAGCTGCCGGTGGTTCTTTGGTCCCTCCGTAAGACACCAAATTGAGCTACCGGCCAGACTCCCTTCTCCCTAGTCTATGGGGTAGAAGCAGTGATCCCACAGAACTCATATACGGGTCACCTTGAGTGCTTGCCTACGATGAAGTAGCGCAGGAACAGCACCGGCGTGACAATGCTGTGCTACTTGAGGAGAACCGTCTCCTGGCTGCTACACGTGTTGCACACTATCAGCAAGCCCTGCGTCGCTACCACAGCCGCAGGGTTCATGCCTGGAGCTTTGAGGAAGGCGACCTTGTCCTTAGGCGTGTTTAGTTCGCCAATGGTGTAAACTTGTTGACGCCGAAGTGGGAAGGCCCTTACCGGGTAGTACGAATCACCAGACCCGACGTAGTCCGTCTGGAGACCGGAGATGGCAATCAGTTGCAAAACTCATGGAACATTGAGCATCTCCGTAAGTTCTACCCGTAAGGCGCTGCTGTCGGGCCCTGCCCGGCAGCCACCCTTTTGTACAAGCCTTGCCGATGCTGCGTGTAACCCTTTTACAAAGCCAGGCGCAGACCCTGAGAAACAGATAAATAAACGAAGTGTTGGGGCCCCGATAAATTGCATGCATGCATAAGCATATCATGAGGATAGCATGATCATGTAGATAAGGTCGCATGTAGCTCTGTTTTCATCTGCACTAAGCTGCAGGGTTCCTGCCACGGACTTGGTCCCGAGGAGAAGAAATGAAGACAAGCTTGCATAGTGATCCCCGGCAAGCCAAACAGATAAGTTCCTTCTTATCCATACCTGTTCTGTAAAGTGAAAACTTGTGCATATGAAAGCCTCATGACCTCCGAAACATAGGTGCTCCCATCCTTTGTCCCGAACATTGCTTCGGTCAAGGTGGTCGCATTGTCCTTTGACAAAGAAGGTTCGGCGAGGGGCTAGTCCCTTTTTATAGTTCAATGCCGAGCAGGCCTAGCCCCGCGGCAGCAAACTAAGGGTACCGGCAGGATAACTTGCTGGGAAAAACTTGTTTACTTAAACGTATAGAGGCATCTCACCTCTGCATGGACATGACACATGCACAAGTAATTGGCAAGGCTTGTCTTTTTCATTAATATGCTGATAAGCAAGTACAAATCATACAGAACAAAAACATGGATAAAGAAAATTACATAATTTAGACTAAAGTTTGGCAAATCACTACTAGGGAAAAGCCTAGCAGTAGCGCGGGTTAAATGCTTAGCAGTAGTGCGGGTGGCCGCGCAACTAATACGGTGCCACATCTAACTCTTATCAATAGCGCGGTTTGACCCGCACTACTGCTATCGAGGGATAGCAGCAGCGTCGGTCTCCAACACGCGCTGCTGCTAATAGCTGTAGCGCCCTTGAACAAAGAGCGCTACTGCTAAAGCCATACCCCGCGCTACTGTTATTAGTTTCTGAATTTTTTTTTCTGCTCCATATTTTGTGCTGCTGAATTTTGTTTAGGGCTTTATACAATAATCTCTAGCATATCATACACATACAAATGTAATCATAGCATATACATACAAATAGTCTCATCAAATCATATCATCATATAATCATCATCCAACATAAAGTGGTCTCTCGTCATCATCTCGAAAATAGCGATACAAGTCTCGCATACTTGCAACTACATCGTCATCCATCTAAACAATGATATACAAGAGAAGAGCTATCACTATGAGCGAGAGCGGAACTATGCAGTACATGAGGCGGTGGTTACAAGTCCTCTCTCGCGCTAGCGTGAACCTCAAGTGACTAGCTTCTGCTTCTTGTCTGCTTTTGAAGCCTTTATGGCTGGCGCCCGAGACCCCATCCAATTGCGCCTGACACTTAGGCCACTGGTCGTACACTCCCGGAACCTTCCCTTTGTACACTACATAGCACTGCTTCTTCGCCATCAAGAATCTAGGTACCTATTAGAGATGCATCTTCATCAAGAGAATGTACAATCATATGCAACAAATTATACTAGAGCAACACGAAAAAGAAAGGGTTAGCAACTAGATGCAACATATAGTACGCAAACTAATTAACTAGAGGTACGCAGGTCATCGTACCCAAACTAACAAAGTAGCGTTACGCAAGTTCGGCAGGGACCGTGGACATCACAAAGTTTCATCGCTACAGAAAGTATACAAGTTCAACCGACACATATCATCATCATCGGCATCGTAAATCACTAGAAGTTCCATCCTTCCATATCATCAAGGATGGACCCTAGCTTCTTGAACGGCGTGAGGTCCTGATGTTGCATGCCTATGCAAGTTCAGATGTCAGCTCGTGATACAGGGCCGTGGTGGAACAACCCCTTCTCATCGACGACTTCTTTCATGATGATCGCCGCAATGTCCCTCTGGATGCGAAAGAAGTCATCTCTAAGTTTATAATCCGCTTCTCCATGAGATTGTACCCACTTGCGGATATGATCATCGTTTCTGCTTTTCATGCGAAGCTTTTGGTGATAAATTCTGAACTCCATCATGAGATGGAGGAGGTAGAATCCATCGTTCTCGCTTGGTTTTGGGACATGGATGCAGCAGAAGTTAGTTTTATGCAAAAGACCCAACTTCTTGTTTTGTTTCCTGATCTGCAGATGGCCACCCCTAATGCTAAAGCCTTGGAGAGAATCATCTAGAATATTGATTATGTGGGTGTAGTCCTTCTTCTCGTAGTTTCTGGTAGGGTCGAAATACACGGCGTGGGAGACTCGCGAGTAAAGAACGATAAGGACGGCGCGCCCGTTGCTGCGGGAAAAAAACACATCAAATTATTCTCCATATGAGCGAGAAGGAATGATTGAAATGTATGAAAGGGTTGTCCGGCACTGACTTACTTTGGATGATAAGGCAGGAGGACAATTTCCTGGTCCTTTTTCTGTACCATGAAGTTTTGGAGGTACTCCCTAGCTGTTTCACGCTCAAAGTCACCGACACTCAAGAAGGACTCGTGCGTGTAGTATGGATCCGCCACACAGATTTGCGAGACTTCTTCTCTCTTCATGACGGAGCTCATATGTAGCGCAAAAAGGCGGACGATTGTAAAATCGAGCCACCTTGTCAGAAACATCTCGAAGATATGGTCAAACTACAGGAAGAACACCTCCATGGGCCGTGTGTCGACGTAGCACATCCCCTCAGGCACACGAGCCGCGTATGTCGGATATCCTGGATCCTTCGAGGCTAGTAGGCTTTTCTCAATCGACAACACATGGTCATGCAGTCTCCTGAGATCCCCTGATAGTGCCTCCAGCAGTTTCCACGGTAGCATCGGCTCGCCCGTGACATGGAACATGGCCGCACCTTTGACGGGTACACGCTCTTCAAAATCCTTCGTTTGGCTGCTATGTGCTCTGGCTTGTTTGTAGGCAGCTGAGCCTATCTTCCCCGGTCTCTTCCTCTCCTTTTTCTTGGGTTGACCTTCCAGACCATTCCTTAACCCCTGCCCCAGTGTTGCCGGGCTAAGAACTGTACGACCCCCGGCTAGTTGAGCCTGTGTTGAGGCGGCATCTTCAGGCGTGTCCTGTGAGCATTTCATGAAGAGAGACTTCTTGCAATCCCTGCTAGGACGTTCCTGCCCGGGAAGATCATCCATATCCTCATCAGCATGCTGATAGCCCGATTCGTCATATGGTAGACTCATCATGTCTAAGTCACCGTCATAGGCGCCTCTATTGAGGAAACTCATTGGGTCCTCCACCTCCATCTCATCATCCATTCTTTGTTCTACGGGGGCGATTACATCAGCCACTATTGGACCCGCTTCATCACATCGTCCGCCGCTCTCACCCGGCACTACAGACCCTGTTAATTGCGTAGGCGGGGTGGTGGTCTCCATACATGCTTGTTGATCTGTGGTTATTGGTGTGCTCTCGGCCGGCTCCAGACGAAGAAGATTCTTCGGCCATAGCAGCACCCAACCCTTGCAGCTTCCAATCCGCAACGCGGTCTCGTAGTCCTCTCCCCCTAGCCATACTGGAGGAGGCAAATCCTCGTGCTCCGATTTCACACTCGACAAGGTAACCCTGAAGTGCCCACCGGGCATCGGCTGGTTGTGGAACGTGAGTTCCAAGGGCTTCGTTATCACCCCCTTTCCCACGTCCACCTTCTGGCCTTTGATCAAGTAGAGTACGGTGCACGGGGTTTCGTCGGCCTGCAAACACATGTCTGCGGCGTAAAACATCCGAAAGGCAACGAAAATGGAATATTCTAGATATATATGTTGGTGCGACATGTAATTACCGTGAGGGCGTCGAGCTCAGCCAAAGACGAAGGCCCGCCTAGCTCGCCAGAGACTGAGGACAGGCTGCTATGAGCGGGTGGGGGTGCGGGTGCGACAGCAGGCCCGGTTGCGTGAGCAGGCTCGTTTAATTCTAAAACTATTAAAAAAATGAGAAATGACATAAAAAGAGATCTATGTTTGCCGGAATGCCGTTTCCCAGCAACTCCCTGCACTCGATATGCCTACTTTCTAGCACAAGTCATGCCAAAATTCACGGAAAATTTTGGCATGACCTTTGCTAAAAAGTGGACATATCGAGCACCTGAAATTCACCGGAACGGAAATGAATCAACATTCCGGCGAAACATAGGCCACTCGGATCATTTACCCTGCACATAATCATCATTTTCTAAATATGACATGTCCAAAACATCACATGTCCAAATGACAAATATGACATGTCCAAATCACATGTCCACATATCACATGTCCACTTCAAATTTGCAACTAAAAAATAGCAACAATTGCTTTAACTAAAAAATTTAAATAGCAACAATTGCTTTAACTAATCTGTCCACTTCAAATTCTATTTTTTTAAATAGCAACAATTGCTTTAACTAAAAAATTTAAATAGCAACATTTGCTTTAACTAATCTGTCCTAGGTTTCATACTAATTCTAATTAACTAACTAGCACTATAAAATTTAAATAGCAATAATTGCTTTAACAATAAAATGCAAGAAACCTATATAATCAATTCTGTTTTTTCTTACACTAAAAAATAGCCTCAGGTTCATACTATTTCATACTAACTAGCACTAAATAGCAGAGATGAGGGGAGGGGAGAGGGCTTACAGAGGGCAGCGAGAGAGAGAGAGATGGGGTCGGGGGAGACGGCGCGACACCGAGGCGAGGCATGGTCGGGGAGACGGCACGGCACCGAGGGTCGCCGGGGTCGGGGGAGACGGGGGCGAGCGCCGGGGTCGGGGGCGAGCGCCAGGACGGGGCCGAGCACCGGGGTCGGGGGCGAGCGCCAGGACAGGGCCGAGCGCCGGGGTTGGGGGCGAGCGCTGGGTGCGAGCGCAGGGGCGCGGCGAGGGCAGGGCTCCGGCGGCGACGACGGGGGAAGAGAGAGTGGGGATTTGGGCGGAAAAGCAGAGGCAGGAAGAAGCAGAGAGTGGGGATTTGGGGGGTTAAGTCGAGGTAGCAGTAGCACGTTCCGGAAGAATGCGCTATAGCTAACTTAGCTATAGTGCGTTTAGCCAGAAAGCGCTACTGCTATCACATGTAGCTATAGCGTGTTTATCAGGACAACGCTACTGCTAACTTGACTAGTTGTAGCTCTTTTTCAGAAAAGTGCTACTGCTATAACCAGTACCTATAGCAGTTTTCCTGTTTGTTTCTTCTATTTTCTTTTCCTTTATTTTCTCTCCCTTTTCTTTTCTTTTCTTTTCCTTTTTTCCGAGAGCAGTGAACGAAGGGAAGGTGATACAACGTATATAACTAAGGCGATATATATTGCATCATTTGATGTTTAAGTATGTATACAAAATAGGAGCATATATATTACGTCATTTGACCCATGCATAATGGTTAAGTGTGTACACAAAATAGGAACATATATATTACATCATTTGACCGATAACGGTTCCTCAGCGTTGACGTTTTCATTTTTGAGTGAGCTTCTTTCCCTTCTTGTTCGTTGAAGAATAATTGAGCCCCTCATTGTGACTTTTCCTTTTCCATGGAGTACGATCTTTCTTAGGTAATGTAGTATTGATTCTTCTTTTGACGTATACTTCATCGTCATCGTCATCTCCCCTCATTGGGTTGCCGTACTGGTCATAGTCTTCCTCGTTGGCGACTCCATCCATTCCAATGATGTTCCTTTTGCCTCTTCTCACGACAACACGGCTGGGATTGCACGGGTCGGTTATGAAGAAGCATTGTGTCACATGCTTAGCGTGTACCCATGGCTCGTTTTTTGCGATAACATTCACGGTAGCGCTCTTGGCGTCGGGTATAGTCATGGTAGTGAAATACCGGTTTTCTCTTTCGACATTCTTAGCCCATCTGACACGGAACATCGTCGCGTTGTGCAGTCCAGAGTAGTCAAGCTCCCAGATCTCCTCGACCCTTCCATAAAATCTCTCAGTTGCGCCATTGTCACTGCCGGTCATGCATTCCATCGTCACCCCTGAGTTCTGATCATCACTGTCCATATCTTTGGCCTCCATGTAGAACGTGTATCCGTTGATATCGTATGCCTGATAGGTGACGAGGTTGGGCGAGGGGCCATGTGCTAAGGCGTATATGAGCAATCCGTCCTTAGAGCCCTCTTCCGGGGGATTAGCAATAATATGCTCTTTGAACCAATAAAGGAAAGTGGAGTTGTGCTCTCTAGTAAGTTCGGCGTCTGTCCTGCATACCCCCCAGTCATGATACTTCTTTGCGATAATTTCTTTGTGCAGTGCCACGAAAGGATCTTCCTTGTCTAGATGTTGTAGCACTACCAAGTTTGCTCTGTCAAAGTCATTGTGTCGATCTGAGTATGCCACGTGCAGTTCCCTGCGACCGTTGGAGTGACCTTCTCCTTTGAGCCTCCCATCGTGCTCGTTAACGTGCAAACCAACACCAACACCAGGCGGCTGGTCTGCGCCATATAGAAAATTCTCGCAGAAAGAGATGAACTCTTGTGCCAGATAGCCCTGGACGATGCTTCCATCCGGACGGGACATGTTACGAATGAATCCTTTGATGATCCCATTCATCCTCTCAAATGGTATCTTGTTGTGCAGGAATGACGGCCCCAGGTCTATTATGTCATCCACAATATGGACACAGATATGCTCCATGATGTCAAAGAACGCGGGCGGGAAGTACATCTCAAGCTCATTCAGTATCACAACGATCTCTTCCTGTAGCCTTCGGAGCTGCTTCACACTGATTGACTTTCTAGAGATGACGTCGAAAAAGTTGCAGAGACCAATAAGCATGTCACGGACGTGCTTGTCCATTATCCCTCTAAGGGCAACAGGTAGTATCTGCATCATCATCACATGACAGTCATGGGACTTCATCCCACTGAACCTTTTCTTGTTCGTTTCTAGATATCTGCTTATCTTGCCACAGTAACCGGAACAAATTTGACTAGGGTAAGGCGCTTAAAGAATTGATCGATCTCAGCCAGACTTAAGGTGAAGCAAGAAGGGGGGCAATAATTCTCTTCCTTTACTTTTTTGCCCTTCTTCTCCCGCGCCTCTGTCTTCGTCTCTGTCTTGTCTGACTTTTTACGGGGCGACATGTGTAGATCTTCCTTGATTTTTAAATCTTGCAAGTCTTTTCTTGCCTTTGGCCCATCCTTGGTCTTATCCAGCATGTTCATCAGTGTCGCAAGCAAGCTCTCAAGGACATTCTTACAGATATGCATTTGATCAAGGCAATGAGGTGTGTCGAGTTTGTGCCAGTACTCCAAGTCCCAGAACACAGACCTCGTCTTCCATACCTTCAGCAACGGCTCCGGCGCCTTTTTCATCGTCTTTCCCGGCGCGGGGCACTGTTCCCAGTTTTTCAACAGCTCATCGATTTCGGCGCCGCTCCGCTTACGTGGAGGTCCTCGATGCTCAACGTCACCAATGAATAGATCTCCACGGTTTCTCCATGGGTCGTCCTTCTCGAGCCATCTTCGATGCCCCATGTACCCGATTTTCCCAGACCCGCCATCTTTCCTTGACGTTAGCTGCTGAGACATCGTATCATCCATGCACCGCGTGCATCTGCAATATCCATGGCACACCTGGCCTGCGACATATCCGTAACCGAGATAGTCGTGCACCATCGTGATCAGCACGGCCTTCATATAGAAATACTCGCCTTTGCTGGGGTCCCATGTCTTGGCCGGTGTTTTCCATAATGTATCTAACTCCTCTTGAAGTAGCCCCAGATACAGATTAATATTATTTCCCGGTTGTTTCGGCCCTTGAATCAGCATGCTCATGTGAATGTACTTCGACTTCATGCACAACCGGGGGGGAGGTTGTACATCCATACAAACACGGGCCATGTGCTATGGTTGGTGTTTTGGTTGCCAAACGGAATCATGCCATAGGTACATGCGCCGAGCATGATGTTCCTTTTATCACATTCAAAATACCGATATTCGCCGTTCAACGCTCTGCACTGGCTTCCATCCTTGACGTGTCTCACCTTCGGATCATCTCCATCGTCGGGCTTCTTCCTCTCTGCGTGCCAGCGCATGAGCTTTGCTTCCTTGGGATCTTTGAAATACCACTGGAGACGGGGAGTGATCGGTAAGTACCATACAACTTTCTGGGGAGATTTCTTCCCGGCCTTCTTGTATCGAGAAGCATTGCACACCGGACAGCTTGTTTTTTCCGCGTGCTCCTTCCGATAAATTATGCAATCGTTGATGCATGCATGGTATCTAACATGTGGCAAATCAAGAGGGCACACGATCTTCTTGGCCTCATCCACACTAGTAGGACAAAGATTCCCCGCGGGAAGAACATCCTTTAGGTACTTGAGTTGCTCATCGAGGCTAGTGTCGGTCCATTTGTTTTTAGCCTTCGTCTTCAAGAGTTGGAGTGTGAAACTCAAGCGGGTCACCTCAGGATTGCAACCATGATACAATGGAGTGCTCGAGTCTACCACCAGTTGTTGCAGCTTGGCCTCCTCTCTACAAGCAGCTCTCTCAGTACTTGTCTCCTTGCGAAGCAGTGCTTGAACATGAGGGACCTGCACAATTGAACTTAGAACCGATGAACTCTGCGGCGTGGAGTCCACGTTCTCTCCGCCGCCATGTCCGGCCCCTTCTCCGCCGCCATGTCCGGCATCTTCCCCGCCGCCATGTCCGGCATCTTCCCCGCCGCCATTATCGATCATCTCTTTGTCTTGCCCTGTGTCATCATTGCCTGCCCCGTCGGCGTCCTCAACATCATCATCCTCATCTTCAATTATCCACCGAGTATAGCCATCCATGAAACTAGTCCTGAGCAGGTGCACTTCGATACGACCATCGCCATAGGGTTCGAGCCAAACTCGTCCTTTGCATCTTTGACATGGACATAAAACCTCTGTCAGGTTATTTTCTTTCATGTCCTGCACCGCCGACCGCAACCACCTGTCCACCATCGTTCCATTGAACATCATGAACGCCTGCACGGTAATAATAAAAAAATTGATTATAAAAATGTGTGCATGCATCAAAGTCATACAAAAATTCGGCATGACCTTCCCTAAAAGTAGGACATATAGAGTTTGCCTTGAATTCGCCGAAACGGAAATAAATCGACATTTCGGCAAAACATAGGCAACTCACAAGCACAATTCGGCGTCAACTCATGCCACACACACAATTTCCATCATATCGCCCGATTATGTCATATCGCACACACATACACATATTTCCATTCTTGCAAAAGCATTAATTTTTAATCACCTATCTCGAGATCGAGCACACGGTGGAGATGATGATGTAGTAGGGAGATCAAAAGTGGACAAAGCCCTTCTTGACAAGGCTAGATCTAGTTAGGGGGTACATAGGTCACTTCACTAAATGCTACATCTACCTACCTAGCTAGTTTGGGAGGAGACAACTTCAACTAGTGGAGGGGAAAGGAAAAAGAGAAAGGAGATGCATTAATGGAGGTGGTGTAGTTAGCTAGGAGTAATAAAGAGAGAGAAAGGTAGGTAGAAGAAGGAGAGTAATGGGGGGAGAAGTAGTGAGGAAGAAGCAAAGTGAGGGAGAGAGGAGGTGGGAGGTAGGGGAAAGTGAGGAAGAGAGGATGGGGGAGGGGGAGGGGGAGGGAAAAGGTGGTATATGCTGCGGCTTAGCAGTAGCGTTGGTCGTAAACCGCGCTGCTGCTAATATGATAGCAGCAGCACGCTTCTGGCACACGCGCTACTGCTAAGCGGGGCCCGCCATGTGGCCAGTTTCAAAATTAGCAGTAGCATCACCCAAAAAAAGTGCTACTACTATTACTTTATCAGTAGCACGGTTAGCTAGAGCGCGCTGCAGCTAAACCTAGGGTGGCGGGAACGGTCGGTCAATTTTAGTAGCAGCGTGGTTCCACCGAGCCGCGCTACTGCTAAGTCAGTAGCAGTAGCGCCTGTTTTTTCCCGCGCTACTGCTAATTAGCAGTAGCGCCTCTTCCTGTACCGCGCTGCTACTAAGATTCTGTGTATAAGGTTTTCCCTAGTAGTGAATGCCTACACATTTTAGACTGAAAAAAGATAAGTGCCCCGTAATCCCTTTCTTGTCCCTCTCCTCCTAGGAACCGCGGTAGGAGGCGAAGAGGGCAAAAGGGGCGCCTGGGCAGAAGCCCAGCATGACCCTGTTGAGCCCCATGGCAAGGAGCCCGATAAGGCCGGGAGGGCGCGGACGAAGGTGATGGTGAAGAGAGCGGCGGAAAGGTTCCCCTAGCCACCGCCACTAGGGCCAGCAGGACGCGGCAGCGCGAACGAAGCTGCATCCCGCGAGGAAGCCTGCCGGAGTCCAGCTGGAAGGCTGCTGGAGGAACAGGAGGCACCATCCCCACCTCCACGTCCAACCCCCCGGCAAGTCACCTTGCCGGGGAGGAGATGCGGGTGCAGTTGGTGGTGCCGCCGCCTGACGGTGATGGTGCTGCTGGCGTTCAACCAGAGTCGGAGCTGTCATCCTCCCCATCGACGCCGTCGTCATCACCGTCATTGTCCTCCTCGTCGCTATCGCTCGAGGAGGAGCTTTCGTCGTCAGTCGAGCTCTCCGCGCAGCACCCTAAGCGAGCGCCCAAGCACCCAAAGACCTTGACGGAGAGCAGGTCGGCCTCCATTAATTTAAAATGGAGGACATGCCCCTCCGACAAGCTGTGGGCGCGAGCAAAGGTCTTCCAACTGTGTCGGAAGAGCATAACATGGGGGGCGGGGAAATCCACATCCACCCGCATGCTGCCATTACAGCAACCCCTCATGTGCAGCTTCAACGCGCATGGCTGCTCAAGCTCCATCACCCTCGCAAATGGAGTCGGGAGACGGAGGCGGCCGCGCAGAGGCCTGTGCAGCCTGATGATGAACTCCAGTGGTTGGTCTCCGACATGGCCTTCCATTGGGGGTTGAACGGCTGACGGAGGTGCGATCAGCGCGCCGCCTCGTCCTCTTCGACCTCGAGCACCACGACAACCGCAACCTCGCCCCCTCCCGCCTCCTCTTGCGACGGGCCCGGCCCCCGCATCCTCGACGGGAGGGGGAGGTGCTGTCAAGTAGAAGCCCTCGTCTCCATCGCCAGAGCACCACCGCGTCCTCGCCCTTTTGCCATGATGGATTAGAAATGCCAATAGAAGGGAAGAAGTGAGGCATGTGAACAAGCACCCCACTCACGCCCCTTTTTATAGGCAAACAGGGCAGGGGGCTGGCTCTTCACCCAGGAGAGTTAACCGCCCCACTCTACCAATCCGACTTCCTCACGTCTTCAACGGCTCGTGGAATCAAGGCCCACCCCCTGCGCCAATCCATGGTGTCTGGTTTTCTGCCATGGCACACATTTCTGCGCCCTCCGCGTCCGCCGCCAACCATGCGCAATGCATGTGGCGTACGTGGCAGAAGCGCATGAAGCGGAGAAGATAATGGAATGGCAGTTACTGCCCCGTGAATATCGGACGTGCGTAGCCCATGGATCGCGGCTTTAACCTCCCCACTAAGTCTCATGCGGCGCGCGGAAAATCTGGAAACTGACCCAAGCACAGGTTAATGAAGAAGAAAAGAAGATCTCAAAGGATGAGCTACCACAACCCTCTCGCCTGTGTACAGGACAGGGCCTACCCCAATGACGCTTGGGAGCGTGTTCAGGCCTGGCCCAGGGGCTCCTGTCGGTGCAACAAACCCCAGGCGTCTGTTGCCCGGACGGTACACAGGCTTAAGAACAAGGTTGCAACATCCTAGAGAAGACCAAGCAGAAGAGATAACTCTTTGAGAAGTCAAAGGGTGGATCAAGAAGACCAAGACCAACCCAACGGGCAAGGTATCACTAAGGAAAAAAACCCCCTTGCCGGGCAGGCGAGCCTGGCGAGGTCGAGGATACCCCGAAGGACAAGTCTCAAGACTCCCCCGGCAGGCTTGCCGGGAACACCAAGGGCAGATTACCCCGCCAAGGCTCCACCGCTCCACCTCACAGCGACGCAAGACACCTATCGGTGCGGTGTTGAGCCCCCAAGTGATTAAGTGGCTGTTATTTGGTACGTGCCACGCCATTTCTGAGGAAGAACACCCCCAAATGACACCCGTCCAGGAGACGTGTCACGCAGATAGGTGAGAAGGTGGCTGAATGGCACGGCGAGGCTTGCCGGGCTACGCCGCGATGTGACACTAAGCGGTGCATTTAATGCACCTTATCCTGTCTGCAGATGTAGGTATGATAGCACTGTGGCTATCTAATCACTGGATAATGACTGTTTTGCCATTGTGGTAACCCCTTGACCTATAGAAGGAGGGCCGTGGCTACCATAGAAAGGATTCGGATCCCTGAATGCTGATATGCGCGTAGCTGCTCTCGTCCCAAGGTGACCTTGCCGGGCTAGAGTGTTGCGTCTCCACCACGGTCCTTTCATCAATCCACTAAAGCACGAGTAGGGTCTTACGCCTCGCGGCGGCCTGAACCTGGGTGAAAACTGCTCGTGTCATCGCTGTCGTGTTGCTCTATGCTCTCTGCTCTTTGTGCAATGTGCTCATCCCCCTTATCGAACCACAAGGGGCCGATGGTCCCATAGGCGGCCGTGTTATACCACGACACATATCTTATCAAAGGTCTTACCTTGCGCCTCATCAAGCTGCTTGTTGACAAGGTCAAGCTCTTTATCGGAAAGCTTGAGCTTCCGTTCCATCTCCTCTAGTGCCGTGGCATTAGCAGCCGCAACCACGGAACATGCCTATCAATCAGCCTACCGAATTTGATCCTCTGCAGGCTTCTCCAAAGTCCTCGTAGAGTCTCGGGGGCTGCTATGTACACGGCCTACTTAAACTATGGACTAAATCCAATTTGTAAGAAAAGAGTATTACTTGACTTACCTCAAAGCCTGTTAGAAGGCCTTGGACAGCGTCGTTCAGTCTGGATTGGATGGACCGAACACCTTCCATAACCGCACTCATGAGAGTGTATTGCCTGTCGGTGATGACGGAGTTGCTCACCAACTCCTCCAGCGTGTTCGGCCAGCCAGCCGCCACCCGTTCGGAGGTGTTTGGCTCTGGTGTTGGCTCCCCGGCCCCTGCTCCACTGGAAGGAGGAGCCTGGGCCATCGAGGGCCTTGGGCGCTCGGGAACGGATGGCTGATGGGGTTCGGATAGTCCGAACCCCTTTCCAGCATCAGCCAGGAGGGACTCCCCCTCCTGGTCTTAGGTGACCGAGGTGTTAACCTCGGCCATTACAATGTCGACCTCCCCCTCTGTGTTCGGAGGAGGAGGGGTCTTTCACGACAGCACCTCCCCAATCTATTCGGGAGGTGCGGAACGAGACACAGAACCGTTGTTTGCTACTTCGGCGGGCAGACACGTCCCCTTCGAGGTTAGCTCGGCCGGATGGCCGCGCGGTGGGCAGCACCACCAAAAAACAATCAATCTACGATTGACCAGGGATTACTGTAGAATAAGACAATGGAAAATGCTATGATGTGTACCTGGTTGCAGGGGACTTGACCCTGTGTCCCTTCTGTGGGATCTCCTCGGACGCTTTGGACTCCTCGTCCGAGCTGTCAGGCAGGACCAGCTTGGGCCGGCACCGCCTCTTCAGGGTTTGAGGAGGCTGAACCTCTTCGGCGTCCTTGGATGCTGCCCTCTTTTTTGGGCGCGAGGAGGCACTCTGCTCCTTGTTCTCATCCTTGTCCCCATCCTGAACGGATGAGGCCGCAGCGTCTCCGGGCCGGTTGCCCGGGCAAGCCCTGCGGTGGAAGCCCTCCCTGGCCTCTGGTACCTCCTTCTTCTTGCCCTTCTTGTCATGCGCCTTATAAGGCGCCACGACCAACAGCTGTTCCAGCTGCTCTGATCGAGGCTCTTCTAGCAGCGGCGCCGGGCCGCTGATCTTCACGGCCTTGGCAAGCAAGCCCTACAAAATCCGCATAAAGGTTCAGGTCGAATCATGCATGGTGTAAATATCCGAATACACGTTGAATGTTACTCACCTCCTTTGGGGGGTTTGCGGCCTCGAGGTCGATGTCCTTCCCCTCAACTGACCACTCCTTTTGAGGCCTGAATAGCTGACCCCATATTTTATCATGGGTCATGCCGAAGAGGTGCCGCACGGTGGCCGGATCCTCAGGCTCATGCTCCCACATTGGCTTGGCCCTCTCCTGGCAGGGGAAGAGCCGGCGGTGGAGCATGATCTGGACCACATCAACCAGTTTCATGCCGGTCTCCAGTATGCTGACGACGCGCTTCTGTAATGCCTTGGTGTGGGCGACGCACCCCCAGTCTAGGCTCTTGGTGGTCCACGAGGCCAGTCTGGTAGGGGGTCCTGTTTTGAATGCGGGAGCCGCCCCCCAGGTGGCATCCCTTGGATCGGTGATATAAAACCAGTCCCCTTGCCACATTCTCACGGTGTCGACGGAGTGGCCATCCAGCCACTGGACCCGCGTCAGCTTACTAACCATGGCCCCGCCATAGTCCGCATGTTCGCTGCCAACCACTTTGGGCTTGACATTGAACACCTTCAGCCATAGACCGAAGTGCGGCTGGACTCAAAGGAGCGCTTCACAGAAGACGATGAAGGGCGAGATGTGGAAGAGGGAGTTGGGGGCTAGATCATGAAAATCTAACCCATAAAAGAACATCAACCCCCTCACAAAGGGGTACAGGGAAAATCCATGCGCCGTAAGGAAATGGGGGAGGAATACGACCCTTTCTCCCGGCTTGGGCTTGGGGATAATCTGACCCTCTTCGGTGGCCCGATGCGCAATGTTGGCCAACAAATAGAGGGCCTGCTTCAGCTTCATGATGTCACCCTCAGTGACGGTGGAGGCTTCCCACTTCCCGTTGGCGCCGGATCTGGCCATGGTTGAAGAAGAGGGGGTGGGATTTGCTAGAGAAAGCAGAGAACAGGGGCGCTGGAGCTCTAGAGATCTACGTGAGAGGAAGGTGGAAGAAGGCGTGGGATGTTGAACTATTTTGGCTCCCCCTTTATGGGTTGTTTACAGGCTAGGAGCTCCCTATTTTCACGCCGTTGGCTTCTCCACTTCCCGGTACGCTCGCAACGTTATGTGCAGGAAGGGGAATAGAAATCATTGATCATATCCCTTGAAAGGCGGGGCACGATCCCCACCTTGATAAGACGTGTCAAACATGGGTGGGCCTCGAGCCGTGCTCTAAGAAATACTAACCGCTTGGTGTGATGGCCGGACGTGACTCTTCGTTGCAAGAGAAAAAGTTGTTAGACGAAGACACTGTTTAGTCTTGAACGGTTTTTTGTTATTGCCATCGTTGTTAAGTAAAAATACCATTTCAGATTCCGGACATCACTTGGCTCCGAATATAAACAAGGCACATTGAATACTCGCCTCGCAAGCCGAATACTGGTTGGGTGAGCGAATGCCGGATACAGGCCCTGGCGTTGGAAGCATGTTCTGGGGCTACTAAGGGAGTCATGGACTAAGGGGTCCTCGGGGCGACGGCCCATCGTGCATGGGCCGGACTGGTGGGGCCATACAATGATAGGAGATCTATGAAGCTGTGGTGTGCCCTCCAAGTCAAGAAGGCGCGGGATCTCTTTAATCCCTTATTGTAATCTATCTTTGGTAACCCTAACCCTACTGGTGTCTATATAAACCAGGGTTTTTAGTCTTTAGGGCTAGAGCTACATTCATCACCTCATCTCCTTAGGGTTTATCTCATGTTGATCTCGAGGTAGATCTACTCTGTAAACCACATTATACATCCAATACAATCAAGCAGGTCGTAGGGTATTACCTCTTCGAGAGGGCCTGAACCTGGGTAAACACTGTGTTCGTCGTCCCTTGTTCCCCATCGATCCTAGATCCACAGCTCGGGACCCCCTACCCTGAGGTCTGCCGATTTTGTCACCGATAGTAGCCCTTTTCGATAAATAAGAGTGTCGAACCCAACGAGGAGCTAAAGGCAGAACAAATATTCCTTCAAATTCTGTCGACCATCGATACAACTCTACGCACACTAACGTTTGCTTTATCTAAAAAAAAGTATGAAACTAGAAGTACTTTGCGAGGATAAAACTATGAATAAAATGCAAGACAATAAAAGTAGATAGCTTTTGTCAAACAAGAAAGTCATTTGTCCCTAGGCAATCGATAACTAGACCGGTAATCATTCTTGCAATTTTATATGAGGGAGAGGCATGAGCTAACATACTTTCTCTACTTGGATCATATGCACTTATGATTGGAACTCTAGCAAGCATCCGCAACTACCAAAGATCATTAAGGTAAAACCCAACCATAGCATTAAGTATCAAGTCCTCTTTACTCCCAACGCAACAACCCCCTTACTCGGGTTTAAGCTTCTGTCACTCTAGCAACCCACCATAAGAGAATTGTGAACATATTGCAACAACCTACAGCGGGGACCCCTCACATTTGCGCGACACGGAGGGCACCATAGGAGAGCACCATAATAAAATATACACTCATACCAACCAAGATCACAATTAGCCCATAGGACAAAACAAATCTACTAAAACATCATAAGGTAGACATAAATCATTGGGAAATAATATATGGAGTTGAGCACCATGTTTAAGTGGAGATTACAGAGGGGAGAAGAGATGTTACCCCGCTGCATAGAGGGGGAGAAATTTGGTGTTGGTGGTAGCAAGATTGTTGATGTAGATCGCCGTCACGATCCTTGCCCCGGCGGCACTCCGGCGCCACCGGGAGAGAGGCCCCCTCCTTCTTCTTCTTCCTTGGACTCCCCCCTAGATGGGAGGAGAGTTCCCCCTCTAGTCCATGGCCTCCATGGTGGCAGAGGGGCAGGATCCCCTCCAAGATATGATCTCCCTCTTTGTTCTCTTCTCTTTCGCGTTCCCTAGATCTGGCTGAAAACCGTTTCTTAAATATTCAGAGATCCGTAACTCCGATTGCGCTGAGATTTTAACACGATTTTTTTCCAGATATATGCTTCCTTGCGCCCGAAGTAGAGCTCCAACTGACTTACGAGGAGGGCACGACCCACCACCACACGCCTGGGCTGCCTGGCGCGCCCAGGTGTCTTGTGGTGGCTGTGGGCTCCTGTTTGTGTTGATTCCAGCTCCCAAAATTCACATATATTCCAAAAAAATTCTTTTTAAATTTTTATTGCATTTTGACTTCATTTCATATGGATATTCTGCGAATTAGAAAACATGCAAAAAACAGGAACTGGCACTGGGCTCTGGATCAATAGCTTAGTCCAATAAATCATATAAATTGTTGCCAAAAGTATGTAAAAGTTGTATAATATTGGCAGAAACAATAAAAAATTATAGATATGATGGAGATGTATAAGGGGCACCCCCTGTGATCTTATTTGTACGAAAAATTCTTAAATATTCGGGAAAAATTCATGTTAAAATATCAGGTCATTCTGAGCACTTTTATTTTTGACCACTTTTTTTTATTCCACGGAAAATTCAGAAAACAGGATAAACATGGCATTTTATTTTATTTTACGATGAAAAACAGAAAACAAAAAGTGGGGACAGAAGGTTGTGCTTACTAAATTCATCGACCACATGCCTCTCAAAAATAATCCATTAATAAGGTTGATCAAGTCTTATTAACAATCACTTTCGATTAAGATGAACCCGGAGAACTTTTGTAAAGTACTAAGTTACCTCAATGGGGATATGCATATGCTCAACAATAAGTGTTTCATATTTATTTTTGGCAGTAGGTATAGGGAGTTGGAAACTTCTAATAGTGATTGTCGGAGATTTTTCAATAACGTTAATACCATTCACTTGAATTTGTTTCTTCGGGAATTTTTCAATAGGGAGTATATGAAAAGTGACTTTGCTTTTATTGCAATCAATAACAACCCTTGAAGTGTTCAAAAAGGGTCTACCAAGGATAATCGACATGTTGTCGTCCTCGGGCATCTCAAGTATAACAAAGTCTATGAAGATAGTAACATTTGCAACAACAACGGGCACATCCTCACAAATGCCGATAGGTATGGTAGTTGATTTTTTGGCCATTTGCAATGATATCTCAGTAGGTGTGAGTTTATTCAAATCAAGTCTTTTATATAAAGAGAAAGGCATAACACTAACACCAGCCCCTAAATCACATAAAACAGTTTTGACATTATTTATTTTAATGCACTACAAAAAAAACACTTCCGTGATGATACATGTTTGTCACACTAGGTCACGTTTTCTGTCATGCATGTACATCCATGACAATTTTATGATAGAATCAAGATAGTCATACATGTGCTGTCGTAGTAGTGTTCCATGACAATACCAAAATTGTCATCACGAAAGTGTCCACTTCTATGACGATAAATGGCGCATCATAGAAGTGCTTTCGTCAAGGGTAACCGACACGTGGCATCCACCGTAACGGGTCGCTGTTAAGCTATAGGGTTCTAGTTTGGATCCGATAACCCCTTAACTGCCCGGACCAATGGGGATTTTCCACATGTAAAATTCTCATTGGCCGTAGCAACCACGTGTCAGCTCCGTGTTGAGACAGATGTCAACCGCGCAATGCATAGGAGGCACCTAAGATACGTCGACACATGGCAAGGCCCAACAGTGGCCCATTCAGGTCAAAAGGCCAGCTCGTTTGACTTGGTCAAAAGGAAGCGGGCCAGCCCACGGTAAGCCTGTTAACGGCCTGTTCGCATATAGCCCATTTACAGCCCGCTAACTCACGACCCATTATGGCCTATCCGAATTAGGCCCAGTAACGTCATCTTTGCCTTCCAATATGATTCCGGCCCGTTTTAACTTCCGGCCCATGTATGGCCCATGACGTCTTTCGGCCCATATGAGGCCCTTGGTAACTCTGGGCCCATTAAAGGCCCGTAGTGAAGCTGGCCCGTAATGAATAGTGTATCGCTTTATGCCCATTAACGGCCCATTATTCCATTGTGCCGTTTCCATCCCATGTTACCTTTCGGCCTTCTAAGGGACCATTTATTCTTGGGCTCATTTCCAGCATTCGGTTACTTATGGTCCATTACTGGCTTGTTCCGCTTGTGGGCCAAATTCAGCCCATGGTTACAGTCGGCCCATTTATGGCCCGTTAACTCGTTCGGCTGTTTGCAAAGCATCATCAAATACGGCCCATTAATGACCCGTTATGCCTGTCGATAGAATTAAGCCCGTTATACATATCGGCCTATAAACGACCCGTTATGGTCTGGCCATAAACAGACGATTTCCACTCTAACCCATTTACGACCCATATTTCGGATCGTTATTGGTCCAAGAATACGACCCATGTTTGGCCAGTCGATCATACGGCCCGTAGAAGTCCCAATGATTCTACGGCCCGTAGAAGGACCATGGATCCTACGGCCCGTAGGAGTCCCATGGTCACTACGGCAGGTAGCAGGACCATGGTTACAACGGTCAGTATGTTGCCCATGGTTATTGTCTCCTAGTTTAAAAAAATATTTGGTGCTAAAATACAGTGACTACAACCAAACAAATAAACAAGACAATAAGGAAATAAATAAGCAAGCAAATTATGCTAGGCTATTATGGCTATTACACACACTAGTCTCCAACCCGTGCGTTGCACGGGCTAGTTAATCAACATTGCATTCTAATCTATATTATTATCGCATAGCATCATGTCTTATAAAATAACATATGAATGATCCATATACTCAAACCTCGAAGATTTGAAACCTGAGGATTTGTTGGAGAGTGTATTTTCATAAATGTGTTAGTTGGATGCAACCACAATAAGTAATGAAATGACACCTAAAAACAGCTTGTGTTAAGATAACATGATATAATTTGTTAAATATAAGGAAATACATTTTATATTATTATTTTTCACATTTCAGTAGTATGCAATAAGGCTAACGCATCTCCATATGCTTAGAATTGTCTAATGTAAATTTGCTAATTATGTGTCTATACATACCTACAGTTGTATGCATTGCCCTTTAGTCTTGACCCGTGTACGCATGACCTTGCTACAGGTGTTGATTGGTTGACGTTGGCGATTCCGGCGAATGTCCAACCATAGATCATTGCTTGAATTTTAACTGAAAAACCATGCATATATATACTGGAAAGAGACAATTCGAACAAATTGAATAATTTATATGAAAAGGGATGTGTGAGATTTCCTTATGGATTACAATCATGGGCAAGCATTTTCCAAAGACCAACTCAAATCAGAGAAATTATTCATTCTATTCTTTGCCAAAACAGGGACGAAGACAAAGAATTAATTTTCATATCTAACATTAAATACGAACACATACCTCATCAAGCATCGATCCTCGCCATGTTGTGTATTCATCCTTGGCCACGACATAGTGCAAGCAAAAAATTTGTGTGCGCCATCACCCATATATGCTGATCGGGGATGAGAGAAATTAAGGAGACAATGGAAAGACATGGATTTTTAGCACATATTGTTGCAGTCTCAATTGAATGTTGCAGTGGTAATTAAGAGAGCCAAGAAGAGAAAATATATAGCCAGTTTGAACAACCTCAGCACAGCCCTAATGAAGGCTAATACATCTCCATATGCTTAGAAATGCCTAATGTAAATCTACTAATTATGTGTCTTCATAGTACCTACGGTTGGGCACATTGGCCTGGAGTCGACCGGTGTATGCACGACGCTGTTGTAGGCATTGATTGATGCAATGCTGGTGACTTCGACGAACATCCAACCATAGATCACTGGCTAAATTTTTGTCTGACATACCATGCATATATACTGGAAAGAGGGAATGTGAAAAAATTAATAATTTATATGAAAAGGATGTGTGAGATTTCCTTATGAAGAAGACAGCAAAGAGATGAAGACCACCAGATTGATTTGTTAATTCATCCAAATCAGTAGCTATTCTACTTGAGACACTCATTATCAGGCACAATGAGCTGGGCGACGAACCGTCACAAAAGTGCATGAAGGTAGCATTGGTAATTAAGAGAGCTGATAAGAGAAAATACATGGACACGGCTTGAACAACCTCAACACAGCCCTGATTAAGGTTAATGCATCTCCATATGCTTAGAATTGTCTAATGTAAAACATGTTAATTATGTGTATTTACATACCAGCAGCGGGACACATGTCCTTAAGTCTTGACCGGTGTACGCATGACGCTGCTGCATGCATCGATTCATTGACACTGGTCACTCCGGTGAACATCCAACCACATATCATTGGTTGACTTTTTGACTGGCAAACTATGCATATATACTAGAAAGAGAGAATGTGAACAAATTTAATAATTTATATCAAAAGGGATGTGTGAGATTTCCTTATGGACTACATCGATGATGGACATATGTGGCAAAAACTTATTTCCATGAGGTGCCCGGATGAGTGCCCTGGATTTTCCTCTTGTATAAATTGCTCTTGATTTCTTGGTTATAGGAAGAACTATAACAGGGCTTGCAGGACAAAGCGGTGCTGCTGTTGCTAGCTTCAACTGAACTACAAAGGTATCATGCGATCGTCTATAAACAGTGGGATAAAGTAAATGGAATGTGTTTTCTTTTGCAAGATATGGTTGAAACAAACCAAATTCCTCGAAGAGGTTAGGGTGAACGTCTAGGCTATATAAAACTACAGAAACCGACATGCAGGTTATCGATCAGTTGCTACAGAGTCCGAGAGCAGGGAATAAGTTCTGAAATAAAGACAACAAATTCTCGTTGTTATACTAAGCATCATCCTGCACATCTTGAACATTAGTAAAGACATTTATTTTATCAAGCAGATCGTAATCCAACCCCGCAAAGGCATGGATGCACTGCAAACCTGCTGATAGTTGTTCATCGCATTTGGGTGGATTCCTCGCCAGAATACGGCTGGCCACCGGCACTGGGTTGTTTACTGCAACTTCTCTATACAATCTATTTGGAAGCGGAAATCATACTCCCAGCCACGTAAAGGCAAGGATGATGTGCAAACCTGATACATGTTCATCGCGTTTGGTTAGAATCCACGCTGAAATCGGTTGGCATCCGGCACTGGGCCGTTTACTTAGCCTTCTCTGTATGATCCATAGATTGGCAATTAAGAGGGGGTGGATGGAACTGCAGGGCAAATAGGGCAACGCGAGTCCGTGAGGATACCGTGATGGCATAGGAGAAGAGTGGATCAACCGCTCGAGCTTGCTGAGACGAAGCTGCTACAGATGGCGCCTGAGCAAAATTGAAAGGCAGGCATGGCGGCGGCATGAGGAAGGCAAGCCGGTAGCTTCGCTGGGCCTTTTCTTAGCTGATCAATTGGGATTATTCATCTATGGAGATTTTTTTAGGGATGGTTATATATTCCGAAGAGATGACATGAAGACATCAGCCTCTCGCTGGGCTTCTTTTTTTAATTCTCGGTGGTCCATTGAGATGAAACAGATATATAGAAATAACTTTTGTTTGTCACGATAACACATGACATGCAAACAACCTGATTGCATAGGCAAATAACTTTCGTTATTACATGACGTGCAAATAAACCAATGGCACAGGCGGGTAATTTGTAACTAATTATTTCATGGGCTAATCTAAACCGTAATAACTCGGCCCCACCAGATTAACGGCTCCTAATTACTGATTAACATGGGAATTTCTAGGAAGTGCATAATTAGTATAGGTATAGATTACATCCACTGGGCATCAAAGTTTGCCTCCAGTGCAAATATAGGGAACAAAGGAGCATATTACATACACTAGGTCTAAATTGGCCACCAGTGCAAATAAACGCGGTAGCAAAACTAGTCCAGAACTGAAACCACTTCAGAAGAGCTCAATAAACGATATCCTAGATACCCACCATGCTGGTGAGAAGCTTAGCAAGCTTATTAGTTTTCTCTTGTTTGGCGCTAAAATCCTCCAGCGCTTGTTATTGCACCAGAAAGTATGCATCTGAATTCTGCAAGGACTTCCTTAGTCCTTCGGCTATTGCTGCGGCAGAACTGACTGATGCCTTTCAGCTTGTAGCTGAGAGTGAAGAAGCCGAAGTGATTTAGGCAGCGAGTTCGAAGAGCTTGTGCCAGCGGTAGTGGCCAGTTACTCGAACACTACATCAACACAGGACTTTGGGGTTGTCTCACTATCTACAAGATAGTTTTTATCACCTTTCTTGGAGACCAACAGGGTTGTCTCACTATCTTGAACCTTATCTGCATTACTTTCTCTACCATTGCATCATGGGGTGCTCTTCTCCAATATTCTGTTCGCATTCTACAAGAGAAACAAGCAGACACATCAATGGTTTATCATGTAGTATATGAAGCTCATTTTGGTAAACTGGTTCAGTAGTAAGGTGGACATTATAAAAGCATGAAACAAACCTATATCTATGTACTATGGTCACTGTATTGTCTATATCATTCTAGTTTATATTGGCAAACCAAGATAGAGACACAGTTCAAATCATATCTTTTTAAGACACAGCAGCAGACAAAATATAACTGTGGGAAACTACACAACACTAACAATACTTGTAATGTGCATGACATGAGGACATACCTTTTTATAAAACTGAAACTGAAATCAACATAGAGCAAGTAGTTAGAACAGCAATGCAGTTAAAGAAATAGGTGTAAAACATACCTGTTGCACCATTGGAGTTTCAATTGGATCCTTCAGATCCAAAATTAGTTGGTATGAGTAAATACAGTTATGCAAGAGCAAAGGAATATGCAAAATAGCTACAAAATTTGACCTGAGAACATTTGTTCTTCTACTTTAAACATGGAGTTTGGGTTTGCTGTGGTGGTCTTCGTGCTTTGGGCACTGCAGTTGCCTTACAAACTACTCGTGTGGGGGTACTCTATGGTGGACATGGTGTTGTGTCAACTAGAAGTGGGTTACTATCTGCTGGGGCTGGGTTAGATGGGGTGTAGCTAGTTCTCTGTCCAACAGTGTAGGTTTACAATCTGGAAGAGTCTCGATTATGTGTGGTTGGGCTAGTTCGTGGGCCAGGACAACCATGATTCTATCTGCATCGATGGGTACCACTGTCTTTTGTGAAGAACGGGTTTTTACTCCCTTAGATATGGCCATCAGCCCCTCCAATTCAAATAGCTGATAAACTAGAAAAGAAACTGAATGTACAAACATTGTATGATAGACAAATGTGGTAATTCACATATATGTTGTCTAACCAAACAGGACAACATCACAGAATTTCACATATATGATGGCTAACTAAACAGGATAGCATGACACAGTTTCAGATATATGAGGGATAACTTAATAGGATATAATGGTGTAATTCAACATATGATGATTATCTAAACACGGTGACATGACATAACTATATGATGTCTTTCAAAAATAGGTTAGGATGAAATCACTACAGGAATCAGGCACTTTGCCGTCTGCCATTGCTGACGGCAAAGGCATGCCTGGTGGACGGCAAAGGCCTTTGCCGTCAGCCAGCAGACAGCAACAGGTCCGGCTGAATAAGCTACGACAAAGGCCTCTTTGTCGTCTGCTGGCAGACGACAAAGAGCCTGGATGGCACACGTGGCAGCTTAGCTCCGTTAAGGGGTTAATGGTGTTCTTTGCCGTCCGCTGGCAGACGGCAAAGACCTTTGCATCTTTGCCGTCTACCAGCAGACGGCAAAGTGCCCATATAGGCCAGGCCAGGTAGCTGCCACGTGGCATGCTATGCCGTCTGCTGGCAGACGGCAAAGATGCAAAGGTCTTTGCCGTCTGCCAGTAGACGGCAACACTGCCAAATAGGCCAGCCTAGTTCACCCTAGGTTGCATAGGTAGCTACCACGTGGCAGCTTTGTCGTCTGCTGGCAGACGGCAAAGACCTTTTCTGTCTGCCAGCAGACGACAAAGTGCCTATATAGCCCCTGTTTTGTCTGTTTTTTCTGAGATTCATTCAATTTGACAGAATTACACAGATATATATATATATATACACATTTGAAAATAATTTCAACAAGCATACCAACAATAAGGTTCCAACAACATATCCAATATACAAGTTTCCAACAACATATCCAACATATACAATGGTTTCCAACAACATATCCATACATACATATCCAAAACAAGTTTCCAACAAGTTTCCATAAACAAAAAGGAAGCACAAGGAGAAGAGTACACTCCATCAATGCAAGCTTCCTCATCTAAAGCAAATCTGCAAATTAGGAAAGATGAAAGTTAGAAGAAGAAGAAGAAGACTAGCTAGAAGAAAAAGAAGAAAAAGCAGAAGAAAAAGAAGATGAAGAAGAAGAAGAAGAAGAAGAAGAATTTTTTAGCTAAGCTAGGTAAAAATGCTAAGTGTGTAGGTCATTTTAGAGCTAAGCTAGGTAAATAGGTCATTTAGCAGCTAACCTAGGTAGTTATGCTATTTTTCAGCTAACTAAGCATATTTATTCATTTTGGAGGACAAAATGGTAAGTGTAGGTCATTTTAGAGCTATCCTATTTATAATCAGTCATTTTTGAGCTAGGTAAGGTTATTTTGTCATTTTGGAGGAAAATAAACTAATTATATGATAGTTTGTAGCTAAACCAAGGTTATTATGCCATTTTTTACCTAAGTAAGCTAATTATGTCATAAATGAACTAGGTAAGCTAAGTATAGATCATTATTGAGCATCCTTGGGTAGTTATGCCATTTTGAGCTAACTAAGCATATTAAGACATTTAGGAGGAAAAAATGCTAAGTATAGGGTATTTTATAGCTATCCTAGGTAAAGTATGTTAGTTTGGAGCTAAGTAAGGTTATTATGTCATTTTCAAGGAAAATAAGCTAAGTATAGGTCATTTTGGAGATAAACCAAGGTTATTATGCCATTTTTTACGTAAGTGAGCTAATTATGTCATAAATGAACTAGCTAAGCTAATTATAGATCATTATTGAGCTATCCTAGGTAGTTATGCCATTTTTTACCTAAGTGAGCTAATTATGTCATAAATGAACTAGCTAAGCTAGCTATAGATCATTATTGAGCTATCCTAGGTAGTTATGCCATTTTCTAGCTAACTAAGCATATTTGGTCATTTTGGAGGAAAAAATGGTAAGTATAGGTCATTTTATAGCTATCCTAGGTAAAATATGTCATTTTGGAGCTAAGTAAGGTTGTTACGTCATTTTCAAGGAAAATAAGCTAAGTATAGGTCATTTTGGAGCTAAGTAGGTCATTTCTTAAGCTAAGTATGCATTTGTTAAGAAAACACTTGGGAAAAGTTACCATCATCACGGAGGTGAAGTACCGGTCGAGTTTGCGCCAGTGCCAGACAGAGAAGGACCGATCGGGGTTGCGCCAGTGCGAGACGGAGAAGGATCGGTCGATGCTTGTTAGGAGTCATGCTGCACCAAATATCATTTGCAATGTCTCATTAGCATGATGCAACTGAAATGTGAATACTAGTAACTAATGACCATTCAAATGAAACTCACCGTGTCCACTACACCAATCTGGAGCATCGGTGGAGGGGTCTGACCATTTTTCTCGCACACAGACTGCACATTTTGTTTTCACGAGTCATTCATATTAGTTAATAATGAAACGAACATTATGTGCATGATTTGGCTAATATGCGGGAGAAACTTACCACGAGGAGCTCGTATAGGGCCCGGTGAGACGCGTCGTTCCTGTTCCTCTCCGCCTCCAACAGACTAGCCGTCCTCTCCTCCAACTCCCTCTCCCTCTGCTTAGCCTGCCTGTTTGCGTCCGCCAGAAGCTCCTGGGCCCTAGCCTCGATGGCGAGCTCCATTGGCCGTGGACGAGGCGGTATCTCAGGATCGGAGCTCGTCTAGCGCTTCTTGATCTCCTGGAGAGTTCTAGGACAACGTATGAGTCCATCCCCAATGGCTACCGAGCCATGGTACCTCCGGTCACCAGATAGCATCACGATCTCTGGATCGAACGGACTCTGGCTCGGGTTGAAGTCCTCCCCTTTCCTCATCTTCCCAACGTCTTCGTACCTCATGAGCTTGTTGTGGGAGGAGATGTTGGTGAAGCTCTCTGGATGATCGAGGTCATCCTCAGAGAATGCCTTGGCCTTCTTGTACGGGGCAGTATGGGCCATGGCATAGAGGTCGTACAGCGGTGGCACATCCTTCTTGTTGTGTTTCGCCTAAAAGAGAGGAACAACATATTAGTTAAGGGCTCAAGCTGGCATGAAGAATGATATTGCATGAATTGTTAAGGGCTCAAACTACATACCCAGTGATCCCCGTACTCAAACAGGTTGGAGCTCCCTTGATGGTGTGGCACACCTTGCATTTGGGTACGCTTATCCCTGGCCTTGTTGTGGACGGCTAGCCATTGGGGAGAGCACCACTCATCCACCATCGCCTCCCAACAGTCCATCCTATCCGCACACCATCTCGGGGGCACCTAAGTTAGGCAAAGAGAAATTTCAGTGCTACGCCTACGAATGGAATCAAGGAAACTAAGTATAAGGCCTTAAGAATAGGTAATTACCATCTTGTACTTCTCCTTACTCAGATACTTGCCGCGACACTTCTTCTTGGCCCTCCTAATGTTAGTCGAGGCGTAGTAGTCTCGAACAGCCTGAACCCTAGCCTCATGCCGTAAGTTCTGAAGTAGGCGCTTGCACTCGGCTTTGAGAACCATAGCCGCGTCTGCCTCGTGTTCCTCAAGACACCTGTAGAAGGTCTGCAATCGAACAAGACAACACTGATTAGTACAATCACTAGGTACTGTTGATTTTTAATTTTGTAAAGGAGAAATTACCCAAAACTGCTGCCTCACAATGTCGGCCACCATCTCACACAAGACACCATCGACCCTCTCCTCCGGCGGGGCCGGGGCAGCCACGTACAGCTCCCAGCTCAGTGCTAGCTGTGGAACCTGACCCTCACCGGGCAACGTTACCCACCCCGGGAAGTGGTGCCGGCAAAGCACACCAAGGACCTGGTTGGGCCTGCGGACACCATCGCCGTATTTCCAACCCCTGCAGTATGACAAGGCCAACACATTAGATATTAATTTGAAGAAACATGAATGACAAAGGTTAAAAAAGAGTAAATGCACTTACTTCTCCCCGTTAGGCTCAATCAACCACCTGTGATCACGGGTCACCGGCACGGCCGGGAGCTTCGTACCACGACACTGGTAGACCTTCTTGCCCCCTTCAACCAGCTCGCCCTCACTATAACTATCGTCAGAAAAGGTCTCCTCGCCATCAGCATGGCCACTAGTCTCCGGAGTCACGTGGGAAGAAGACTTTGGGACCGGAGTCTCGTGTGATGAAGATTCTGGGGCCCGAGTCTCGTGGGATGAAGTCTCGGTGACCCAAGGCTCATCGGCCCGAGGCTCATGGACCAGAGTCTGAGACGGGTCCACCTGAGACGGAGCACTCCGGTGGTCCGGAGAATTAGCTGGGGGTGGCGGCGAGGAAGGCGCAGCAGCCTTCCTACCTCTCCCATCGCCACGTCCACCTCTAGCAGCCCTCTTGTGCTTCCCCCGACCTCTCCAGGCCAAAGAAGAAGCGCACGCCGGTGTCGTCATGCTGTCTACAAGCGCTCTCCGAAGGTGCTGGGGTGGAATAATAGCACCCCTCCCAGCACGCGCCGAGGAAGGAGGCTCGGAGTGCTCTCGACCCGCGCCCACCATCTGTCAACACCTGCAATGACAAATAGTAAACGAAATTAGTACAACATAAACATAATAAAATATTTAAGTGTGTACCATCATCATGAACATATTAAAATATTTAAGTGTGTCGGGGTCGGGGGTGCCGTGTCGGGGTGCTGTGTCGGGGTCGCGGTGTCGAGGCGGGGTCGGGGTGTCATGTCGGGGTCGGGGTGTCGGGGTCAGGTGGTCGGGGCGGCGACCCTCGACCCCTCGACACCTCGATCTTCGACCCCTAGACCCTCGACTCCTTTTCCCCTCGATCCTCGACCCCTCGACCCCTTTTCCCCATGACCCTCGACCCCTCAACACCTCGATCCTCGACCCCTAGACCCTCGACTCCTTTTCCCCTTGATCCTCGACCCCTCGACCACTCGGCAACCCTCGACCCCTCGGCGACCCTCTTTTTCTACTTTTCCTACTTCTTTTTTTCATCTTCTTCTTCTACTTCTTTTTCATCTTCTTCTTTCTTCTTCTTCTTCTCCTTCTTCTTCTACTTATTGTTCTTTTTTTCATCATCTTCTTCTTCCTCTTATTCTTTTACTTCTTTTTTTTCATCTTTCTTGTTTATTCTTAAAAAACAAAAAGAAAAAAAAACCTAAACTAATTAAACTAAACTAAGGCTGCGTTTGGGTGCTTAGTATTTTTGGAGTTTTAGGAGAATACCATGGTTTTTGTAGAAACCTCACTTTTAAATACTTTGACGTGTTTGGCTTCGACAAATACTTTAGTTTGAATACTGATTGTACTACATCAGTCTAACAAGGACCAGACCAGAACAAAGTCAAGCTAGATAGACCAAGCTCCAGTTGATGCACTGCCAATTTGCTGTCAAGTAAGTAAACAGGACCTAACAAACCATTTGATAGAGTAGAAATAAAAATACAATTTTGCCGCTAAACCAATAACACACTGGAATAGGTCGAGCATCACACAACTTATCCAGCAGAACAAACAACACGTCACACTCAGTAAAAGATCAAGCAGAGGGTAGGTATCTCTTCTTCTCCAATATTATCAAACAAGACCAAGAAAGAATCACCTACCATGGCCAAGAAGCATACATACATCCATACATGCTGATTTAACTCAAGCCATTCAATTTATTTAGGGAATTTAACCTACCTAGATTAGCATCACATGGAAATAAACAATATACCAAATCAGCCCTCTTCTTATCAAAATTACTCCATAGAATTTCTCTCAATGAAAAAAAGGTCTTACACCCACAAGTCATGCCATACGATTGCTAAAGAAGCTACAGACAGTTAACAAACTACGGAGAAGTGAAGAAGCATCAACCAAATCATTCAAAAAGAAGTCTAGACTTAGCAAGCCACAAATATGTAATCTCTCACCATAGCTAAAAAACCTAAACTAATTAAACCTAAACCTAAACTAAATAACCTAAACTAACTAAACTGAAAAATCTAAACTAAAAAACCTAAACTAAACAGAAAACAAAACAAAAAAACAGGAGAGGGGGTGGCAGGGGCTCACCGTGGGGGGCGGCGACGGGGCGGCGGCGAGGCGGGTAGTGACGGGGCGGGGAGGGGGCGGCGA